>JAWNZC010000087.1:4807500-5292500 GCA_035771165.1 Paragorgia papillata
AATCAATAGGCGAATTTTAACAAAATTCTGTACAGCGAAATTTTTTAAAAATTAACAAACATGATTTTTCCAGAAAAAAAATTATTCATTTCACAGAATTTTTTTAAAATCGGCCTATTGATTATTCATACTTAAAGTGCCACTAACCTCAAAAAATTTTTTTCGCAAATCTAAAAGCCCTTATTGAGTGAATTAGGCCAGTGAATAAATTATTGGTATTGGACATTTCTTTGGTCTTCTGTAGTCCACCAAAGTTGCAAAAATTGGCATCTGCATGTCCCATGGCGGAGCAGGAAAGGGAATGGGTATATTCCTGGTGTGACGTCAGACAAATCAAACAAGGAACTCCTTTGAGCTCTGTCTGCTGAATACATAGAAATTTTACATTGCGTTAGTTGGGAAAATGAGTTTTCAGCCAAAAAAATTCAATGTATTCACCAGACAGAGCTCAAAGGAGTTCTTGTTTGACTTGTCTGACGTAACACCAGGAATATACCCATTCCCTTTCCTGCTCCGCCATGGGACATGCAGATGCAACTTTGGTGGTCTACAGAAGACCAACGAAATGTCCAATACCAATAATTTATTAACTGGCATAATTCACTCAATAAGGGCTTTTAGATTTGCGAAAAAAATTTTTTGAGGTTAGTGGCACTTTAAAGAAAAGTTTTGATGAAATAAAAATTGGGGGTCACCAAAGTTTTTTTTCGAATTAAATTAGTTTGAAGGGTAATTGGCAGCCATTTTGAAACGTCATTGTTGCTAACGTTGGTAACAGTTTTTGATTGTCAGACTGTTTAACCATGCATAAGATTTAGTTTTATTCTTTTCCGAATTGTTTATGCACGTGTTTTAATTGGACTCTCAAACTTGTATTTTCCCTTTTTCAAGAAACTCTGTGGAGCCACTTTAAAGTACAAAATGTCTGTTTCGTAAATTCGTGAAATACAAAAACAATACATATCACCATTTCACCATATGCATGAAACATTGTACAACTGAATTTCCCGTATAAAGTTAATCACTTAGCCAAAATAAATTTATGCATAATTTATGACACGCCAGCTTGTCATGACTGTCGCAGGTCGAAACCAGCCTAGACCTAGTCCTTCTATTTCCTATTTGGGGGCCTGGACCGAAAGGACTGAAGCGAATTTAGTTCCCAGTCCCATAGGCCACAGCTCAGCCACGGAAAAGCCTATGTCTAGGCTGGCGCGAAACCACTCTCTGTTTTCAGTGGTCTGCAGTCTCTAGATAGGATATACTTCACTACAGAATACATCAAGTGCACACTAAAACGCCATATTTAATTTTGTTGGGCCCGGGGTTGTCTGGGGGTTGTCAGGGATAAAAAGAAACCAACAAATAATTTTTTAAAAAAGAATAAATTAAGCATATTTTTTTTTCTCCCACTATTTCTATTTTGCATGAACACCAGCAATTCCTCGTTTGACCAACTATTTGATATTTAGAATTATTGGGAGCGTGTCGCACTCCCCACACACCCCAGTCGCCACGCCCCTCTACAGAAGCTTTGAAATTCATGTATTAAAGAACCAAGGCGTACATTAGTTGAATTCCCACAATAAATCATCCCCAATTTACTCCTTTCCAAAAATTCACATCCTCGAATCAGAAATTGCAAAAATCTGAAAGAAAATCCAAGAAGGTTAGAAGGCCTTTTGAAAATTCAAAACAATGGAAGGAGCACGCGCGACAGACATCGGGAACGACGACGTCATTACAAATGACGTCAAATGATTCATTTTTAAAGCTAACTAAATTTCCGAGTGGTTTACGATTATATCCCGAGTATCTTCGTCACCGTAGTGATAACGTCATTACAAATACTCGGCTTTTTCCGAAGATAACCAGACGTTCGACTTTAAACTTTTTAACCTGAAATTCTTTAAAATTTTCTAATATAATTTCTTTAATAGATTCTAAAGAAAATATTTTAAGGTTGTTGTCCCATTTGAGGCAACACTTCACTTGCGATAGATACTTCTAGTACCAATAGTAAGGTTTAAATTCTAGATTTTTCTGTAGTTTTAACAATATTTTTTATTAATTTTGAAAGGCAACTAAATTTCAAAGTGATTTACGAGTATGTCCCGAGTATGTCACCGGAACCAATGAAGCACGGGACAGACATCGGGAATGATTACGTCATTACAAATACTCGGCTTTTTCCGAAGATAACCTGACGTTTGACTTTAAACTTTTTCACCTTATTTTCTCTAAAATTCTGTAATATAATTTCTTTAATTTACTTTACTTTAAAGAAGATATTTTAATACTTATAGCAAGGTTTAAATTCATTTATGTGGTTTGAAAAATATTTTTGATTAATTTTCAAAGCTAACTAAATTTCCGAGTGACTTACGAGTAAATCCCGAGTATTCGTCATCGGAGCGATCCGGAATGATGACGTCATTACAAATACTCGGCTTTTTCCGAAGATGACCCGACGTTGAACTTTAAACATTTTAACCTTATTTACTTTAAAATTCTGTAATATGTTTCTTTAGTGGAGTCTAAAGAACAGATTTTAATACTAATAGTAAGGTTTAAATTCATTTATGTGGTTTTAAAAATATTTTTGATTAATTTTGAAAGCTATATAAGTTTCCGAGTGATTTCCGAGTATATCCCGAGTATTACGTCACTGGAACCACCTCATGTTACAGTTTGGCTGGGCGAAGATGGCGGACTGTGAAGACTCGACGTGTGCTGTGAATTTTGGCCAAGAAAATCCTTTTAAAAGGTAGCGATTTCTCTAATATTCTTCTAGGATATACATGTATACCTTAACTATAAAATAACACCGTTTAATATGGGGTTTCGCTTCAACTTACGCGAAAATCGTGTAGTTTTTATTGTACTATATTCATGTATACTGGTGAAGGTATGTAAATCTCAACAACATGAAAACGATGTCGATTTCTTTCAGAACTTTTCCCCAAGTGTCCGATTTCAATTCTTTTTCCTAGTTCAGATCAGATCAGAAGTTTTCTTAATACATTGAATGGTTTGGAGATGAGATAGAATTTGCTAATCAAAAATATAGAAAACGTTTTTAAAAAAATCTGTCGAAATCTAAATAATATCTCTCATGTGATTTCAATCATGGGACACTGAATTTTTAGTAAATTCATTTTAAAATGATTTTTCTCTTGGGTAAATTTTAGTATTAAAGTACGGAAGATTGAATGAGAGTTAAATTTGTTATTTAGTAATTTTTTTTTAAATACGGGGTACACAATCAATAATATCAATAATCAGAAGTTATCGTTACTTAATTGATTGATAATCAGTAAATAATCAGTGAAGGGGGTTTGCTGCCTAGGATGGCTGAGGGTTCTCTCTTTGATGAGTAAAATCATCTGGTGTTAGACAGAGTAAAACAATAAAGGAACCATTTTTGGCCAGCTCAGGCAGGAATGGGTTAATCACTTGTTAACTCGTTGCTGCCTAGGATGTCTGAGGGTTCTCTCTTTGATGGGTAAAATCATCTGGTGTTAAACAGAGTAAAACGATAAAGGAACCATTTTTGGTCAGCTCAGGCAGGAATGGGTTAATCACTTGTTAACTCATTGCTGCCTAGGATGGCTGAGGGTTCTCTCTTTGATAGGTAAAATCATCTGGTGTTAGACTGAGTAGAACAATAAAGGGACCATTTTTAACCAGCTCAGGCAGGAATGGGTTTAACACTTTGAGGCCTGGACCTCTCCCTGTGCTGAATAAAATTGTCTGGTGTTAGCCAGAATAAAACACTAAAGACTCGTCGTCAGGCTTCAAAGTCTTTAAAGAGATAGGTTTTAACACTTTGAGGCCTGGACCTCTCCCTGTGTTGACTAAAATCATCTGGCATTAGCCACAATAAAATACTAAAGACTCGTCGTCAGGTTTCAAAGTGTTAATAATCACTTGTTAACTTATTGCTGTCAAGGATGTCTGAGGGTTCTCTCTTTGATGAGTAAAATCATCTGGTGTTAGACACAGTAAAACAATAAAGGGACCATTTTTAACCAGCTCAGCTCAGGCAGGAATGGGTTTAACACTTTGAGGCCTGGACCTCTCCCTGTGCTGACTAAAATCGTCTGGCATTAGCCACAATAAAACACTAAAGACTCGTCGTCAGGTTTCAAAGTGTTAATAATCCCTTGTTAACTCATTGCTGTCAAGGATGTCTGAGGGTTCTCTCTTTGATGAGTAAAATCATCTGGTGTTAGACAGAGTAAAACAATAAAGGAACCATTTTTGGCCAGCTCAGGCAGGAATGGGTTAATCACTTGTTAACTCGTTGCTGCCGAGGATGTCTGAGGGTTCTCTCTTTGATGATTAAAATCATCTGGTGTTAGACAGAGTAAAACAATAAGGGAACCATTTTTGGCCAGCTCAGGCAGGAAGGGGTTAATCACTTGTTAACTCGTTGCTGCCGAGGATGTCTGTGTTAGACAGAGTAAAACAATGAAGGAACCATTTTTGGCCAGCTCAGGCAGGAATGGGTTAATCACTTGTTAACTCGTTGCTGCCGAGGATGTCTGAGGGTTCTCTCTTTGATGATTAAAATCATCTGGTGTTAGACACAGTAAAACAGTAAAGGGACCATTTTTGGCCAGCTCAGGCAGGAATATAATATCTAGCTTTTCTCTACAAGGTAAAATATTTTAATAATAATATCATTGAAAACATGTGTGTTTTTGTTACCTCTAGGAACAAATATCAGCACTGGAGAATAAGATGATGAAGAATTTATCTAATTTGAATGAAGATACTGCCACAGAAATTTCTATCGCCCGCAAAGAATTTGAGTAGTTAAAAGGTAATTTTAATAGAATTTGTACAGTCTGTATATAGTATATACGTACGTTTCAACTTGTTAAAAAACTCAATAATTCATGAGGAAAACACAAAGGAAATTAGTGTCCATATCCATAGTTTTATATATCGGTTCCGTAGTTTTATAAAACTTATTGTGTGCTTCAATTTTGAAATTTGATAAAAAAACACACATACTTATCACATACTGGACAAGTAGAGAAAAGAAGATAGCAATAATCTGCAGTTGGATCTTAACAGTCTCGTCAAGTGGTGCCATGATTGGAAAATGGCCTTAAACCAGACTAAGTGTTATGTTCTAAACATCTCTAGAAGAACTCAACAAATCACCACACAGTATCAACTTCTTGGCACCCGCGTTAAGCAATCCAGATATGAAAAATATATTGGTATAATTGTTACACTTACATCTGATCTGAAATGGAACAAACACATCCAGGATATATCGTGCAAGGCTAACAAGATGTTCCATGACCATAAAGTCTGCTAGGTCCTCTACCTCTCAATTGTACAAAGCAAGCAGGCTTACCGCTTACAGTAGACAAGTGTGGGCACCCCAAATGGTGAATAACATTCTTGCCACTGAAAGCGTACAACGACGTGCGACCAGTGGCGGACACTTGATGAAATATTGGGGGGGGGGTGAGTGCCGAAGGCATGAGCCTTCTAGGGGGTTGCGGGGACATGTCCCCCCGGAAATTTTTTAAAATTTGGATCTCTGAAATGGCATTTGCAGCATTCTGATAACACATTTTGTAAAAAATTTTAGGTTTTCAAAACACTATTTTAATGGTGCATTTTGTTATAAATCACATGCTAAGCATAAAAAAACAATATTTCAGAGAAAATATTCTAGATGATTATCTACATTTGTGAATGGAATTGCAATGTGGCTTAATTAACACGCCAATGACAATGTAAAATTTATTCGCTAAGCGAGTGAAATCCACATACAGTATTTCTTTTAAAATAAATAAATATCAGAATTTGATCAGTCTATGCATAGTTCGTCTATGACTCTGTTCTGCGCACGCTTTTGTTTCGTTAACATATTCTATTCTCGTACAAATTACTTTTATTCACGTACTTTTATTTGTACGAGAAACATGTTTATAGGCATTGAATTTTGAAATGAAAACTTTCTTGTGCTTCCACTTTTCAAAATGAAAGCTTCAGCTAGTGTCCGCCACTGCGTGCGACCAAGTTTATTTTATCACTCCCTTATCGTACAGATGTCTCGTACAAGGAAAGACTACATTCTATCGGTATCCTCCCAATATGCTACTGGCACGAATATCTAGATTTAGTTTATCTATATAAATGTATAACTCAGAACTGTAACAAAAATATCTCTATTAGGGTTCCTTTACGAGTAACCAGGAACACCAATCTTAGTAATGGCCTCGTACTAAATGTACCAAAATGTAGAACAGTAAGTTTTCAGAACAGTTATTACATTAGAGCTCCCAGTGTCTGGAACACTCTCCCTGGTTCCATAAGAGACACTACTAGATCTATAGCATCATTCAAAACTGCTTTGTACAAATACTATCAGATATCTAGATGATACTTACTGATGATATCTATGATCCAGAAAACCCAAAAACATTTAAATCTGTATGTGTTAAGTGCCACACAACTCGTTCGCTCCACAGTCTATCTGTGAGAGAGTGTTGTTAGATCGATTTTATTTATGTATTTAGTTACTTATTTATTTATTTTTTTACTTATTTATTTATTTATCAATTTTTCTGTTTATTTTGTTTATTTAATTACTTATTTACTTTTTTATTTACTTTTTTACTTATTTCTTTACCTATTATTTACATATTTATTTACTCTTTTATTTATTCATTTATTTATGAGATTCTTTATTTATTTATTTACTTATTTATTCAACCAATTATTCATTTGTTTATTTATTTGTTTGTTTATTTGTTTGATTGTTTGTTTGTCTGTTTATTTATTTATTTGGACCCCGTTATTGGAGATTTATCTCTGTGGTCAGTCCCTGCCTTTGTATTTACTTTATATCACTATTTATTTCCTTTATATTTGTTGATTGTTTGTATGTGTGTATTGTCTGGCAAATCTTGTAAAATAAAATAAAACTCCACTTGTCCTGGCTGGGATTCAAACCCACGACCTTTGGTGCACTAGTCCGATGCTCTACCAACAAGCCTTGAATTTCATCGAGGACATGTCCTCCGATAATCGTCATTTGGCCCCCGATAGTGATTTTCCCCCCATAATATGTAGGACAGTTTTGTCCGCCGATGGAGTTTTTAGTTTTTAAATTTTCCCAATCGATCGAACGTATGATCATAAGAAAATGTTCAGCAATAGAATATCCCAGCCAATGATTGAATTATCAACGTGTAAATGTTTTCGTGGTCATTGCTGGATCAGCCTGGAAATGCAGGCACAACTGTGCTAACCACGTGTTCAAACACTGGTGGCCATGATTGTGCATTGACATTAAAATATGCAGAGGACATTGTTCAGTGTCGGAGTGAGGCGATCTGCATGTCCAAGCGAAGAAGACAGTCCTATATCTATATACCAGTCGCTACTAACTAATACTATAGCACATAAATGACATAATATCTTGTGAATGTTAGTCACTCTTTATCATGGATTTAGTCATTTCCTGACTGTATAGGATAACAGTTTTGTCCTATCCGAGAGAAAAATGTCCTTGGATAGCCTCATGGAAACTCATTATCAGAGGACATTTTTGTCTTTGGATGCAAAATGTATAATTCGAGGCCTGTCTACCAACTGAGCTGCAGGTCAAGTTGGGAGCTTGTGGTCAAATGATAGTACTTAGGCTATTTGATATTTTGAAACAGACTACAGTAGTTTCTTCAGTATCTAGACAACAGTCTTCATACAGTACATGACGATTTCAAATGATTATTATGGGACAGTGAACTAATCAAATAGCCTAAGTACTCTCAATCGACCTTCAGCTCCCAACTTGACCTGTGTAGAGCATCGGACTAGTAAACCGAAGGTCGTGGGTTTGAATCCCAGCCAGGCCAAGTAGAGTTTTCTCTACCTGTCCAGTATGGTTCATCACTCTGAATAACACATTATTAATATAAATACACTGGTGATTATAGAAAATCGCGCGCGCTGATTGGTCGAGCTACTTTGGATTAATTCTCGATAATCACCTACAGCGTTTATTCAAAATGACCGCCAGCCAAGTTGTCAATGCGACAGACGAGGAAATTAACAATTTTAAAGAAAAGGTTATTCCTAAAAGTTCGAAAATGTGTATTTATACTAAAACAATTATTCGCCTCAGGCTCAGTGAAAATAGGTGAATAATAACCTCGACTTCGTCTCGGTTATTATACACCGATATTCACCTCGCCTTCGGCGAATAATTGTTAATTACTGCTGTTCGTGTTTTAAAAAATACTTGACACATTGTTCGAGGATTATATTATAGAGTATCGGCCGGCAACTGCGTGGAAGCAACAATCGGTTGTCTCTCTTTCGATGTAACACTGACCGTTTCAATCAGAGTTTTTTCCCTGCCATGACAAGAAACATGAACGATTTTATTATATCTTAAATACTGTATCAATATATAGTGGTAGCATATATTTTAATATTTTTGTAACTTACTTTGTAATTACAATGTGGAATATCGATTGTAAACTGGATCCAGTCCTCCGGTATTCACCAACAGTTGTTTAATTTTAATAACTACAAGTATCTTAACATCTTTTATGACTATTAAACGTTGTAAATGTAAAGCAATTCAATTTTGTGCAATTTTATATTCAATAAACCATTATTTTAATTTTTATTATAGTATGTTATAATAATTTCTTGTTTGCCTTTTGTTTCTAGATTATCATTGAAGGCAGAGCCTGTATTTCTTAATATAAATGTTTCAAAATTCTGGGCAGAAGAATGATTTAGAATATATTTTGATGAATTAGGAGAATATCGAGGGGAATTTTTTTTATACGCATTAATATTACGGTATATTACATTCACTGGCAGTGCCACATTTCAAAAAAAAAAAAAATCTTCTGTGATTTCACCATGGCAACAGATTCATGGAAGGTACTTATCACTTTTTTTTCTTTTTTTTATAATTTACAACAGTTTTGCTTATTTCAGCACAATTTTTTAACATTTTTTTCTTCAACCCTTTCTAACACCAGATGATTTTACTCATCAAACAAAGAACCCTCAGACATCCTAAGCAGCAATGAGTTAACAAGTGATTAACCCATTCCTGCCTGAGCTGGTTAAAAATGGTTCCTTTATTGTTTTACTGTGTCTAACACCAGATGATTTTATTCATCAAAGAGAGAACCCTCAGCCACCCTAGGCAGCAATGAGTTAACAATTGATTAACCCATTCCTGCCTGAGCTGGCCAAAAATGGTTCCTTTATTGTTTTACTGTGTCTAACACCAGATGATTTTACTCATCAAAGAGGGAACCCTCAGACACCCTAGGCAGCAATGAGTTAAGAAGTGATTAACCCATTCCTGCCTGAGCTGGTCAAAAATGGTTCCTTTATTGTTTTACTGTGTCTAGCACCAGATGATTTTACTCATCAAAGAGAGAACCCTCGGACATCCTAGGCAGCAATGAGTTAACAAGTGATTAACCCATTCCTGCCTGAGCTGGTTAAAAATGGTTCCTTTATTGTTTTACTGTGTCTAACACCAGATGATTTTACTCATCAACGAGAGAACCCTCGGACATCCTAGGCAGCAATGAGTTAACAAGTGATTAACCCATTCCTGCCTTAGCTGGTTAAAAATGGTTCCTTTATTGTTTTACTCTGTCTAACACCAGATGATTTTACTCATCAACGAGAGAACCCTCAGCCATCCCAGGCAGCAATGAGTTAACGAGTGACAAGAGCTCCCAGAAAGTTGGGGGTGAAAGGGTTAACCTATGTCTTTAAATTTATTCACCAAATTACTGCTTTTAGGAACATACACTACAAAATTCTGGCTCTCGGGAGTTTCGGAACAAGGACTATTATTTTTCAAGTCCGAGAACTAGTAAAGACGCAAAAGTGATGGATAGTTTTCATTTGGGAAGGTATGATGCTAAGGACTTGTGTTAAAAGCATTTATTTCACAATAGGCGAGTTTCGCAGTATTAGGTTCCCATCATTTAAAAAAAAACAACTGTCAAGCTCCATTCAAAGTAAACATTAATGTTTAAAATCAACAAATTTGGCTCGCTAGCAATTGCCATTGCTTACTTTGTGGGGTGCCCACCAAGAGCCTGCCAATTCCTTTGCAAAATGATGTGTGTGCAATACCCTGAAATTCACCTATTATTGTTGTAAACGTGGTTTACAAACTTTATTAAAGGACATTGGCAACAAAAATTAAGTTTGTCTAATTTGGAAGAACTCATAAAATTGTAATAGAAGATCCTTTCCAATTTTTTCGTATCTCTCTTCGTTTTCAAGATATTTGAATTTGTTTGACATGTAAATGAATGGTCTCTGACGTCAGGTGTGGGGTAAAATATTTTCACATGTAGCAAAACCAGTTATATCTCTAAGTTTGTTCAGCGAAATCATTTGAAACTGCACATAAAAACTCCTTGCGACGCTGAACATTTCATGTTAGATATGTAAGTGATTTTGCTCTGTATGAAAATATTCTACCCCACACCTGACGTCAGAGACCATCTCATTTACATATCAAACAAATTGAAATATCTTGAAAACGCAGAAAGATACGAAAAAGTTGTAAAGGATCTTCTATTACAATTTATGAGTTTTTTCAAATTAGACAAACTCATATAAGTATTTAAAACAGTGATAAAGATTAAAAGTGATCAAACTAAAGACTTAACTGACGACTAACATCAAACCGTTTTTTCATCACTCGTCATTGTTCAAAGACTAAAAATCCCATTAATTCACTACACTATCAAGAATTGACTCTCTCTTATATTTCATTGTAGGTCGAGGGAAACTGGGTTGATTGAAAAACTTTGTGTGAGTATAGTCGGTTTTAGAAAAAATTATGGTGCTGTTATTACTCGGGCTACCCGAGGTAGGCATAGTCTACCCGCATAAAAACGCACAACTTGTTCACGGTTGTCAACAGGCGTGAACAATGTTGTGCTGCTCGCCGTGAACAGTGTTGTGCTGCTCGCCGTGAACAAGTTGTCAACAAGTTGTTCACTTATGGTTCGAACAACTTGTTCACGGATAAATCAACAGTCAGGAACAAGTTGTTCCAACAGCATATTTTTCTAGCCAACAACGTTGTTCGCACATGATACAACATGCTGTAACAGCATGACGAAATAACAACGATGAACAACAATGTTACAATAATGGTGAACATGGTTGATGTATCAACACGTTCTTCGGTTGTTCCAACATGCGTGAACAACGGTTGTTGTTTCATCAAGCTGTAACAACTTGTTGAAACAATGATGAACAATGTTGTTCATTTATCAATGTTGTTCACATATGTCAACAAGTTGTTACAACATTGTTCAGGCAACAATGCTGTAACAACTTGCGAGATTTTTACGCGTGTAGGCATAGTCTACATTTCAGCTCAGTTTTTCCCCCCCCTTCATGGGTGTCACAATCTTACATATTTTCACTTTTTTCTTCCACTGATATTCATACTTCCAATGAGTTTGTTAGCCGTAAGCCGTGTGACTAAGGGGCTGTTTATGGGGACCTTAAGATCTACGATGGCAACTTCGAGTACGACGTCCCTCAAACAAAAGCATTCTTCTTGCAAAACAAAGATAATGAATAATTTCTAGTCCCAAGAGTAATCTGAACACCGTCCTCGCTCTGTATACAACTCCACTCAGAGCATTTTCACGTCTTCAGGACGACGTTGACTCGTGGGGTGACGAGAACTGTTGTCTGATATTGCCGGCAGTTTTTGAACAAGGAAAATTGTTCGTGTGTATAGTCGTCAAGGAAAACTGGACAAGATCATCTCCGAAGCTTATTACGCGATCATTGCCGTCAAGGAAAACTTGTCCAAACGTACACACGCGAGCAATTATAAATTGTCAAGGAAAATGTTTTGGGGAAAAATTGTTCATCGTACACACGAGCAAGGAAAGCTACCTAGGAACTTGTCAAGGAAAACTTGGTCGTCTGTGCGGGGCTTAAGATATACTGTACTGCCGAAACAGAGAACGTTAGAGTGTAACGTTTTGAGTGAAGGCCCTTCGTCACGTTTCTCTCTGATAAAGGCCCTTCGCAGTACATATATCTTAAAGGGCATATGACTTGAAAATTAAGTTTGTCTTATTGAAAAGAACATTTAAAATGATTAAATAACATCTTTTGCAGTTTTTAGTTTCCTTTCTTCGTTTTTGAGATATTCCAGCTTGTTTGATATGCTGCAAATGGCACAACTTTTTACGTCACATGTGCATAATGAGTTATCAGAAAAGGTTACATATCTTTGCTATTATGAAAACATGGGCTTAACTCAAAGGAAGCATGCGCGAGTTTCTACCCACAACACCAAACATGTAGAATTCCAAGTGATTTCGTTTCACAATAGCAAAGATATGTAACCTTCTCTCCGTATAACTCGTAATACTCATTATGTACGTGTGACGTAAAAAGTTTTATCATTTGCGTATCAAACAAACTGGAATATCTCAAAAACGAGGCAAGGAAACAAAAAACTGCAAAAGATGTTATTTGATCATTTTAAATGTTCTTTTCATAGGACAAACTTAATTTTCGAGTCATATGCCCTTTAAACCTTAATACTATATTTCAGTTGTTGTTCTTGCACATTGTTGGTAGATTCCGAAACTGACTGACTTTGTACATTAGTTTAACAGTGATCAGATGTGGCTGACAACTGTCTTCCTCGTAAATATGTTCACCAGAGTGAAGTATGCACCACATTCATCTTACGATCTGATCTTCCTTGGCCCACTCCCACCTTTGCTAGGGCAGTATACATGTAGAACCTCTACGGAGGAGAAAGGCCTTCAATTCAGCCTTCAATTTTGTGATTGCTACAATAACTGACTACAGTCAGGATATTTTACCTAAGTACTGCACTTTGCCAGTATCCCGAGTGAATGCCCCAGGCGTCTTGTCAAAATTCAAAATTGGTTCATCTACACGCGTAAAAACGCACAACTTGTTCACGGTTGTCAACAGGCGTGAACAATGTTGTGCTGCTCGCCGTGAACAGTGTTGTGCTGCTCGCCGTGAACAAGTTGTCAACAAGTTGTTCACTTACGGTTCGAACAACTTGTTCACGGATAAATCAACAGTCATGAACAAGTTGTTCCAACAGCACATTCTTTATAGCCAGCAACGTTGTTCGCACATGATACAACATGTTGTAACAGCATGACGAAATAACAACGATGAACAACAATGTTACAACAATGGTGAACATGGTTGATGTATTAACACGTTCTTCGGTTGTTATGCAACATGCGTGAACAACGGTTGTTGTTTCATCAAGCTGTAATAACTTGTTGAAACAATTATGAACAATGTTGTTCATTTGTCAATGTTGTTCACATATGTCAACAAGTTGTTACAGCATTGTTCAGGCAACAATGCTGTAACAACTTGCGAGATTTTTACGCGTGTAATAGTCCCGGTTTACACTAGAGCAAAAGTTTTCGGATTCGTGACGAATCCGGAACGTTTTAGTACCGGATTCGTTTTGCCGTTTTACGTGACAAAACCGGTTTGATCACGTATTTGGAGATTTCGAATCCGGAAAAAAATGTAGAAACTTCGTATCCGAATACTTTTGAATCCGGGACAATACGTAGTGTGAACGGTTATTCCAATGAATTCGGATGCTCTTCCGCTCGTAGTCATGTGAGGTTGCGGTGGAACCAACATGATCAACATATTAACTGAATTAAAGGAATTCCGAGTTTGGTGTAAAGGGCCGAATCTGCGAATACTGTTGTAGTGTAAACGCCTTACGAATCCGAATACTCGGTACGAAGTGAATCCGGGAACATTTACGAATCCGGAAACTTTTGCTCTAGTGTAAACGTAGTCTAAGACCCCGTTTACACGATGCCGGTACAATTTGAAAACGGAACCAAATCATGCCGGTGTGTAAATACAGGCCAAAAAGTCTTGCTTTTACACGATGCCGGTAAAATTTGAAAACGGAACAAAATCATGCCGGCGTGTAAATACAGGCCAAAAAGTCTTCCGTTTACACGGTGCCTGTATAATATAATGACGGATTAGCATGTGACTATTCTCTTCCAATGAGAATTGAGAAGACTTTGTGAATACTGGTGACCCAAATACTGTGGTCGTATATATCGTGATTACCGTCATTAAACTGTTACGGCACGGGCGTTTACACGATACCGGTTAGTGTTCCGTTTTCATTTCACGCCGTGAAGGAACCCGTCTTCATTTTGTGCCGTTTTCATGTCATTTTTGTGCCGGTATCGTGTAAACGCAAGGCCTAAACGGCATGATTTTGTTCCGTTTTCAAATTGTACCGGCATCGTGTAAACGGGGTCTAAGTTGGGTAGTGATCCAATCTCGTTCCCAGAGTCCACGTTCCCCACCCGAGAAACGAGAGACTCTGGGATAATCCGTTTCAAATCGTTACGTTATTGGCTGAATAGTGAGCATGAGTTGGTCTGAAGTGACCGGAAGTAGAAGCAAAATAACAAAGATGTTGGTCGACAAGACTCCAGTGAAGACGTTGCCGCGATCGATATCTTCGCCGTATGTGTGTAGATGCTGTAATTTGAGCTTCACCAGCAACCCCATTGACTTGTTTGGGGAAAAGTCAAACAAGGGGAACATACTATTCAGATTCCGCTCGGATATTTACGCATGCGTACCTCAACCGGAATAACAAGAATCCTGTGATTTGAAACGAATTCTCCCAGAGTCTCTCGTTTCCCGGGTGGGGAACGTGGGCTCTGGGAACGAGATTGGGTAGTGATCTTACTCGTCAAAGAGGAAAACCTCGGACATCCTAAGCAAGGATGGGTTAACTAAATTGTCATTGTTTTTTTCTCTGTAGCAAACATATGGTTTTATTTTATTTGACCAAGAGCTTCGAGTGTTTTTCCACTATAGTCAATATAAAGGAAACTTGAATGACCTCGAGGTTGGAGGTAAATTATCAACAGAAATGGTCTTCGAAGTTGTGGGTTCGACTCCCACTTGGGAACTCAGGCCATGTTCACACTAATCCGTTTTCGAAGTTGAGAGAGACTTTTTGATAGGGTTAGGCCTTTCGTCCACACTAATCCAGTGTCTTCAGTGACCAAAAATTTAGATTTTCGAAAACGCTCTCCAGAGTGGAGACATTCGAAGACGCCGTTTTTCTACGGCGAAAACGAAGCTTTTGGAAAACGATGATTGGGGGGGGGGGGGGGGGGGGGGGGGGCAAGGTTATATCAAATTATGCCTGAAATAAGGCTGGCATTTGTATCCCCATTTTTATTACTGGTAATAAGGAATATCAGACTGTGTATGTATTCAGTAGTGTAAGATAACAGGTAATTTAAACAAACGTAGCATTTGGGTGTAATCCCCTAGCCCGGGCGTAGGGCCGAAGGCCCGGAGCCCGATGAGGGTGCTAATCTCGACATGCGTGTAGTCCACTTTATAGGCGTGAAGAAAAAGCGAGGGAGACGAAATCTGGGAATAGTTTATATATATATATATATATATATATATATATATATATATATGTATGTATGGGACGGTGTCACGCGGTAAGAATAGTTGGACACTGGAGACAAGCGACGAAGAAAACTATAAACTATCAAACAAATGGTATTTTGGTTTCGTTTATTTAAACGAAGCGAAATGGAGCACGAAGAAAAGAAGGATACAAGCAACCCGTTTAATATATCTTGAAGAGAAACCAGAGAACTTGAAGAAACCAAACGCCGTATGGTAAACAAAAACTCGATCTGAATTGCAGTGTTCTTAGTCACTCCGTGGTCAAATCATTTTAAAGTTAATAACGGTAGGATTCTTGTTGTTTTCAAGTTTTCGCTTAACCTAAACAATATACAGCTTCACGTTTTTGTGCTTTCCTTTTGCTCGTCCAAATCATAAATCAGCTTAACTAAAGCTAACTTAAAACACTACCTTTAAGGCTTAATATATTAACCGTGGTGGACTTGCATGCACTTTTTATTTTTAAAAATACTCATGGCCTTTGTCGGTTTTCTTGGCTGTGTTTCCAAATTATCGACTGAAACGTTGTCTGTTTAATTCTTCTTTCTGGAATCCGATTCTAATGTATTGTTTTTATCTCAGACACTATTATAAATGTAATTTTGGAGCTGTTAACTTTTAATTCTACCTTTGCAAAATGTACATGCATAGAGAAGCCATTTAAAGGCTTGCTAAAATTACTCCCTTTTGAAACCTCCTAAAAACAATATATTTTTAACAACCAGAATTTAATAATGAAATCTAAGTTTTGCTTTGAGATGTTCAACTTTCGTTAAATGATTTAAATCAGTTTTGTCATCCAATCGACCTATCCATAAATTAAATAATTTAATATCCCAAGGATTTAATATCATTTGTTTTAATATCTGTTTGTTTTTGTATTGGCTGTATATCAGGAGTGCTTATTTTAATCAGGGGGAAGGGTGGGTGGGTGGTGTTTCAAAAAAAACATGTAAAAGCGGGCGAGGGGTTGTTGCATTCAATGTATTTCTAGTATACCATTACAGTCAAACGGGATGTTCTTGGCCGCGCGACCTTGCAATATTGAGAGCAGCATTGCAATGTTGACTTGCCAACGATACATGGCGACTCCTTGGCAAGTTACTAAAAATTCGTATTTTAAATATCGGACTTCGCGTAACATGAAGTTTACTTAGAGTTAGTTGTTCTGCCCTTATAAAAAATCCACATGTCATGTTCAAAATCACATGTGGACCACATGTGATCACATGTGATTTTGGAACATGACATGTGGAATTTTTATAAGGGTGACTTTGAATAGAACTTCATATTATGTGAAGTTCGATATCTAAAATGCGAATTTTTAGCAACTTGCTAATTGCAATGTTGCTACCAATATTGCAAGGTCGCGCGGCCAAGAACATCCGGTTTCACTGAAAAAGATAACAGATTATTTTGGCAATAAAAGCAATAAGCATTTCAACAAACTATGTACACACTACATTAAGCCCTAATCAAACGAGAACGCAAGTCATCGCAAGTTTTAGCTTGTGCTTGCTTGTGTCTCGTTTGATCGCCAGCTTGCGGCGACTTGCGTTAGCTTGTGACTAATTTGATTTTGTTCAAATTTCATCGCAAGTTTTCTTCAACTTGCGAGAGCTTGCGAAACGTTTGAACACAAAACACAAGTCGATGCAAGTCTTTCGTGCTCCGTCGCCGTAGAAACTGCCATGAGAACTAGCGAAAAGGCGTGGGAACTAGCGGAAGTGCAGAACTTGCGACGACTTTTGCCGACGTTTGACTGGTGGCATCGCAAGTCATCGTAAGCTAACTTGCGATGACTTGCGTTCTCGTTTGATTAGGGCTTTATATATACAAGTATATACATACATAAATACATTCATATAATAGCAGTATGGTAATGCATTCTCGTCCCCAGAGCCCTTCGATTCTCTTAACGTGGCCGCACGAGAAGTCGAAGGGCTCTGGAGACACAGAAACCGGAAGTCCTATATTCTAGGACGTACGGGACTTTGCAAAGTCAAAACATACGTACAAGACGTATTCCTACAAAGCGCTTATTGGCCATTTTCTTCCATGGCGGGTTTACTGGGATAATTTGATCCATGTTTTGACGTTGTAAAGTCCCGTATGTCCTAGAATCTAGGACTTCCGGTTTCTGGGTCTCCAGAACCCTTCTCGTGCGGTCGCGCTAAGAGAATTGAATGGCTCTGGGGAAGAGAATGTAGGGTAATGGTAATATGATTATATAGCTAAGAGAGGCCATGCTGCTTGCTAAACCCACCACATCCTCACTACAGAGTGTCCCAAACAAAATGCACCCCATCCGTTTTTGTACTGCATCTTCTTTAATTTGGGCACAAGAAGTACATTTTTATATCACGCCGAAAGCCCATCACTCCTTCTTTGTTGTCTGAAATTTTCAGAGCTAAATAGTTATCTACTCGCTTCCTGGAGTCATGTAAAGAGGCAACATCAAAATTTGAACTTGTCCAAATTATGCAAATTATCTATGCTACCTACAGATTTTGGAAAATACAGGGTGTCTCAAACGAATGTCGCCCATCCCGTTTTTGACCACAGCTTTGTTTGAGTGCGGAATACAAGTTTGAATACATATGCATGTGAAAACTGACCACAGGGGAATAAAGTTTGATTCCAAACGAAGCAATGCGGCATCAAATCATGTGGGGTTCCTTGGGGTAATAACAATGCTCATGAGAGTCCTATGCACATGTTTGCCATGTAGGCAGAACTGCACTTTACTTCATCCGTCTTAAGATGGTTGGACAACAATTCACTCCCAACGGAAGAGCATTCATGGTACTTTCCTATCATGAAACAAGAAGCCCAACAAGGACAAGGGAAGCCTTTAGGAGAATATTTCCAAATCTTGACGTATCATACATAATTTCGACAAGTTCAAATTTTGATGTTGCCTCTTTAAATGACTCCAGGAAGCGAGTAGATAACTACTTCGCTCTGAAAATTTCAGACAACAAAGAAGGAGGGATGGGCTTTCGGCGTGATATAAAAATTTACTTCTTGTACCATAATTAAAGAAGGTGCACCCATTCAACTCTAAGTAAACTGGAACGCTAACTCCATAAGTCAGGCCCTATGAATGAATGAAGCCAATTCAGCTGAAATACTTAACGCTGAACGTTGGGCTGTATATGAAATTGAAGTTATTAAAAAATGCTGTTTGGTATAGAAACTTCAAGACTTTAGCTAAAAGGGAAATATTTAAAAAATAGAAAAACAACAGCCATTTTGTTTGCCGAACGTTACAAAATGGCAGTCGTTTTTATATTTTTTAATTATTTCCCTTTTAGCTAAAGTCTTGAAGTTTCTATACCAAATAGCATTTTTCAATAACTTCAGTTTCATATATAGCCCAACGTTCAGCGTTAAGCATTTCAGCTCAAAACTCAGAAAAACTACAGCAAGTTTCTTAGTGTTATTTCCCAGCGAAATATGGTCGAACATTTACTACATTTTAAAAAGTTTAAAATAACGAGGAAACTTATACTATACATCAAATTGAAGCCAATGCTATTTCTAAAAACATACGTATAGAACAATGTATTTCAATCCGTTGTTTTGGAGTAATTTGTTATCGTCCCAAACAAAATATATGGCAGGATGAAAATTAAGTAACTTGAAGCACGGGAGCTACCTGCAAAGGGCCTGGCACTGGCTTCAAAATCCCCCCTTGAGTTAGCGTTCCAGTCTTTTTAGAGTTCAATGGGTGCGCCTCATAAATGGATGGGGGGAATTTTTTTGGGACACCCTGTATACACACACTGACTGATTGATGGAAGAACTGAATGACTACTTGCTTAGGTCAATTGCTTTGTGCTGTAAAAGCTGTACATTAATATCACTTTTATATTTTTAAGTCATCATCTCGTGGTAGTGAATCGGATGCGGGTCGTGTCAGTTATCAAGTCAATGGTGTAAGTTTTTCTCGATTGTTTTGGCTCTCATCCAAATGTTTCTTTATACATAGGATATATCATATCCTATTTTAGTCGTTTTACTTTAAGAGTGTTTCTTGTTTTTCTTTAAAAGGAATCCCTTTATGTGCCATTTTCTTATTCTGATATTGTTGCAAATAATCAACTACACAAAGATGACCTAGTGTCATCTTTTGTTTTGGAAAACAAGAGGTGTGTACATGTTTGTTAATCGTTGTTGTTTGTGTTGTTGTTGTTGTTTGTGTTGTTGTTTGTGTTGTTGTTTGTGTTGTTGTTTGTGTTGTTGTTGTGTTGTTGTTGTTGTTGTTGGTGGTGGTGGTGGTGGTGTTGCTGTTGTTGTTGCTGTTGTTGCTGCTGCTGTTGTTGTTGTTCTTGTTGCTGCTGCTGTTGCTGTTATTGTTGCTGTTTGTGCTTCTGTTGTTGCTGCTGCTGTTGTTGTTTCTGCTGCTGCTGCTGTTGTTGTTGCTGCTGTTGTTGATGCTGAGCTGCTGTTGCTGTTGTTGTTTCTGCTGCTGCTGCTGTTGCTGCTGTTGTTTCTGCTGCTGCTGTTGTTGCTGCTACTGTTGTTGCTGTTGCTGCTGTTGTTGTTGTTGCTGCTGCTGTTGCTGCTGCTGTTGTTGCTGCTGCTGTTGTTGTTGTCCCTGCTGCTGTTGTTGCTGCTGAGCTGCTGCTGTTATTGTTGTTGCTGATGCTGCTGTTGCTGCTGTTATTGCTGCTGCTGTTGTTATTGCTGCTATTGTTGCTGCTGCTATTGTTGTTGCTGCTATTGTTGCTGCTGCTATTGTTATTGCTGCTATTGTTATTGCTGCTATTGTTGCTGCTGCTATTGTTGCTGCTGCTGTTGTTGCTGCTGCTGTTGTTATTGCTGCTATTGTTGCTGCTGCTATTGTTGCTGCTGCTATTGTCGCTGCTGCTATTGTTGCTGTTGTTGTTGTATTACAGTTGATTATCTTATGTTCTGTTAATTTGTCGACAATAAGATTGGGGTAGGTGCCATAATAGCAAACAAACAGCAATTAGTGCGCAAAATGAGCAACAGCAAATAAGGAGGTAACCCTGGCAACCAAGCCACGGGTCAACCCCCGGCACCTGTCACACTGAATAAACAGTGGAAATTGCAACGATACATTACTTACCAAATCAGGAAAAAGAAAAACTCCAGGACAAAAGAGAAAAACAAACCTACCTACCAGCAGTGGAGAGGTGGGTGGGAGAAAGCAACTCGAAAAGGCGAAGGCAAAACGCGAATACAAGTGATGAGCGCAAATCATGTGACACGACACCGCACCCCATCTGCGCATAAAGAGCAAGATGATGCCGCTGGCCAGCACCTAATCTCCTTGTTAACTTTGATTAATTATAATCACATTTTATATTAAGGAATGGATGTGTTTAAGCAGTTGAGTTATTGTTGGTAGAAGCAGCTCCACCTAACGTGGTTAATGGCATTGTCTGTTCATTGAAAGAATCTTTTGGATTTATTGAAAGGGCAGACAAAGTCAGTGAGGTTAGTTGACAAAGTTACCAAGCCTAAATTTTGAAGAATCTACCATTTGCGATCAACCTTTAGGCATGAGAGTTCAAACGCGTTTGTTTACGTTTCAAACGTGCAAGTTTAACTGGAAAATTTGACATTTCATCAATACCCCAATCAATCACCTGTCAAAAAATGGCGGGTGATTCATCAGGCTATTGTTAAAGTGCATCTAAACCCAATTTTTTTCCATCTGAATACGTTCTGCATAGAGCAAACAGTTGTTCAGTGAAATTTTTTTTTTGATTGGAGCTATTCTTCAATGTTTTTTGGCGATTCGCATTTCTAGTATGGTAATGAGATGACGTCTATGTAGGCATTTGGCTTTCTTTCTCTTTTTGGCAAGGTAAACTACCTGAGAATTTTTGTGGAAAAACTCGTACAATATGGAGCATGTTATTCAAACACACCATTAATGGAAGAATTGGGTCATGTCACTCCTACAAATAAATATTGCATAGATAATGATGACTACTTTGGCGTCATCTCATTACCATTTTGATAACAAAAATCTCTATTAAAGCAATAAAGGTTGCTCCAATCTAAAAAAATATTTCGTTGTTCAATTATTTGCCAAAGGTAGAACGTATTTAGATGATAAAAAAATTGGGGTTATTAACTACTTAATAACCGAGAGTGAGGTCTTTACGGTAAAATATTAAACCGAGGTCTTGCTGTATTGACCGAGCGATAGCGAGGTTAATACGTTCAAGACCGAGGTTTAATATTTTACCGTAAAGACCGAACGGTCGAGGTTATTAAGCAGTTTATTATATGGCAATTTTTATTTCAAAATCAATCTTGTATTTCTTTGTCTTCGCTTCCTTTAACTTCGTCAAAACGCCGAACTAGCGTTATTTTCCTCTGTTTCTTTCTCGTCTGGATACTAGAATTTACTTTTATAATGTTCATCGTCGTCTATTTCATCTATTTTCGCAGTTTTTCGGCAATCAAAGTTTCTTATTAGGATTTTTTGTTTGTTTCCAGGCGTAGGGCATTAACAATTTTCATAATCCCTGTGGGCATTACCGAGAAATCCCGCTCCGTCAGAAACTATCACAGCGCGTGATTTTACCGGAAGTAATCCGTGCCATATAATAAATGCACTTTAAAACGTCAAAATGTTTCAGTTAAACTTGCACGTTTGAAACAAAACTCGTTTGAACTGTCCCGCCTAACCGGTTGATCGCAAATGGTAGCATCTTAAGCCCCGCACAGACGACCAAGTTTTCCTTGACAAGTTCCTTGGTAGCTTTCCTTGCTCGTGTGTACGATGAACACGTTTTTTCCCAATAATTTTCCTTGACAAGTTATAATTGCTCGTGTGTACGGTTGGACAAGTTTTCCTTGACGGCCATGATCGCGTAATAAGCTTAAGAGATGGTCTTGTCAAGTTTTCCTTGACGACTATACACACGAACAAATTTCCTTGTTCAAAAGCTGGCGTTTCCCTTGTCATGGAAAACTTGTCAATTTGTGTTGTACACACGAACAAATAAAACTTGTCAAGGAAAAACTTGTCAAGGAAAACTTGGTCGTCTGTGCGGGGCTTTAGCCATGGAAGATGTCTTCAGAAGACTTGGAAAATATCTATGAATGTTTTATTTAGACACTCCTATTTTATTCTGCTCCTAGATATTTTTTCACTACAGCGAGTTTAATGGTGATATTGGTGACCTGTTACTGGGAAATGATGTCCAATTCACAGTTCAAGATCGTAATGTACGTAATAGCGCGCTTTCGTTTTGAGCAATCCAAATCCAGATTTTTGAGATTCGGATTTTTCAGATTTTGTTAATAAATGGAACGGACGTGCTGCGATGGTCAGCTTGTGAACCTGACGTGGGCGCAAATGCTGGGAAATGGCGGCCAAGGGAAATGGGTTCAGACGAAGTCCATTGTCATTTTTCTCAGGCTTGGAATATTCGTCCGTTGAATAAATTATCTTTTTTAGAAAAATTCTGTAGAACGAATAATTTTTTCCCCGGAAAAATCATGTTTGTTAATTTTTAAAAAAATTCGTTCTACAGAATTTTTTTAAAATCGGCCTATTGATTACACATACTTCAAGAAAAGTTTTAAAGAAGAAAAAAAATTGGGGGTCACCAAAGTTTTTTCCGGATTAAACTAGTTTGAAGGGTAATTGGCAGCCATTTTGAAACGTCATTGTTGCCATAGCAACAGCTGTTGGTATTTATTTGGTAACAGTTTTTGATTGTCAGACTGTTTAACTATGCGTAACATTTAGCTTTATTCTTTTTCCGAATTGTTTAATCACGTGTTTTGAACTCTCAAACTTGTATTTTCCATTTTTCACGAAACTGCATGGAGCCACCTTAAACAACGTAAAGTGGGCAGGGCTTTGGAAAAAAGTGGTGCCAGGGCACTCATTATTTTGATTAAAATGATACTACTCTTGTTGGGAACTGATGAAATAGTTGATGTGCTAGACAACATGTTCCTGGACATTGCTGAAAGGAAAGGAATAACATCACACCCCTCAAAATTCATTTCTCTGTCCCTTGTGGCAATGGAAAATTTACAACAGAACAAAAAAAGTAATCTTTTGTTTAAATTTGCCCAATGTGTTGGTAAACAAAGGCCTGATGGTTCAGGTACTCTAATGCAAATGAATCGCATGCCATTTGGATTGGTTCAGTACCAAATCCAGTTCTTTACATGCAAAAAATCACAACAGGTTAGAAAGGTGTCACACTGTACAGTAGGTGTACATTTTGTATCAGTATGAAATGTTTCATATCTCAAGGATTATACTGGTTCCATGTTATGTTGTTTGTTATAAAAAAAAATTGTTTTTTAAAGATAACCATGCCCAGAGACTATGCATTATGGCATTCAACTATGGTGTCAGAGCTAGGCCATCGCTTTAACCACCTGTTCAGAGGACAAATGTGGAGTGGAATAGCTGCAGATGGCATAAAAATCCCATGTGTGTGTAAGTTCAATGTTATACATGTTGTAACGCATTGCTGCCTGAGCCAGCCAAAAACAGCCCCATACAAGGCAGAACCCCAGAGGAGGTACGAAGCTCTTCCCACAATGCATTGCGTTTAGTTTCCTTCCCTTGGCTCGGAGCGTGACAGTTGATGATCAAATTATAGATATTTTTGTTGGCGCTGTTTCGATTGAAAAACTGCGTTTCAAAAGGTAAGATCTTTATATGATATTCTAAAAGTTGCTCTCTTTTTTTTCATTCTTGCAAATGGGGCCCAAAATCTTTTCTAACCCCTGCTGATTGCATCCTAATTCGTGTAGTCCTCAATAATTTCACCTATTTGCATTGATTTGTCTTTAAGGGAGAGACTATCAGGAGATTGGTACTCACATAAAGATGCTCTGTTTTGCATAAAGGCTGATGCCACAGATGTAAAGGGTGCCTTATTTGAGTCTGCAAGGGGTGAGTGGAATGGAGATGTTGATCTTGGAGATGGCAAACTTGGCCAGATCAACGATGAGTAAGTATTCAGTTAGAAAGGGTGGGATAACTCATTGCCTTAAAGGGACACTCTACCCCCAAAACAAGTGGTGTTCATTTGAAAGGTCTATATGTACTTACTTTGGAATGGGTATTCATTTCCTTCAAATATTTTTGGTTTTCGAGAAATTTGACTTGTTGGTCGTATTTTTGACACACTGTTGGCCGCCATGTTTGCTTTGCTTGCCCGCGAAAGCGGTCGCTCCCATTAGCGTTTTGACGTCATTGAGTGAGAGAAAATCCACGAGCGTCCTATGTTTTCTTTTATGGAGGTTGTTGTTTCTTTTTCTTTTAAAACGGAGAAATTGTCGAAATATACAAATGTCCGGATCGAGTAGTAGCTCTTCCGACAATGAGGATACCATGGCAATGTCGTGCCGTTCAAATAGTCCAGGCAGTCCAGCCGAGGAAGCGGAGTACTCTATCGACTCGATACAGTCTTACCAGTTTGAGCCTACCAAAACAGTGTCTTCGTCTAGTTCTGATGACGATTCTACTGACGAAGAAAACTTGGATTTATCCGTTGACGAAAGCCGTTTGGATAACCTAGAATGGTAAGTTAAAACAACAACATAATCTCTTGTAAAGTGTGACCATAATTTTTCATAAATATTCGAGTATTAAAATGTATTGATTGTCGGCTAGTCACTAGTGACTTCTTCAAATTTAAATGCATATAAATATCAATAAATATAAAGACTTCACTTTGCGAGCAAAGAAAAATAATAAGACTCTTCGTTTGTATTCTTTTTGAATATGCTTTAATGCAACGTTAGGTGTCAGTGTGGCAATTGTCAAATGATGGATGCAGTGGTAGAGTGTGTTTGTTGCCAAGAAGTCCCCGAGATGATCTCCCTCAACGAAGAAGCGGTGGTCCTCGAAAAATTAAAAACAAATATTTCTTGCATAACTGATAACCCTGGATTCTCGGCTGTGTGTTTGAATCAGTGGGTTCTTCGAACAGCCTGGTACCAGTATAAGCAGCAATATGAGAATGCTTATGAAGGACCAGAACACCAAAAGCACAGGCATATTGCATATAGACAACTTGCACGATTAGGCTGGGGAGTACTTGGAAGGCATGTGAGAGTTGTGCTTCCCTCTTGTGCAGTAAGCTGTATTAGAGCGCATTTTCCACCTCCTGGACAGGAAGATGAACATGTGTTTGTTGGGCATAGGGAAGCGTCTGATGGGGAAAATTGAACATCACCTTTGTATAATTACATGTATATATTATTTAGTTGTCATTTGTTATTTGTTAGTATTAATTATACTTCATTATATACTTTGAGAATTGAAAGGCATACATACCTTAAGAAATTGTTGTTTATCATGGGCTTGTGGTCAGAAACGTCAGTATTTCGTTCCTCAAAATTCTCGGCAGTTCACAACCTATTAACTTTTCTATATTCAAAACACTGCCTATGCAGCATTCTACTTTTTTGGTGCCATTAATATACCTTTGACTTAATCACCTTGATCTGCGACCTTTGTAATTAGGCAAGTGTTAAAACAGATAACTGTTCACTTTTGCTTAAATCTGCTGATGTGGCTTGCAATTGCTGCTGATTTATTCGGCTTAGGTTTTGTAGCAATATTTTTGGCAAATGGTGTAGACTTGCAAACTCCATCGACTTCATCACCTTTCAGGACTCTTTCCATCATGTCATCTAGGTAACTATATGTCTTCGGCTGTTTTATTGGTTTGACCACCCATGTCTTACGAACTTTTGGAAAGACCACATTGTACCGTAGACTGCCTTTTGATTCACCATGCTGGACCACGGCTTGCTCCCTTATACAATTGTTGTTGTTATCAAGGGCAGCTAACTGTGTCCTAGCAACCATTCCTTCGTAACTAAAATGCTGTCTTTTGGGACAGTATTTCAGCATCATGGAATGCTACACCTCCAGATTACCAGTGCGATGGAATTCTGTGACCAACTTCATATCCTTCAACAGTCGGCTGTTGAAGACAATCTCTTCCAATGCCACATGTGCAGCGGTTCCAGGTTTGAGCCAACATATTGCTTTTACCTCTCTTCTTGTAAGCTTGTGATGGACACATTTCTTGAAGAGCTTTGACTTTCTCCATGAATGCTTGTTACCAATATGATGAACAATTGAAGTCCATTTTTCAATGAGTAGCTCATAATTCCCCTCACATGTTTATATGCTCCACCAGAAATGAGCTGATACAGACTGTGTCCAGGTCATTAGTTCTGCACAATCCTTCTTCTTGGCCTTTTTTGTTAGTTTCTTGACCACCCATTTAGCAAGATGCCATACATCATACTGGTGCGTGATTTTAGGATGCTTCTTCTTCATCTCAGATGTAATTGTGACATGTTTGTCAGTTGTCAAGCACTTCACCTTTACTTTTTTTGCCTTCATATTTTGGAGGAATCGATTGCACCCTTCTGCTTCCATAGCATTAGATGAAGACACCTCAGTAACTTGCACGATACTGAAATCAATAATTTTACTGCTGCTTTCGTCCATTATTGTATATGTACCATATTTTGCACAGTGTCCAGGACTATCACTTCTGCCATCTCCACACACTTCTAATTTATTTGATTTTCTTATCTCTTTGAACAGGTTATCTTGGTGGTCTTTCCAAGTCTTCTCGATCACAGGAAATAGAAGATTCTTCTGTATTTTATAGAAGAGAGCACTGCTTATAAAAGCCAGGTTGAGGCGACATGCCAATGAATTTACATTTGCGAATGAATTAACACTGAAGAGTATGGATGCTGCAATCATCATATTTCCTGCAACTTTTCCATGAATCATGGGTTGCGATTGCCATGTTTTATCATGGCCATCAATACATGATGATTGTACCACAACCATACTACCAACAAAACTTAGTAGAACTTTCAGCTATGGGTTTACCACAAGTGGAACAACTGACAAGAAGCTTATCGAGTTGTTCTTCAAACACAATAAACTTTTTCTGTTGCAGGGGGCCCCTATCTTGTTCATTATCAGCTTCTGTTTCAGATTGGCTGTCTGCAGAACCAGGCAAGTAAATATCCTCAGTATTATCTCCATCAGAATCTGAATCAACTGGCCCTGAAGAAATGCTTTTTGAAGGAGATATATACTGAGCTTGACTTGTAGAAGGAATGGGTGAAGAAGGCAGAGTTTTATGGCTATAACAATGGTCAACAGCAACAGAATGTGCAACTTCATGTGGACTTGGGGGGTTGTTATCTGTTTGACAGGCAAGAAGTACAGGTTCCGTTTGCACTTCGACACTTCTAGTTGCTCTCACTAACAGTTCACATTGGATCTCAGCATCAGTTGTAGTTGTTGTTGTGTCACAGTCTTCAGCAAAGGATAAAACTATAGGAGCATCAGTACAAGTACCTTCAGACGATCTGCATTCTTCGATACTCGCCAGCCCAAGATCTTCATTGGTGAATTGCATTTCACTTACATCGTTAGCGCTACTAGCAGAGTTTTCAGGTGATTCGCAAGGTATTGGGTTCACATACTCTGCCTTTGAGGTTGTTTCGAATGAAACAAGGTTGTCTAACATCTTATAATAAGAAAATATGTAATGTCTGAATGTAATGTCTGGATAATAATTTAACTACAATAAACACATAGAAACAAACTTTAGTCATTGTGTTTGTTTTGAATTTTATTTATTTTTTAAACATGTACGAGTATTTATAATATATATACACAACGTATAAACTCCGCCAAATTAACTATGTGTTACAGCCGGCAATACCTCTTGTCTGGAGCGTCTGAAATTTCTTCGTTCGCTGGCAACTCTAGGTTTTTCGGCACATCTTCGATGAAATATTGATGGAAGCGAATTAGCTTACAGTTTCCTCCTTTTCTGGTAGCCAGCCACTAATCCAGGTATAGTTTTATCGAAGCAATCAGGCGTAAAATGTTCCGAACAAAGAAACAAACGAGTTGCTGCGCGAACGTGGATTAGTACGGCGAATTCTGGCCAGCCAGGCTTGTCGCAGTCGATCATCTGCAGGAAGTCGATGGTAACTTATTCCCGCAGTCTTGCGTGAATTATTTGTGCAGTCGGGCACCATGCAATGAGGCATTGTAAAAAGTATAAACCGATAAACCAAAGATGTTTATGCTAATGAAACACCACGCTGTCGAAGGACAATTTCTTTCTATCACTCAATGACGTCAATACGCTAATGGGAGCGACCGCTTTCGCCCGCAAGCAAAGCGAACATGGCGGACTACAGTGTGTCAAAAATACGACAAACAAAGCCAAATTTCTCGAAAACCAAAAAGATTTGAAGGAAATGAATACCCATTCCAAAGTAAGTACATATAGACCTTTCATATGAACACCACTTGTTTTGGGGGTAGAGTGTCCCTTTAAAGTGCATTCCTCCCCCAACGAGACATCTTCACTTCTCCAGGGAATTCAACTGAGGTTGATAGAGGACAAGGGGTTTCTAGAAGCTGGACTGTCAACTTCACTTAAAGAGTACCAGGAGAAGTATGACAAAGTGGGGTCACCTGAAGAACGTCTGAAAGAGCTAAACTGGGAAGTAGTGGAATTTAGTAAACTTCGGGAAAATTGTCAGCGCTTGCACAACATCATCCAGAACATGTCTGGTTTTTTTTTAAGTCCAGATACTTTTTGTTTTAAGTCATTTATTTTCCAATTCAAACACATAAACCCAGAATTTCTTACCTACCCTCGAGACTTGTTTAAGAAAAAAAGACAACCTCCAGAAACCCATGTCCTCGTCACAATGGTGTCTGATGAACGAAAGAATATGAAACCATACGCTGTTCCAGTACAATATGTTCCATACACATCACTTGCGGACAAAAGCTTGCGGGTACTTGTGAACAAAGTGAAAATGGCTATGACAGGGCAGAATTTGAAAGTTGTAGGTAGGCCTTGTCACAATACAAATTATGTATGTAATAGTAATGAAATACTGAGAACACCACCTCTCTATAATCATTTATTTATTGGCAGCTCATCCATGATGCCAGAAAATCAGTTAAACAGCTGTCGAAGAAATCACTGTTAAGAATGCTTGAGTATATTAAGGGTAAGAAAATAATTACTATTTCTATAATTATTCGGTACCCCCATACAGCAAATTCTAAAAAAACCCATCAAATTGTAAAATTCATTTTGTCTGAGTCCCTGAAATCCTGCTGTTTGGGGAAAATTGTTCCTTACATTATAAGAAGAAGAAGAAGAAGAAGAAGAAGAAGAAGAAGAAGAAGAAGAAGAAGAAGAAGAAGAAGAAGAAGAAGAAGGAGAAGAAGAAGAAGAATTATAATAATAACAATGAAAATGAAAATGATAATAGTAATAGTAATATTAGTGGTAATGGTAATGGTAATGGTAATGGTAATAGTAACTATAATAATGGTAATAATAGTAATTAATAATAGTATTAAATAATAGTAATAATTATAATGATAATAACAATAAATAATATTAAATATATTAAATAATAATTAATAATAAATAATATTAAATAATAATTAATAATAAATAATAAAAACAATAGTATAGTAACAACAACAATAATATTAACAACAACTTTCTTTGTTTGAAAATAATTCTTTCAGATACAAATGGTGAAGTTACTGCTGTACACCCCCATCCAGCCATACCTAGGGAAGTAGTTGAGTCAATTTGTTTGAGTCAAAGTAATGGTTTGGACTTGATTGAGGCTGTGGAAAACATCCGCCACATGTTGGTCCCTGTTGGTCATACACCACACACATTCAGACGTAACATCCCTGAATCATTTCTTGACTGCCTTCGTTCACTCATTGGTACCCTATTCTTTCAACAAGCTGTTGCTGCTTGGAAAGAAAAATAAATTGATTTCTCAACCCACCTTTATGTACCAGAGACTGACCCAATCACAGGAATCATCCACCATGAAAGGGAAGACCACTGCCAAATTCTGAAGCGAATAGCAAAGCACACAAGGGAGGGTGCATATTTAAAATTAAACTTCGATGCTTTTGATGAGGCAATATGAGAGATCCCGAAACTGGTCTGACCCATACAGCTCTTGTAGGCAAGCGAAAGCAGTCGGTAACTGATGCGGAGAAACTTCTTTCTTTTCATGTAGCCAAATTTTTAGATGAGAAAGGACATAAAACAGAGGCCGAATATGTAAAAATCGTGGTAAGATAGCATGAAGCATCTGATGGAAGAGGAGTGTCCCAACTGAATAGATCTAAAGCCAATTATGAGATGCTCAATTATTTGCTGGATTAGTTGTTTCCATGGCACAACACCGATTATGACTTATCGTCCATTGATATAAACAGGTAAATTGTATGATTATGATACATTACTAGCACAGTGGTGAGCTGCTAATACTTACAGTACCAAGCACTATGCATAAAAGACATTGGGGGCTGGAAATTATCTAACTAGGAACCAACACATAAATATTTTTATTTTTGTAATTATAATTATAGACCATTTCAAGGAATCCGAGGCTTCAGCCGAGAAACCCTAATTGCCATAACCAACAACATTGAGAGCCAGGAATACCGAAGATGTGAAAATGAAACCATTGGATGGGAAGAACATCCAAGAGCCAGTACAACAGATGATGTTGAATGCTTCTTTTCCTTGTGCCATCAAAAACTTGGCTGTACTTTCACATTGAAGGAATTCAAGTACCACTGGAAAAATATGCAGGTATAGCTGGAATGCATTTGCCATTACATGAAGTTTATCTTAAAAATTAATTTAATCTAACCAAATACAACTGATACGTCAAGTACTTTTATATTTTAATTTTTCTTGTTATTTTATTGTATCTTTATATTTTAGAGAATTTACTATGAAGATGGATGATGATTTGCCATTTTATTATTGGACATTAAATGAGCGGTTTAAAGGCCCAGATGAGACATATGAATCATTTGATGGATCACCACCTGTTGCCTCAAATATACAACCAGAACAACATCCCTTGCGGATTCACAACCTCAAGATCAACAGAAGGGAAACTCCATCAATCTTCACAGCTGGTCGGTCATTCCTGCCAATACGTGGTAAGGGTTCCATAAGGCAACGCATGCATCGAGATCCAATTAATTTACCGTTGCATTGTAGCACCACAATAAATTCCAACCTCATTCCCAGGAAGTTTTCTCCACTTAGAAAAGTTCTTGGGTCTGAGGTTGCCACAAATACAGTAATTTTCCTCAGATGTGAGGTTTTCAACAGTACTATCAGAAAGCACTGGGGGCTAATCCTTATTTGCACCTGGTGGGTGAAATTTTGCAAAGGACACAGATCACTTTGGCGGAGTCAAAGGCACTCCTGCAAGCCAACATACAACACATGTCAGCCCACTGAGCACAGTTAACATCTAGGAAAACCAGTGAACGCAATAAAACCCTCGAAGCACAAGAGAAACCAACAACAACTCTACTTGCACGAGTCTCAAGCTCAAGCTTAAAAAACTGTCTCATTCTTGGGTGGTCACCCATCCAAGTACTAAGGCTCATCCAAGTACTAACCCCATCCAACTGGGTTTAATTTTAGTGTGCCACAGAGAGAAGAAGTGGACTAAGAGTACACCACCCATGTTTCCTTTGCCCCAGCCCATTCACAACCAATAGATACAAGTGTGAGCAAACAGTGAGTTAGCATTAAAATCTTGGATGTACACTGTACAGTCATTATTTATACGAAGCAGTGATTGTTGCATTGCAATGAAATGCACTGAAAAGTCATACGTTCAAGACTGCATTGTATCTATTCTGGTCACAGTCTCTTAACCAAGGGGAAGATTTCACAAAGGTAAAGAAGCCAGTAATCATCATTTTATCTTGCTGATGAACATACCGACTTTGGAAATGGCTAAGGGAGATGGACTGTATTTCATTCATTCTGATGGCTTTGGTCAACTTGGGAATCTTTCGAAGCCCAGCATAACCTAGAGGATGCCATAAGCCATCTATACGAGCATCAAATCTTATGGCATTTCTATCCTGCTCATTGTCTGGTTCAAATTCAACACGAACTACAACCTCTTCATCATTACGCTTAATTTCTTTGCATTTCTTCAGTGCACACTGGTACCTCTCTTCCCAGTACGACCCTCTTCCAGCAAACGTTTGACAGTACAAATTGTCTTTATCACCACCAGTAGGATTGTCATTGTTGTCGTTGTTATCACCAGCAGCAGCAGGGTTGTTAGTGTGTTCATTGTTGCCATTGTTATCACCACCAGTAGGATTGTCATTGCTGTCATTGTTATCACCACCAGTAGGATTGTCATTGTTGCCATTGTTATCACCACCAGTAGGATTGTCATTGTTGTCGTTGTTATCACCAGCAGCAGAAGGGTTGTTAGTTTGTTCATATTCACCAGCAGGATCGTCATTGTTGTCATCATTATCACCAGCAGCAGGCCCATCAGTGTGTTCATAGTCACCAACAGAATTGTTCGAGGGATTGTGGAAAAGTAATTGGATGTCTTCTACTGGATCGTCGTCTGAGTCTATGATTGGTTCAATTGGTTGGAATAGTACTTTGTTTTGGTTAGAAAAATTGGTGCAATTGCACAAAATATTGTACTATTTGTGTACTTTAATATCCAACTGTGGCATGGTTTCTGTGAGACTTTCACTGCTATATTCCTCATCAGGCTCAAGCGGATTTACGACAATTGAAGTAAGGACATTGAATTCTGTGATAAGGACCGCCGTGAATGGTTTGTCCTTGACAAGGAACTATTGTTTGAGAATAGGAGTATAAGGAAGCAAATGAACGTTCTTTGTCTCGGTAAGTAAAACTCGATTAACTAAGACTAGCTATATGTAGCCTGTCACAGCCACTGATATCTATATAAACTTTGAGTCAATTTTTGGCTTTATATATAAGGTTTTATTGAGATCAGTGGTCACAGGTCAGCCTTAACGCAACTTGTGCAAACTGACTTGAGTCAGTGCATCTGAGCCAGGGCTGTGACACATGTTCAGTAGAAAACATAATACTGATCGGTAAATATCTAGTCACACACAAACTATTGCAAGATAAGAACCTTATTCACCTGAAAATCACAATGACAATACTTGAATACAAACAGGATAATTCATTCTTCGAAGAACAAGATCCCAACCACCAACCGAGTAGATCATCGCTACTCTTCTTTCCCTTAATTTCCCAATCATGCTTAAATGAATTATACTACAGCGTAAAGTGAAACACTGCGCCCCACTAATTACATAATCGTGAGAATTCTCTTCGATACAGTGGACTACAATTACTTGATCTTTCTTCAATACACTCGACTCACTTCGCCGTACTTCCATGATCGACACTTGCGGCAGCTCATGAATAAATAATGCATCGCGCGTGCTTTAACGTTGATAATATAGTTTGTTCCCATTGCATTGTGGGATAGGCTTTATACCTCCTCTGACATTCACTGAAACAAAGCATTTTATATCATTTATCAGAAATGTGTAACTTTTAACGTTGCTTTCAACCAGCTATTGTCTTCTCATAACTCATACACATGACCGAATATTTTTCTCTGATTGGCTAATTAGCTCATCAATTATTAATGAGAAGTAATAGATAAAGCATGAGCAGCGATCTGTATCTGATTTAAAAGGTGAGCTGCAAGTGAGCCATGCATAGTAAATCAGATACAAATCGGCTGCGAATGCTTTATCGGACGCATTATTGCACGCATTAATGACGCGAATGCATTAATGGACACATCTAAATGTAGCCATGTTTTTAAACTATTTTTCAAGTTGGAGTGATTTTAGTTAAGTTTTAAATTGAGGAAAAAGTTTATGTAAATCAGGACGAATCTGTATGCGATTTACAGATATTGATTTTCATTTCATTTCTTTTTCATTTCGATTTTTCATTTCGATTTTCATTTCTTTTGAATTTTCTTCATGAAAAAAAAATGAAATCTACAAAAGAAATCAGCAAATATAAACTCGGTGATAAAATGTTACTTTAAATACTTTGTGTTACTTACCCATATACTGTTGTATATTGCACTTAACTGTTTTGTTGTCTTGGATTTATCCAACGCCACCTGGATGCTTTCCTTCCCCCATAATGATATTAAAGTATTAGTTGCATCTTCACTCCATGTCTTGCCACGAGACGCCATTGTATTCGATTCTTGCCGCGAATTTCCGCGAATATGTTTTACGAGATACCGCTGGCATAACAGACTACTTTATTTGGCAATGGCACGCGAACCCATAACTTCAGGCGGGCCGAGACTACCTTTTTACATGGTCTCGGCCCGCTTGAAATTTTGGGTCCGCCTGCCACTAGCGTTTGCATTTACACGACAATAACGAAGAGTGCCGTGCCGAAAATTTTTAGCCACGCGGCCCCAAATTTAGGAGTACCATACCAAAAACACTTGTCGTGTAAACCAGCCTTGAGAGAAAACTTTGGATTTCCCGAGATGGCTGATGACGAGAAAGAAGTGTTCTTTCGATATAGGTGAGGACGAAAAAACCTAGAGTGTTGTGTAGGCGTTGTTTTAGATAGAGCAAAGTGAAAAGATGGTAAACTGCTGAGAATAGTTTTAATAACGAAATACTGACGTTTCAAGCAGAGCCCTTCGTCAGAGTAAAAACTAGAGTGCTGTGTAGGCAGTGTTTTAGATAGAGCAAAGTGAAAAGGTGGTAAACTGCTGAGAAAAGTTTTGATAACGAAATACTGACGTTTCAAGCGGAGCCCGTTATCAGAGTAAAATGAGTTGGAGTATAACAAAATATAAGTACTGTACCTTGTAAATGCGACGTGGTCGTGCCCATCCAAGCTTTTGAAAACGTCTTTTTTAATCACTTGATAACAGGGTGTTTGTTTGTTCACTGTATTCACCTAAAAATATTAAAATAATATTCTCAATTCATAATACACCATAAGTCGTTGGAAAAGTCTATTATAAAAATCCATTTTAGTACAAAGACAGCCATTTATCGTTAACTCATTGCTGCCTAGGAAGTCTGATTTTCTCTCTTTGATGAGTAACATAATCTGGTGTTAGACAAAGTAAAACAATAAAGGGACCATTTTAACGAGCTTAGGCAGGAATGGGTTAATCACTTGTTAACTCATTGCTGCCTTGGACGTCTGAGGGTTCTCTCTTTGATGAGTAAAATCATGTGGTGTTAGACACAGTAAAACAATAAAGGGACCATTTTTGGCCAGCTCAGGCAGGAATGGATTAATCACTTGTTAACCTATTGCTGTCCAGAATGTCTGAAGGTTCTCTCTTTGATTAGTAAAATCATCTGGTGTTAGACAGAGTAAAACAATAAAGGAACCATTTTTGGCCTGTTCAGACGGGAATGGGTTAATTGCGCCAAGCAGTGTGTATTTAACGAGCTAATTGCGCCATTCTTAGCCAATCAGAATACATGAATTTTGTCACGCTTACAAATATGAAAATCAGACTAGTGTATATGAAATGTGTCATTTGGTTATTTTGTTTTGCAGTGAGTACGAAGGAAATATCGATGATCTTTTTCTTGGCGATGAAATGGAGTTTAGCAGTGAACTCGATGTAAGTTAAAATCTGATACCTGGAACGCTAACGCGTAAACCAAAAGTGAGGCAAAAAGTTCCAGGCCCCTGCGCGGTTTGCAGGTAGGATTCAGTCCCCCATAAGCGAATGTTTCTGCCCGTCTCGAGCGATTGGATCATGGAGTGAAATTTTAATTTTGCGAAGGCGCGTACTTGATTTTACAAACAATACAAACTTTATAGACCGTTTCTCTGTTAGTCACAGTATTTTCCATTTGTATAATTTTAATACGCAGCACACTCGTCCAATTTATTTGTATCTGGATCTACTGTACTATGACTAAACACAGAAAAAAAACTTGAATCTTCTTGAATTTTTATGCTGGAGTGGTAGACCAAAATCAGAAAATGCTCAAATTTAAGTTAAGTAAACGTGTTTTGTGGTATTTAAAGTGCCCCTAACCTCAAATATTTTTTTAAAAAACATCAAATTACTACGGTTTGTTGAGACCTCAGTCCAAAAATTTTTTTGGTTTGGATGAATTATCGATTTTCTATGCCCTGATGAAATGTCGAAAATCGCCGCCATTTTGGTTCACGGCCGAGTTGCAAGCAAAGTTTCAAAACGCATGGAACTAGCACATTTATGACGTAGATTCCGGAACGACCGATTATTAGCGCTTGATACGTTAATTACCATCACTTGATATTATTATTTTGCAGTTTTAGATGTTAAAAACATGCTTCTGAGTTCTGTCTTCGGGCAATTTTCTGAAAAGCTTAAGACAGTGAGATGTCCAAAAGAATATTGGAAACACGGAGATCAAAATATTTTAATCAAAGAATGTTCGCTTTCAGCTTTGAAGTATGAAATCACTTCGTATATATTTTTCACCGAACGTTTCTCAGCTGACTTGACTGTCTTTGGATTGTCCTGCTTGCAAGAGTTTATAGACATATACTATACATCGGATACTATTCTTGTAGCAATAGTTATGATATCAACAAAGTAACAAATCCGACAGACGGAGAAACCGTCGAAACATAGACGATTTTTCCAAAGAAAAGACCGCTACCTATAAATAGTAATGTAAGAATTCACGCAAATGAAAACAAATATCCAATTTCATCATATTTTTATTAAAAATTATTAAAGAACGTTTTTGACATATACATAAAAGTTTAGAAGCATAAACTAGTGTAGAATCAGATTTAATGAAAGATATTAGAATAAATAAGCAAGAGAAGGCAAACCATAACAATACACGAACGTTCTCGGCGCTTCTCGCACGGCTTTGATATCCGCAGAATCGCATCCACTTCGCACGCCTTTAACCACAGGGCTACACGCACAGCTTTCCAGATAGTAAACCACGGCAGAACAGGAACATCTTATGTTTTGGCTCATCCTAGTTATAGAGAAAGTGTCCGTAGACATTGAAGCGATAGAGCGGTAGTATTTATACCTGTCAATGTATACAAAATACAATAGTATTAAGATTATAAATTTGTCATTCTGATGCTGTGACAGCATTCCCAAGGAGCATTAGAGCATATTTGAACTGGAGAGTGTTTGGATTGTTATTCCAACCGCCTTCGGCCTTTAGCCCTGATGCAAGAAAAGTGAAGCTCGATGTGGTTTTGGGAACACTTGTTTGTTAACACATACTTGAATGGCATTTCTTCCATTGTAAGCATCTCCTTCGCCATTTCAAATGTGGACTTGATGGTTAGCACAAACCCCAGGATAAAGGTTTTCCGACGATGTTTAATTAGTGCTTTTCCATCCTTGGATTTGAGACTTAGAAGATACTTTGCAGTTGATTGAAGGCTTTCTTGCCACTTGTTAACATCCACTAGCTTTAAACATTGTTTGAATCTTTTTCCATGGGGGTTTCTGGAATTCAGCATGTCAAATAATCTGTCCATGGTCCTGATGAATGTCACTGTTGCTTCGCTATTTTCGAATTCTGGCTGTTTCTGGATGATGTTTCGGAAATCCATGGCTTTGGCAACGGAACTACTCAGTGTTTGGGCAGCTAGTCTAACATATATTTTATGTTTCTCATACTCGATGTGGTTTGTGGATAATTTGTTGCCAAATTTGAATCCTTCTTTCTCTTGGATAAGATGAAAGTAGGGTATAAAGGCCGATTCTGGGACCGTTTCGAAAAACAAGATGGCCGCCATCAAGCGAGGCCTCCCTTCGCTTCGCTTCGGTTGCTTTGGTCGGGGGGGGTTCAGTCTAGAAAAAACAACATGGCTGCCATGTTGTTTTCCAAGATGGCGTTGGCTCAGGTTTCCCGAACATTTTTCCGAAGACTTTCCGAAGATTTTTCCGTAGAATTTGCCGAAGAATTTGGCGAAGAATTTGTTGAAGGGGTTGGGAGAGGATTTGTCGAAGGGTTTGAATTCTTTTGAAAAAATTTTTTGGAAGGGGTTTTGGGGGATTTTTTTGGAAGGGTTTGAATTATTTTGAAAAATTTTTTTGGAAGGGGTTTTGGGGGATTTTGGAGGAGAATTGTAATTTTTGTTTTAAAGATTAAAGAAAAAGAAAATAAAAGAGGATGCCTAAAATACCCAATCCTGTATTTCAACCCATTTACAATGAGCCTTGTTTTTCCTGCGAAAAGTGTAATTTTGAATGTAAAACAAAAACAGCACTAAGATTACACAATAAGGTTGCCCTTCACCAAAAAGAAATTTTTTATTATATTCCTGTTATATGTTCTACATGCAAAAAATCCTTTAAAACAAAAAAGGAAATAGAAGACCATATAAAATTTCATGTAAAGAGTAAATAAATAAATTTTACTAGAGCCTCAAAAATTTGTATTCTTTTTGAATACAAATCTTAAACTTAATTTTACCTAGTCCTATAATGTCCAATCGCCAAGGTTGAAATTCCATCCTCACCGATAACTCTTTTATCATCTGCCGCGTTGAGGGCAATCTTGTTCATATGGATGGTATAGACTTTGTGCTTATAGCTTCTAAAGGTATTCATCCCTTTCATCAGGTTTTTTCCTGAGTGCAAACAATCCTCGTAATCCTTGTATTTGATTTCATTCTTAATAGTACTTTTCTTAATTCCCTTGCATCTCTTTTCTTCTTTACATTCCATCAGTCCAGTTTCAAGGTTTTTCTCCTCAGCCATCTTAATAGCATACAACTTCGCTCTTAACCCAACAAACCCTTTAATCTGTTTTGCTCCAGTTTCTGACTTCATCATTCCAGGAACTTTCTTATTTACCCCACATTTAATTCCACTTGGATGAGACTTACCAAAGTTACTGGTGTCAAAGTGGGTTTTAACATCTCCAGAAATGTCCTTGAAGAAATCTTCTGTTTTAATCTCGTAACAAAGGCTGTCCGTATCCGTAAACAACAGCTGAGCCTTAGGACCATACTTTGGTTTGATGTAGCCATAGTGGAAATCATACATGGTAATTTTACTCAAATCCAGAATGGCAGCCCCTGTATAGATTGGTTTGTTAAGATTAACATAAGTTTTCTTCATATGGACAGCTCCCAAATTTTCATTAAATATGTTAATGGACTTGTAATTTGGCCTTCTCGCAAGCTTTTCGAGCTGGTCAGCCCAAGAGACGAGTCGAATATCTACTCTGTTACGAACATTTTCCATCGTCTTACCGAAGACGGAGTTGTTCATTAACTTGTAGAAATCCTTCTCAAAGTCATTGGTAGCTTCTGTTCTTAACCTTGTGTTAAGGTCGATAAAGGGTTTCATCCAAGCCTTCTCCACATACTTGACTCCTCTATGCATTTTTTAAATTTTTATCTTGTATTTCAAACACTGCTTTAATGCGCGGTAGTGGAGAGTGTACTTCTTCTTGTCGTTTAGATTTGGCACCAGTTTTTCAACCCCATTGATCTTAACCCTCTCAGCTGCGAAGGGGAGATCGTTGTGGAGATCATGTAATTCCACAGGATACTCCAAGTCTACTTCCAGTGTGCATCCTTCTCCCTCTTCTCCATCTTTAGTTTCCACAAGGTACTTTTCCCAGTTTGTCAGCTCTTCTTCTGACATCCACTTAAATCCACCTATTGGAAGAGGTTTTCTCATCGCATTCCCATACAGGTTGTTTGCATCTAAATATGGAATGAATTTACTTTCCTGCTCTGGATCGTATTCTTTCATATACTTGTTGTTTGCCTCAGCATTTCGATGAGTAATTGTTGAGATCCCACCACGGATACTGTTTTCAAAGAATAGGTACATGTCAGGGTCCGTTAATAGTTCCAGATTCTGACCCATCTTTTGTAGGGAATTCCAAGCCAAACCAGGACTTGTGTAGGCCCACATTGGGTCAATCCCATAAGTTTTTTTGCTTGTCTTTCTAAAATTTTGAATTACATCTCCGAGAAGAGTAACATCCAGTTTGTGGTACAAATTCTGATATTCTCTCATTGTCTTACATTTAAAGGTCTTCCAAACATTCTGAGCATGAGCATAATCCTCATCTGAAATACCAGTTCCATTCAGTTTTGAGTAGAACTCCTTTTTGACTGGAAGTTGTGGATAATTCAGCTTTTTCAGATCTGTCATAAAATCATAGGGAAATACCCCCTTTTTCTTTAGCAGGTCTACATGCTCTTTTGGATGGTTAGCGAAGAATTTTTCTGTGTACACAAAAGCTGTTGGACCCAGGTTATTAACAAGAGAGCTTAATGAACTTGCCATGAATTTTAGGGAATCCAGGAATCTTAGTTCAAGAGGAACCCACTTTACTTTTAGACTCCCATCAGGTAACCTCTTTTTATGCCAGCCACCATTCATCCATATCTTTTTACTAACGCTTATATACTCTTCGTCTGTCTTTGGTATACAAGTAATTGTACCATCTGTTAACCCCAAACTTTCAATGATATGATGCATATCATAATTCATACTATTATGAGCCAGCACAGGAATATGTTTGGCACTACTCATTGAATAATTACAGGTGTTATGGGCAGGTCCCCTATATTTACCATTAAGATGATCATGGTCTCTTACCCTGTCTTTTCCTAAAACCTTTCCACAAACGTAACAGTTTACAGCTGACTTAAATTCTCTTTCTTGGGTCTCACTTATAATAATTGGTTTTGGAGTTTTCATGTAGGTTTCCCAGATTTCCTTAGACTCAGTTTCTATGGCTTCAACGAACATTTTACCGATATCCTCATGTTCGTATTTCTTGGTATAGCTTACAACTTTTCCTGGGAAGATAGTTGGATCTGAGCATATAATTTGGAAACAGTAACCACTAGGATCATGTTTTTGATATTTCTTGGTAAAACTCTTGTCTTCACTTTGTTCCACCGTATCCAATGGTTTTAAGAAACACTCGAAATCATATACAATGATGAAGGGGACATCTTGTGTTTTCTTATAATCCTTCTCACTCCACCCCATGATGTCATTTTTTCCTTCTGTAGGAAATATTTGAACCTGGGCATCATGAGTTTTACAGATTTCCCTATGTTGAAGCATTTTGACTTCTGTGGTGAATGGGTTTAAACAAAAGTTGCAGTAAAACGTTTTGTGTTGGTGGTTGTTTTCTTGACTATCAAACAATCTACCTCTGTTTTTTATGGTGCTGTAATGGTTATCTGACAAGAATAGGTCTACAACATTTGAATATTCAGCCCTACTTATTTGCATTTGGAAAACCTTCTGTATCTCAGAATCAAAACTAAAGACATTAACATTCATCTCGTTCATCTTCTCAAATTTGGAAATGTCCTTAATTTTAAGAGGAAATTCTAGTCCTTTGATGTTGTATTTGGCTGCCTGTTCTCTGACAGCAGGTCCAACTTTTTCTAAATGGGGTTTTCCTAGATTTTCTTTCAACATATCGGCTATTGCAACAGCATAGATAAAACACTTGTTATCCTTGTTTTTAGGATTAATGATAGCCTTTTTGTTCTGGATGACTTTTGGAAGAGTTTGGTGTTTCTTTCCATCTAAAGGTCTATATTTTGTTATTGAAACATCTAACTTTTCTACAGACCTTATTGCCCACCCAGATCCCTTCTTTTGATGAGCTGCCAAATTTTCAAGCATCTCTTTTTTCATTAATGAGTAGTGTTCTCTAACATCTTCCTCTGTTGTCATTGGCTTCATATGAGTGGTGAAATAAAACTCTTCAACATCTTCCCATCCAGCTTCATAATCATACTTTACAAGTTTACACACCAGTGTTGGTTTTACTTTCTTTGAGTTTTTAACTCCATTAATTAAGTTTTCAACAGTTTGTGTTGTTCTTTCTAAGAATACCACAGGATCCCTAAATCCCTGTCCAGAAATTTCATACAGAGCTGCTTTCCCATTAGCGAAATCTTTAATGAGTTTTGGCTCTGTTTCCCTAAGTTTTTTGAAATCCCTTGTTCTTCTGTTGAAAATTCTTCCAAGCTTGTTTCCAAGAACCTGCCTAGTTTTAGCGGTTTTAGCAGATCCTTTCCATTTTTTCCCCCACCTTAAAACCTCTTGTCTCTTCTCTTCTTTTCTTGCTTCTTTCCTGGCAATCTGTTCTGCTTTTCTTGCTTCTTTTCTAGCAACCTGTTCCTGTTTCCATGCTTCTTTCCTGGCGATCTTTTCCTGTTTTTTGGCTGCTTTAAACTCCTTTTCCTGTTGAAGTTTGGCAAGCCTTTCTGGTTTAAATGGTGTCATTTTTCGGTCCCTTTCTCTTTGCCGTTGTTTTCTAAGTCGGGCATTTTCCCGTTTTTTAAGAAGTTTGTCTGTTTCCATTTATTATAACGCAAAAAATTGCCATAAATAAAGGAGCCATTATACTTCCTTTTTTAAAAAAAAAGTTTCCTATTCCTTTTCCAAGTGTCAAAAAATCCTGTTGAAGTTTAAGCCTTTCTAAAATTTTCTATAAAAATTTTTATAGAAAATTATCAAACTTTTTTATGCTCTACTGACAGTTTGTTCCTTTCCGTTGTAAAGAACAGATCTTTCTTTTTTTATGGAAAATGGGATACAACTAGGATTTTTCCTCAAACACAATGCTGCTCTGTAAATACTAGGAAATTTTGTCTCCTTCCCATCCCGATCTGTAAAAGTAATTTCAACAGGAGTTTTCATTTGCTCTCTGTTGCATTTGTCGAATGTTTCATTTTTGATCAAAGGGATGTCAAGGTTTTCGCAAAGAGTTTTGATAGTCATTTTGTAAGTTCCTTTGATGCCAATTTTTTTAGCCAAGGTTATTAGCTCTGATTTGGGATGATATTGGGGTGGGTTTTCTTCTCTGATTTTTCTAATTTTATCGCCAATTTTTCTTCTTTCGTCCATTTTTGCTTTGAACATTTCCATTGTTTTATTAGTGTCTTTTTTTTCTTTTTTCTTCAAGTTTCTTCTTCTTCTTTTTTCTTTTTTCTTCTCTTTCCCCTTTAGTCTTATTTCTTCTTCTTCTTTTTTCTCCCCCATTTTTTCTTCTGTGTTATCCTCCAATTCCAAAGATTCCACAACAGGCACCCCAACAGGCACCCCCACAGGAGTATAATTCTTTACAACTTTGTTCGTCCATCCTATCTGAATATTCCCCTCCATTGTTAAATCCTCCCTTCCAAAACTCAACCCAAATTGGAACCCTTTTTGCGAAATATGGTTTTTGTTAAATTTTTCTTTACTTTTAGAGTTTCCCATTTTATTTTCCTAATCCAAAAAGATTAGGAAACATTTGAGACCAAAAGTTTAACCAACAACAGCTCAACTGTTATCGGAATCAGCAACATTGCTATTAATGACATCTTCGCTAGGAATTTTATTATCCTGTACATCATTTATTGGATCCTCCCGATCCCAAACATGTTTGGCAACTGTCATTCCTCCGCTTAATAATCCAATCATTGGAATATAGGGGGAAACCTTTGTTACCAAAAGTTTAACATCTTCGCAAAATAGTTTGTTTGTTGATAATTCTTCATCCAGTTTTTCATCATCTTTTACCAAATCCAGAATTTCCAACAATCCTGAAAATTTTGATATAAGAGTTTCTGTCAACAGAGTGTTTACACGATCTTGTTGGATTGCATCATATGTTTGTTTAATTTTTTCAAGTGCAGATGTTGAAGCTTTTTTCAAGTGATTCGAATAAGATTTTTAATATTTAATCATTTTTTCAAAAGAAAGCCGAATAAGGTTTTCCCTAAGGTTTAAAATTTGCGTCTTGTCTTCCAGTTCTTCCGTGTTCATTTATTATAATGATAACTGATACTTTCATCTTTTGGTTCCATATTTATCTTTGTATGCTTTGTAAACAATGTAAGTAAGTCCTATTGCAAGAACCCACACATTTTTTGCCAACCATGCTATTCCTTTTGCTCCCCAAGATAATGCAGTTGCAAGTATATTTAAAATTGGAACCAATATAGGCAAAGCAGCTTTCCCCAACTTTGCAACAGCCTTTCCTAATGCTCCTGTTGCCTTTGCAGCTGCTGCAACTCCTGTTCTTCCAGCTATCACCACTGTTGTTATAATTCCAGCTATACTAATAGCTATGGCAGCCGAAACACCCATGTTTTCTTTTGCCCACACTTTAAACCTTTCAAATCTGGTTAGATCATTGTTTTCTATCATTTTTTTTGTAAGGTCATTTTGTGGAGCTATGTTTTGTTCCAATCTAAGTTGGTCAGCCTTTAAAGCACACACATCCGCAACATTTTTGAAACTCATTTTTTTCGCTGGATCATTTTCTTCCGCTGTTTTATCCTCCCAAAACTTTTGGTTAATTTCAACAGCGCCCAAGTCATTGGATTTCAAAACTCCTGCAATATTTCGAACTGGGGTATCCCCAATATATTCTCCATTTTCGGTTTCAATATTGTCCAGTCCTATTGTTACTTCATCATCCAACTGTTCAGCAACATTTTTACGAATGTTGATAATAACTTCAGGTTCAATGTGTTTTGGTTTAAGTCTTGAAAGCTTTTCAATAGTTCCATTCGCTGTTTTTGAATGTTTGGAAGCAGCCTTTTCCAATAGGTTCTTAAATTTAGCAACTTTTCCTTGAACATTTGGATCTGTATTTAAAGTGAATTCATCACCGTCTGCATTTTCTCTGACTAGAACTAGCTTATTTTCAAAGGTAACCCCATTTACTACTCCATTATCATCATACTCCAGTATACTTCCGTATAATAATTTTTCACTTGCACCTCTATCCCCCACATATATAACCATTTTTAATTTTTCCTTAAAAAATTTTCTTCTTCTAATTGTTTCTTCCCTCTTTAGTTTCCCTATCATTTTGTTTATCGCTGCGGTGGCTTTTTTTGCGGTAGTCTTATCTATTTTTCCCTCAGCAGAACTTTTTCTCACTTTGGCAAGCCTTTCTTGGAACTCTTCTTCATAATCGGCACCAAGTTCCACATTTGAAAAAGATGTTTCTGCATCTTGAAATTCATCATCATCTTCTTGGTTTTCTTGGTTTTCTTGGTTACGGTTTTGCATTTCAATAGTTTCCCCGGAGGGTTCTCCAAAGTCAGCCATTTATTACTTGTTGGGAACCAATAACTTTAACCAGTTCCTCACTGTAAAATTTTCCTAAAATATCCTCATCAGAGTCCCGAATTCTATACATAACAGGGTTTCCCCTAAAAACAGCTGACACTGTAAAAATTTCATTAGTAAAATTTGGATCATATCCTTTTGAAAAATTTTTTCTATATTTTTGTATTCTTACATGATCTCCAGTTTTAAATTTAGGTTTTACACTTGGTTCAAGGGGAGGAATTCCATACAGTGTAAAAAAAACTTTGGATTGGTTTTCATCATTAACATCTTTTGGCTTCATTTTAATTGTGCTATGTTTTGTGTTATTATAACTTGCTGTAAATTTGTCAAGGATGTTTAACCACTTTTTGTTTCCTGTAAATGTAAAATATTTCCACATCCTGGTTTTTAATGTCCGGTTAAATCTTTCTACAACAGCTGCCTTTCTGTGGGATCTGGATGAGAAATAGTGGATACCAAAAGATTTTAAGAGGGTTTTTACTCCCACATTGTAGAACTCCTTCCCTTCATCAAATTGGACTGTTTCTGGATATTTGCCAAATCTTTCCTTAAATTCTGATAACATTTTTGAAACACCAGCAACCATACTTGTTGTGTTTTTTCTGTGGACTGGGACTGAAAATCCAAATCTGCTTAAAATTTCTATCCCTGTTAGGATCCACTTTTGGTCATTATTTTCAGAACCAAATTTAGCCATATCAACAAGATCCATTTGGAGTTGGTCAGCAAGATTTTTAACAAATGTTTTTTGATATCTTCTTGGTTTTCTAATAGGTTTGTGCAATGTGAATACCCTTTGGTTGTGTAGCCATTCTTTGACTAGTTTTCTTGAGACTCCTTCGACACCATGTTCCAATGCCGTTTGGTAAAGTTTTTCCATGGATTGGTAACCTGTTACAGGATTGTAATAGATATCCCTGAGCTCAAGGTCTATAAGCAATAGTTTTTCGTTCATTTTTTATTTAAATAAAAAAATGGACAACAAGACTAAGTTTTTACATGATTACCCAAATGCTGATTTAAAAAAATTCAAATTTGGGGCCAAAATTTGGTTTTTAAGGAATGAGTTTTTATTGGATACCGAGAGCAATGAGTTTAAAAGGAACAAAAATTACACTCAATATTTGTACTGGCCCAGAGGATGGGGAATCCATGGGACTGTCCAGAGTTTCTCAAAACAGCCAGAGTGTTCTGTTAATTTCGACAAAGTTATACTATTTGTCAACAAGGATGAGAGCTTTGTTTTAGACTTAGATCCAATAGACTTAACATTTTCAGCACCAAAGAGAGTAAGAAATCCTGACTTGAATGACTTTCTTTCGATCCCGTATTTTACAGCCATTGCGGCCTCTTATGTCGCGAGTTATTTGTGCGGGGTGTCAGACAAACATTTTAAGAATGGTTTTGAAAGATTTAGGTCTCCTTTTTTAACAAGTATTGCACATTATCATTATGTTTTTCAAGTAAGAAGGTTTTTAAAGCATCCGGACAAGCTTAGGAGATATCTTACAGATGATGTTGTAAAAATTTTGCAACATAATCCTAACGATGTTTGGGAACAGAAGATAAGTAATTCCACCCAAAGTTCGGAAGATTTTACGCAAGATATGAAAGACCTCGGATATGAAGTAAGATATGTAAAGTTAGAGAAAAAAAATTATGGAAGAATAAACACATACGAGGAACTTGTTTCCACTTCCGGGAGGCATCCAGATGATTTCAAACATTTTGTACCAAAGACTAGCAATGGTCTTACACCATTAGGGCAAAAGCTATTTCAACAATCTTTAGAATCTTTTGTTTACTGTGTTCTTGGAGCCCAGGCGAAGACAAGATGGGTCATTGTTGGGCAGGGGGCTAAAAGTTTGCAGACACAAGAAGTGTTTAAAAAGTTAATGGAGGATACAATAGCACAGGATGATATTACTGTAAGTATTAGTAACATGAGGCAGGCTATAAAGTCTACTAATGTTGTTTTAAATTTTGCTGTGTCTCCTGGGTTGATCTTAATTCCTAGCGATCTTAAAATTTTAATTAATCCTGTTGTTGGGTTTAATAATGTTCTTACTATGGCTACTGATAAGATGGTGTTGGGGTTTAATAGGAATTTAAATTTGGAGAGGGAGGAGAATTTCCCAACTCCTTTGGTAGCAAAACATTTAACAAAAATTTCCCAAAAAATTTTACCAACACAGGCAAAAATGTGGAAAAAAACTTACAAACAAGGGGGTCTCATAAAACCAGAAGTTGTAACAAAGGATGACAACAGATTGCCAGAAGTTTTCGGTGCTTCTATAACTTTGGTTTATATAATTTTTTAAATAATAATGCATCTCTAATAAAAGGATGTTAAACTATAATATCAAAATTTCGCCAACTTTTAACCATTTCTTGGAAAAACACAAAGATCCACCTTTTACAAGCAAATGTTGCAAAGAAAGATTGGAAGAACTGGATGCAGATCTTTTCTGCCCAAAATGCGGTGTTGTGCAAGGGGTTTACACTCCCAAGTCTAAAAGTTACAACAAAGAATGGATACAAAAATGGAGAAAAGGAGGGGGAGAACCTGAAACCATCAATGTCAGGAAATTAAAAGAGGAGTACCTAGGGATGTTGCCCGTTTGTAATTTGGTCCCTCCCTCGGCATTTAATCCTTATTATAAGAAAAGCAAATATTTTACATGTTTACACAAAAACCCTTACAAACACAGATGTTTGTGCAAATGCGATGAAAAGGTGTGCATCTGCACTTGTCCAAGGCAGAATCCAATGAAAGAATGGAAGGAGCAAAAGATTTTGGTGTTAAGGGTCATAGAACATTTTGAAAGATCTTTTGAGGCTCTTAAGGAAAAAGGGATGATTGGAAACAGGCCTAATAAGAAACATGTAATGTATGCCATTCTTTCGGTGTGTCAAGCGGAGATTTTGGAAACATTGAAAATTCCGAAATTTAAAAATCCGGAAAAGACTTTTGAAAAAATAGAGCAAATTTTAAATTATGAGGCAGAAGAAGAGCCTCCTAGAACACAAATGGAAATGTTTAAGATTATGTTAGCAAGAATTCAAAAGGAAAAATAGTTTTCTAATATTTTGTAACTCAAAAAAGTTACAAAAATTTTATCTCAAACAACCCTAGACAACAACCACCCAAAACCTGTTCCAGAAAGTGTAACAGCAATAATTTGATACTTTTCCATTTCCTCACTTGGCTGATAAAAATCTTAAAGTTTTGGCTCAACTTGGGCTGTTTGCTTGATTTGATGAAGTTCGCTGAAAGCTTTGGAAGTATCTTGCATATTATACCCCGCAGTCCTTATTTCATCCTGTAGCTCTCTTTGTCTGTCTTTTCTTTTGATCTCATGTTCAAAAAATTTTTCATGGGCTTTTTGTAATTCTTCTGTTGCTAGATTGTGTCTTTTTGCCTCTTTTGTGAAACCATCTTTGTTAAAAGATTGAAACAAGTACCCAGCACCTGCGAAGGCAATAGCGTTAAATAATCCTCCTGCTACCATTGAAGCCATTTATTAAATTTCTTATTTTCAAAATAAGAGATTTTTAGGGGTTTTTTTTTAATCCTCTTCCTCAAAGTCTTCTTCCTCCTCCACTTTCTCCACAATCTTTTCAACCTTAGGCAAAGCAACTCCGCTGCTCATTAGCCTCCTTCTGGTTGTCTCTAGTCCCTTAACATTAGTTTCAATGACTTTAAGTTGGACTGAGATAACATTTCCGACAAATATGTTTTCAAATCTTATTGCTGCCTGTACATGGCACCTTTTGTTTAAATATGATAACGGATCCACTTCCTGGCCCGCTTCTGTGTTGTCCTCGACATCTTGCATTTCGTAAAAATTTGTCTTGATAAGATCCTCTTTTTTGTTATACAAAGCTTTTGCGTAAAGAGTTGGTGGATAATTAGGGACAGGAAGATATTTCCCATCTTTGACTTCTTTTTTAACATACAAGCAGCCAGCTATTTTTTTAAGATCCCTCTTTTCAAGGGTGTATTTTCCCAGTTCCATCCTGTGCGAGACACAGTAGTCTTTGCATTTTTCAACAATTTGGTTGAAAACGTCTAGGAATTTTTCCTGGTAGGGTGTAGGATTTAGGCTGCCGTTTTCGTCTTTGTTTTTTAAAACTATTGCGACAGTATATCCTTTCTGTCCAAATTTTTCATTACATTTTTGTAGTCCCCAAGAAAAACACTTGTCTGTGTTCATAATTAGGGGAGTTAGTTTTCCATCTGGTCCTTTGATTTTAATGTTGACTCTTTTAAAATTAATAGATCCATTGTCTAAAGATTTTTCATTAGGTTCTGAGAAATGTACATCATTAATATTAAATGATTCAATGTTTGTTACCATTGTTTTATTATAGGGGTAAAATTAGGAAAAGGGTTTGCGATTCTTTTATGATCCAACCGTCTTAGGCAAGTATCCTTTGTCTTGAGCCATTTTAACTGAAAATAATCCGACAGAGACAGCTACACCAAGTTTGGCAGTTTCTTTGAGACTAGCTGGTGCAGCAAGGGATTGGCCTAGTACCTTTTTGAAAACCATGCTTGTTCCGACAGCAGCAACTGTAATTAGTGCTGCTTGATACAAGTCATTTAATACTTCGTTCTTATTCATTTATTATAGTAAAAATTTTGTAGTAAAATTTTGCAGTAAAAATTTTGTAGTTTTTTTAACTACAAAATGTTTGGGTTCTTAGAGGGAATCATCGGAAGAGTCATAGAAAGAGTCATTTCTAGGGGTCTCAAACATGGCTGCCCCAAAGAGATAAGATTCTACCAAGTTGGCTAAATTTGTGTTTGCTGTTATTAGATCATTTACAACATTTGCCATGTTTTTTGAAAACTTATCATTTTCATCATTTTTTAAAGATATTAAAGTTCTTTTGAAATAATTTGTTACCTCTTTAAGCAACTTCATATTTTGTGTAATATCATTGCTCATCTCCTTTATTATAGTTCAATCTTCGGACATAAAAATACTTCAAGAAGAATATCGCCAACATCTTTGTCAATCTCAAATTTAAGTTCATTGTAAATGCCATTATCCAACATTGCTACGGAATTAATGTTATCAAACTTTTCAACAGATCCTTTCAATATCTGTTTTGTTGTAATTGGAAGTACAACAGCAATTCTATCCCGCTTTCCAGAAAATGATGTTTTTGTTCCATCAATCATGTTGCAAGTTATGCATACAAATCTCATTCCAAGATTGATGTTAGCTGTGTTTGGGCTTACTAGGTTTGCTCCTTTTTTAATAGTTGTTGTTTCTGGATATCCAAGCAAAGGACCAAGTTTTAACAAGGAAAGGTTTTCTGTTGGGAATAATCTAATTTTACAGCTGAAAGGAAGTATTTCAGTTTTTATCCCATTTTCCTTCAATCTTACCATAATCATGCCAATATTCCAATAACCATTTTGGAAAGTAATTTGTTTCGTCCCATGGAGAATGTAAGTTGGATTTGTAATGTTATTAAAGTTCCAAAACACTGTTGCATTCTTTACCACCATTTTTGTATCCTCTATGATCAGTGGATCTTCAAATTTGACAGTTGTTTCCCCATTTTTAAGCAAGATTCTTAGGTTCCTCATTTATTGTATCGTCAAAAATAATTTCATGGTTGTATGGATGGATTAGATTAATTTCTAGTCTTGAATATTTTTGAGATTTTAATGTTTCTTTAATTTTTCTCTCCTCTTCTTTCGAAATATCCAGGTAATCATCTAAGATTATTTGCATATCTTTTCTATTTGGATTGTAAAATGTAACAAGTTTTGAAATATTCTCCCGATAAGGTTTCGCTATGCTATTCATTTGTTGGGTAAGAACTGCAGTACTGATATTCATATGCCTAGCACTGAAACCAAGTTTGACAAATTCACTCGTCCTGTTTTTAATAGCTTGCCCAGAAGCACAATCATCTAAAATAATTAAGCTCGGGGTTCCTTTGCAATAATCCACAACATATTTTAAAAAATCTTCAGACTCATCTTGGTCGCAAGGGATTACAAAAAATCTTGGATCATTCAGATGTTCCCATTCGAGATATGTTTTGTTCCATTCAAAAGTAGGACAGATTAAAAAAATGTTTTCAAACTGTTTTGGTGTTTCGGATAACATTTTTAACAAATAATGGGTTTTTCCACAAGTTGTCATTCCTACTATGATCATGTTAAAGGGTCTCACTTTGTTCGAGGGTATCATTTTTTATTTAATAGTTTACACTCTGGAATGCTCCTCCTTGGACTTTCAATAACCCATCTGAAAGGATGAAAACATGGCATTTAAGATCAGTTGTTGTCGCCTTTTTCTGGATCTCCAGCATGATTCCAGATTGTGTTGTCAAAAGTCTTGTACCATCTCCATACACATCGTTATCATTAATGGATCTAAGATCGACAACAAGTGCGAATTTCTCTTCAGTGAAAAACTCCTCAGCTTGGATGGTAGGATAATCTGTTTGTCTGAAAAGTCTCTCCGCCTCTTCAAACAATCTCCGTTTTGGGATTCCTTGGGAGTAAATGCTGTTTGGGATCCCTTCGATGGTAACTTTTACCCTTTCAATGTTAGGGAAAACATACTCTTCTGATCCACTTCGGGAAGCCTTTGTAAACAACATTACAACAGCTTTCATGCTCTTTCTTGGCAAATTAATGGTTTCGTTGATTAATGTTGTTGCAGCAGCCCATGGAGAAGTTTTCATCAGGGTTACATGTTCGAAGGAAAGTGCCCGGCCTACTTGGTAGGAGGATTCAATTTCTCCGACTAGTTGAAAATTTGTAATAGTCTCGTACTCAAGCTCGATGTTCTCAAGCGAGTAACCGGCAAGAGTTTGACTATTTTGTGCTTTCATGATGTCAGTCCCTTTTGGCAATGTAATTATATATTGCAAGTCATTTGCCATGCTGTGGGGAGCATATAGCCCATGATCCTTTAAAATTTTGCCTAACGGAATTCTCTGTTTTGTTCCGTAAACAGCAGCATAAGAGTCGGAAGAGGCATCATCGGATTTTGAGATTAGTTTCCTCTGATTTTCAGATGCAATGCCATCCTCGATCATGTTGGCCCTCTCATGTTTGTCCATCCACAAGTCCTTGTAAGTTCAAAACAGACTTTCTCCTGTATTGTCGTAAACCTTCTCGCCTGCAAATCTGACTTCCAAGCGTTCTTGTAGTTGTCTTGCAAGGTTGTTGTTAAACCAAGATTTAGTATTTTTGTTCTTAAAGTCGAACAGGAGAAACATCTTGTCGGGAACTAAGGTAGCTCCGGGTTTTAGTTTAGGAATATGAACGTAAATTACTTCCCCTTCATTTGCTGAATTAGGGTTGAAAGTAATTACATTTCTGGCCCGTTCACCGGTTATTGAACTTTTATGTAACCGGTTGTAACCAGGAATAAGTTTAACTTCTCTTTCGGTATTCATTTATTATAGGGGAAACTTCATTAAAAAATTTTTCGTCAAAAATCCTCCAAATGTGGTAGCAATAATTTTCATAAATTCCTATCCCTTAAAGAATAGGAATTTTTTGGGGGGAATCTTTAAAGATCATATTGGGAAAGGTCTTTGTAAGCTGTTTTTGACTTTTGAATTTTCGGAGGGTTTTCTTCTTCTTTTGAGGTGCTCCATTTGCTGTATGCGATATATGTTAACACAAGAGTGCAACAAGTTCCAAGAATTGTTCCTGTAAATGTTACCAAAGAAGTTGGGGACATTTCTGCGGATTTTTCTTCTTCTTCTGGGATTGGTTCTAAATTCTGTTTCTTCTTCATTTTTGCGGCTTTGCTTATTGAAGCCAATTTTTTTTCTTGAGCTACTCTTTTTGGATTTTTGGTTTTAGTGGGAGGGGAGTTTTTGTAATAGTTTGTTCTTCTTTCGTTTGGGTTGTTTCCATTTATTTGTTCAAGTTTGTTCAAACTTGTTCAAAAAACTGCAAATTTTGCTTAAAGTTTGTTCAAACTTGTTCAAATAAGTGCAATAGCTAGCTTAAGTTTGGAAAAAGTTTGTTCAAACTTGTTCAAAAAAGTGTAATAGCTAGCTCAAAGTCTTTTTGTAGCTAGCCCAAAGTTTGTTCAAACTTGTTCAAAAAAGTGCAATAGCTAGCTCAAGGGCTTTTTGTAGTCAGTGTACAGAATCATATACACCTGTTCTTGTCAACATTTTTATTATGTTTTCATTTGGATGTAAAAAATTACAAATATTTTTATGATTAGTATTGTAATATATTTCTTCTAAAGAGTTGTCTGTTGCTGTTTTAATAACAGCCTTAACCAAAACACATTTTTGTCCAAATTTGCACACTTTTGTTTCTTCCATTTTATTTAATTAATCTTAAGCAGGTTAATTTCAACATCCCGAACATCAAAAAACAAAAAGGTATAGTCATCCCCAACCGAACCAGAATAGCTATGTAAAGATACTTTGGTTCCCTTTATTAAGGTTGCAATGCCTTCGCAAAATATATGGTGGGGGTGTGTTTCGTTATATGTTTTACCCATGGTTAAAACTTCCAAATCCGCAAGTTTGTTTGATCTTATGTTAACATCTCCATGGTAAAGTTCTGTTTTAAGGTCAAAATATGCTCTATATGAAGAAGCATACCATGAAGATGTCTTACTTTGTTGGTCTATTTTGTGTCCATCTGGTTCTAGTGTAAACCAGTACTTTACCAAAAATTTTCCAGATTCTGTTGCGGTAAATGAAAGCAAAGTGCTATTGTTAGCACCGTTATCCCAACTACCTGCTTTATGGCTTGTTTTCCCATTACCTTTTCTATACTTTATTACCTGTGTAAAATTTCCAGCTTGTCCTGTGGCTCCAGTAACTCCTCTTAAGCCTCTAATACCTCTTTGTCCAGTTGTTCCTTTTGGCCCAGGAAGTCCTTGGGGTCCTTGGTCTCCTTGATCTCCTTTGTCTCCTTTGTTTCCAGGGTCTCCCTTTGTTCCTTGGGGTCCTTTGGGTCCTTGTAAACCCGAATTACCAGTGTCTCCTTTGGATCCTTGGTGTCCTTGGGATCCTTGTGGACCTTGGGCTCCTTGTGGTCCTTGTGGGCCTGTTGCCCCTGTGTTGCCTTTGTTTCCTTTCGCTCCATCATCTCCAGGGTCTCCTTTGTCCCCTTTTTGCGCCGCTGCACCTGCCATTCCTTTGTCTCCTTTGTCGCCTTTGTCTCCTTTGGATCCTTTTGATCCTTGGGTTCCATGGTCTCCTTTATCTCCTTTAGAACCTTGGGGACCTGTGGTACCAGCTGTTCCTTGGGAGCCTTGGGATCCTTTCAATCCTTGGGGACCTCGAACGCCATGATCTCCCTTGTCTCCTTTGGAGCCTTGGGTGCCTTGGGATCCTTTGGAGCCTGTGGAACCAGTTGCGCCAGCGGATCCTTTGTCTCCTTGGTCTCCTTTGTCTCCTTTGGTGCCCTTGGTACCTTTTGATCCTTGAGGACCTTGGGGGCCAGTAGGACCAGTAGAACCTGCAGGACCAGCAGGACCAACATCGCCTTGGGGGCCCGCCTCTCCTTGTTCTCCGGAACCAAACCCGGATAAATCTGAGTCGTCATAGTAACCATAGTAGTAGCTCATGTTTATTTATATGAAGTTTCCATATTCTTTCTTCATTTCTTTGTTAATTTTTACAATATCGGATGGAAGCAATGGACCATGGACAACTTTGATTCCATAAATTTTTCCTTTTAAAATGGAATTACTACTAGTGGAAGATTTTGTATTTCTTTCGTTGAAAAATACAGATGCAAATGGGTTCCCTAAAAATCTCAAATCTGGTTTAAAGTCTGTTCCTGCAGACTTGACACCATTTAGGTAAACACTACCACCAGTTCCCAACCAATGGCAGGAAATGATATGTTTGCTAAGGATACTATGGGAGGCAGTCATTGGGAAATTTTTGTAAGTAGAACCTTGGATTCCACCAACAATTACTTTGGAATAGGAGTACGACTTGAAGCCAAGAAATTTGTCGTAATCCCCATTATCATTTCCAATAAGATAACACCAATAATCTGGGTCCGATGTGCTAACCACTGTGCAGACTACAAAGACGGAAACATCTCCCCAGCCAAATTCTGGGCAAACAAAACACATGTAGTTCTTTCCCTTGTTTTCAATGTAATCTTTTCCTGGGCCGGCATCATCCGAGCCAAATGTAGGGGCAACGGTTTTATCATTCTGCCATAAAACAGAATTCCCACTCCGTGCTCGGGTTATTCTTTTTTCTCCGTTAACGGTTTCAAAGGTTTTGTCTGCTGTTGTTAAATTAATGTCAAAAACAGTTTTGTAGTCCCCTTCCACCCCCAAATTTTTTATCTTCTTCTCAAGATCTTTAATCTTCTTTTCTGTATTATCATGTCTAGAAGAATGATGCTGTCTTCCGTAACCATAGAAGTAACTCATTGTTTATTTATGGTTAAATTCCTATTCTTTTTGAATAGGAATTAGGCAAGTCAGAGTTCGGAAATTGTACCATTTTCGGGGAGGGAGCCGGGTTCTTCTGGTTCTTCTTCTTCATTTAGCCAGTCTTCGGGAAGGGTATTCTCATCTAAATCTTCATTTCCAATAAGAACTATGTTAAAAACCTCGTTTTCTTCATCCCATTCTAATATGTCGGTATCCCATTCTAAAAGCACTTCTTCTAGTGTTTCAAACCATTCTTCAAGCTCTCCATGTTCGTTAATGATTGAGTATCCATTTAGGATTGGGGTTGTTGGGAATCCGAGGAGGATTATGTCGGGAACCTCTTCTTCATACCATTCTTCATCCCATTCTTCATTCCATTCTTCATTCCGTTCTTCTCTCCAACTTTCGTATAGTTCTTCTACTGTTTCAAACAGTCTTTCTTCAAGCTCTCCATTTTCATTGAAAACTAGAGACGCATATCTGTAGGGGGTTGTTTCTTCTTCGGACATTTATATTTATTTCCCCAAAAAGATTCCTTTAAACCAATTCCTTTAAACCACCCCCCACCAACCCACCAACCCAAAAAAATCCCCCTCCTAGGAAAAATTAAGTTTAAGATTTGTATTCTAAAAGAATACAAATTTTCAAGTGTTTTTACTATGTTTTTAATCTTATTACATGCTTTTTAAAATGGGTTTTTAGCTCCATTTTTGATTTGAATGTTTCTAAACATCTGGGGCATTGGGGGATAGGATTGGAGGATTTTTTGTGGACTACCTTGTTATGTAGTCTTAGCGCTGTTGCTGTTTTTACTTCAAATTTGCAGTTTTGGCAAATGTATTTTTCAATGGGTGTTACAACAATATTTTTTCCTAATTTAAACCTGCTCATTCTTTTATTTTATTTTTTTTTCAAATATTCCTTTAAACCAATTCCTTTAAACCACCCACCACTCCACCCTCCCACCACTCAACACCAACCCAAAAAAATCCCCCACCAATCCCCCACCCGGATCGGGGGCTTTTGGGGGAAAATTTGGGGGAAGACTTCGAGAAGAATTTAAGGAATTCTTGGGGGATTCTTGGAAAATTCTTGTTGAAATTCTTGTCGAAAAATTTGAGAGGAAAAAATCTTCGGACCCCTTCGGCAAATTCTTCGGAAAAATCTTCGGAAAAATCTTCGGGGGTCTTCGGAAAAATCTTCGGGGGTCTTCGGAAAAATCTTCGGAAAGTCTTCGGAAAAATGTTCGGGAAACCTGAGCCAACGCCATCTTGGAAAACAACATGGCAGCCATGTTGTTTTTTCTAGACTGAACCCCCCCCGACCAAAGCAACCGAAGCGAAGCGAAGGGAGGCCTCGCTTGATGGCGGCCATCTTGTTTTTCGAAACGGTCCCAGAATCGGGCTTTATACCCTACTGATGAAGGCCATGGAAAAATCACCACTGTATTTTCTCACCATCATTTGAATAAATTGTGCCAATAAATGCCCCTGGCAACCTTCAGCATGTGACATGCATCTAGAATGGCAAATACATCTTCACCTGTGGAAGGGTGTTGAAGTCTTGTAACCATGGAGTCATACGATTGACCAAAACTACATCCAAGGTGTTTAAAGGTGGCGTGCTGATGTTGGTCGTAGTGCCATCACATGTAACACACCACACTTTTAGACCAGCGTTGCTAGCCATTATTGGATGTTGGCCACATCCCATATGACTTGCTTCCGTATGGCCATCGCATCCAGTACCAAACAGCTATCTTTGTTTTCAGGTTTGGTTTTACATTTTTCTGCTAGAATGTGAAGGGATTCACTCAGAAATCCTGGTTCACAATTTATTGAACTTGCCCACTTGCGAATTAAAGAGGGGTTATGAAGCGGCATGATAGATCTCACATACCTGTAAGCTTTTGGAGAGTAAAAATGTAAGGTGAGTGCAAACTTTTTAACTTGATTGCTGTATCTCCTGTTTCTTGATGATTTTTTTGAATTGTTTAGTGCATTAGTAAATAACGCTAGTTGCACACCATCAAAATTGTTGTGAAGCAACTTTGCTTCAGCTGTTTTAATTAACATTTTTCTCTTTAGTGTGGAAATTAACTGCTTCATGGTTTTGATTTTGTCATCTTTCCTTCTCAGCTGCTGCTTCAGTGTTTTGATTTTCCGTTTCATCTTTTTATTTTCTTTTATCATTTTGTCGAGCATTGAGTTGTCACCACTGTGCTTAATTTCATCTTTTACAGGTGGATAACTATCAAGGGGAAGATTTACATTGTTGTCGAGCTTCAATTTTTTGCTTGTTGGTGTGAGAAAATCATCTGGGAGAATGCGTTTAAGCCCCTGACCTCCAGCTGTCGGATTATGAGTTATTGCAACTGCTGGTGGATTTACTTGTTGAAAAGTGGTTGGTGCATGGTTGGGGAGAACTATCTGGGGGGGCTGTCTACTTTAGGCCCCTGGCATGTGACCACTGGATCTTGCTCAGGCATTGCTGGAACTGCAGGTGGATTTACTAGTAAAACTAATGGAACAGCACTGAATTTTAGCCGACAACTTCTGATCTTTAGAAGTGCATTTGTAAACATGTAATCATTATCTAAAAAATGCTTGCTGCAAATGTAGCGGGAAGAGCTGGCTGTCCATTTCCCCCCTTGAGCATCAAATTTTTTAATAGCATTTTCCCATTTCACTAGTAACTGTGGACTCTTTAATGGGAACCTAAATTTATTTTATAAAGAATGTCGTTAAAATGGATTCAGGAAAATATAAATCAGGGTGAAAATGCTTTATATATAAGGTACAGTTCCTGTAAGTATTAGCAAAGAAAACAAACAAATAAAGTTCTTCTTTTGTTCTACATATGTACATTTTTATTTGAATATTGTGCTCGTGAGACAATGGCTGAATAATTTCAAATGGCAGAAAATGGTTTAATGTGGCTTGATAGGAAAACGTTATAAAAACTTATATATTTTTCCCTAAAACGTTTTGCAGTGTAGCCTCATTCTAGTTCCTTTCATGCATCTAGCTTTAGTGTCAGTGCTGATAATTGAAAAGTTTTATACTTGCAGCATTTGTGTGTCTGGACAAATCACATTTATTGTAATATGCAAATATAATGCAAATTAGAATTTCTGAACTCACTAGAACAAAGATTTCTCCCCTCCTGAGAATTTTGGACTATCCAATGCTTTTCAAAATTCAAGAGTAACACTAGCGCTGTGCAAGGAACTAGAACGAAGATCGAACGAATCTAGCGCTATGAAACGTTTTATAGGGGAAAATCTGATTGCAGATAGCTTTTCCATATCGAGCCACCTTAAAAACTATTGGGGCCGGTAGTACTAAGGCCGTATATAAGCCCTATCGATTCCCCCCCCCCCCTCCACTGCCCCCCTCCACTGCGTTTTCCTGTATAAGCACCCCCTGGTGCGGTTATTTATAAATAGCGTCTTTTACAGTTCCTGTCATTATTCCTTTAGGTCGATCCTTTATTTAGTATAGTCTTTAGCGTTCTCTTTGTCACCAACTCAGATGTATATTCGAAACATTTACGGTATTAAAGCTCTCAAAATTTTAACGTCTGACAATTTAAATATGTGACGTTTTAAAAAAATATTTATCGAATTATTTTGTCAGGCTTTGCTAATCGTGCATTTAAATGGTTTCCCAGATTTGATTGGTTGTGCTGTGCACAAACAATAGGCGATTGTCTAGCCACAGTCCGTCAGTCCGCATTTTTGTCTGTTTGATTCACGAAAGGATCTTGGCAAACTCGCAGCTCAGTGACTGAAGCCTGAAACTGCATGAAGGTTATACTAGAAATACATAAACGGAACAACCCCTCGCCCGCTTTTACATGCTTTTTTGAAACACCCCTACCAACCCCCCCCCCCCCCCTGATTAAAATAAGCACTCCTGATTATATACAGCCAGTATAAAAACAAACAGATATAAAAACAAATGATAATCCTCAAGTTTATTATATAATTTATGGATAAGATGACTAATAAAACTGATTTAATGAAGTTGAACATACCAATTTCATTATTAAATTCTGGTTGTAAGAAATATATTGTTTTTAGGAGGTTTCAAAAGGGATTATTTTTAGCAAGCCTTTAAATGGCTTCCCTATGCTTACATGTTTTGCAAAGGCTGAATTAAAAAATTACATTTATAATAGAGTCTGAGATAAAACAATTCAGTAGAATCGGATTCCTGAAAGAAGCATTAAACAGACCACGTTTCAGCCGAAAATTTGGAAATATAGCCAAGAAAATCGACAAAGCCCATGAGTATTTTTAATAATAAAAAGTGGATGTAAAGTCAATGAAAAACATCACGTCTACATAAGCCTAAAGTAGTGTTTTAAGTTAGCTTTAGTTAAGCTGACTTATGGTCTGAACGAGCAAAGGAAAAGCACGGAAAGGTGAAGCTGTATATTGTTTTAGGTTAAGCGAAAACTTCAAAACAACATTAGGACAAGGTCAAGGTATACTGAAACTGTATACCGTTCTTGGCGTTTACACAATATATAAATACTAAATAAATATAATTATTTAGAATACTAAATAAATGCAAATCCCCTACCGTTAACTTTAAAATGATTTTGAGACCACTGAGTGACGAGATTTTCTTTACCATACGGCGTTTGGTTTCTTCAGGTTCTCTGGTTTCGCTTCAAGATATATTAAATCGGCTGTTTGTTTCTTAGCCCATCTCAATTGACTCTTTCACTATCCTTTTCTTCAGTGTCCTCTTTTAAGTTTTAAGTAGAGCGTGAATAATTTAACAGGTACCAGTGCCCTGCTATCCGAACTGCGCAAGTTGTGGATTTGATAATATATATATAGATATTTATTATATAACATGCTATCGGATATGAGCTTTTGCGTAATCTGATTGGTTCCCTACTACCACGCTATCAGCTCATATCCGGCCTGCTAGTAGAGGAAAAACAAGATGGCGGCATGTTTTTTTAAACTGCCGAAAAGAGTTGAAATTGACGGATTTTTATACAGAAAAACATCAACACCCTCAAACCAATTTATAAAAAAACAACATTGTGTAAAAATACATTAACAAATACACAATTTAGCATGTTAAATGGTAAAATTCACCTAAAAATTACGTGATTTTACTTCAAAAACCCGACTAAATTAACGGGTTGATATTAATTTGTAGCCAAACAAAGAAACTCACGGTCAAAATCAAGCTTACAACACACATTTCGTAGGAGATCACTAGTAAAGAGACTTTTTTATTTAGATAAGCATTTGGAGTAGTAAAAAGCATGTTCTTTTTCAAAAACAACCAACTAAGTAATTTAGTTTCACTGCCGAAGGTGTTTCAGTTTCATTTTTACATGAAATCAAAACCTTTTTCAAGACAGCAACGCTAATATAAACAACTGACCCACCTTTTGACTTCATAAAGGTACCTTTTAATCTTTTTTGTTGATCTGCTTAACACAATTTTTGCCTCTCGAGCAACATTTATACAACATTTCGAAGCTGTTTACCGAACAGCTCAGCGAGAAACTCTAATGTGAAGGCATCATTACGCATGGCGGAAGTATTAGTTGCCTATGCCGGAAGTTTGTTGTTTCAAACATTTCGCTGTAATTTTGTCTCTTGTACAGTGCTTGGCTATATAATAAAACAGTTATACCATTCGCTCTCGTTGTATACGAACTAATAGCCAACTCGGTGAAGCGCCTCGTTGGCTATGAGCTCGTATACAACTCGAGCTCATGGTATAACTGTTAAATATATAAACAGGTTTCAGAATTACTTTCAGCTTTTCATCTCGCCTGTAAAGTGGACTCCACGCATGTCGAGATTAGCACCCTCACCGGGCTCCGGGCCTTCGGCCCTACGCCCGGGCTCGGGGATAAATATATATAAGAGACAGGATATTTACCAATACAAGATGGAATCATCAAATTAATTCAAGCCAAGGAGAAACTCCAAACTCCGTTACAGTTAATTATAGAGATGAAAAGAAAAGACGTGTTTTTGCTGGTAATCCCCGAGCCCGGGCGTAGGGCCGAAGGCCCGGAGCCCGGTGAGGGTGCTAATCTCGACATTCGTGGAGTCCACTTTACACGCGAGATGAAAAGCTGAAAGTAATTCTGAAACCTGTTTATATTTAACAAATAAAACATAAAGCTCCGTGCATATGTACTCTTATAAAGGTTCGTTTGACGTCATTTGAACACGAAAGAAGTTGAGTAGAGGCACGAGGCGATAGTCGAGTGCCTTTACACTTCTTTCGTGTTCAAATCGCGTCAAACGAACCTTTATAAAAGTACATATGCACAGGAGCGGTATGTTTTATTTGTTTTATAAAATAAGAGGGGAAAAAATAAACTAAAAGTGGGATAGTTTTGAAGGTTCGCTAGCTTTTCCCGCCAGGTGACGCCATCCTACGCCACTTCACGCCATTTTACCTCATTTTACGTCATTCATGATCTTCATACTCTTATAAATGCACGGGGCCCAGCCAATCAGAGCGTGCGTAGAGGGCACCTTATTTTATAACAGGCTTTATAAAATAATGTGTCCTCTACGCACGCTCTGATTGGCTGGGCCCCGTGCATTTATAAGAGTATGAAGATCATGAATGACGTAAAATGGCGTGAAGTGGCGTGGGATGGCGTCACCTGGCGGGAAAAGCTAGCGAACCTTCAAAACTATCCCACTTTTAGTTTATTTTTTCCCCTCTTATTTTATAAAACAAATAAAACATACCGCTCCTGTGCATATGTACTGTTATAAAGGTTCGTTTGACGTGATTTGAACACGAAAGAAGTGTAAAGGCACTCGGCTATCGCCTCGTGCCTCTACTCAAGTTCTTTCGTGTTCAAATGACGTCAAACGAACCTTTATAAGAGTACATATGCACGCAGCTTTATGTTTTATTTGTTAAATGTAAACACGGTTGTGATGTCACGGTACATTTTTTAGCCTTATTTCATAAAAGAAATAGAAAATGGATGCCCTGTGTTTATATAACCTGATGCAAACACTCGAGTGAGTTGGGAGAATTCGAAAGTACTTATGTAAACCCTCGCCTACAGCTCGGGTTCACATAAACTTTCGAATTCTCAAAACTCACTCTTGTGTTTGCATCAGGCTATATAAACACGGGCGGCCATTTTCTATTTCTTAACTATAAATATGTTATCAAATCCACAACTTGCGCAGTTCGGATAGCAGGGCACTGGTACCTGTTAAATTATTCAAGCTCTACTTAAAACTTAAAAGAGGACACTGAAGAAAAGGATAGTGAAAGAGTCAATTGAGATGGGCTAAGAAACAAACAGCCGATTTAATATATCTTGAAGCGAAACCAGAGAACCTGAAGAAACCAAACGCCGTATGGTAAAGAAAATCTCGTCACTCAGTGGTCTCAAAATCATTTTAAAGTTAACGGTAGGGGATTTGCAATTATTTAGTGTTATAAATAATTATATTTATTTAGTATTTATATATTCTGTGAACGCGAAGAACGGTATACAGTTTCAGTATACCTTGACCTTGTCCTTATGTTGTTTTGAAGTTTTCGCTTAACCTAAAACAATATACAGCTTCACCTTTTCGTGCTTTCCCTTTGCTCGTTCAGACCATAAGTCAGCTTAACTCAAGCTAACTTAAAACACTACCTTAGGCTTATGTAGACGTGATGTTTTTCATTGACTTTAATAATGAAATTGGTATGTTCAACTTCATTAAATCAGTTTTATTAGTCATCTTATCTATAAATTAAATAATAAACTTGAGGATTATCATTTGTTTTTATATCTGTTTGTTTGTATATTGGCTGTATATAATCAGGAGTGCTTATTTTAATCAGGGGGTGTGTGGGTGGGTGGGTAGGGGTGTTTCAAAAAAGCATGTAAAAGCGGGCGAGGGGTTGTTGCGTTTATGTATTACTAGTTAATAAGATGAAAACAGACGACCGAAAACTGAAAAGGTAGAACAAGAGTGATAAAACTATTTTTGTACGAGTTTCGAAAGACGTATAGATATTTCGTTCCAAATGTTAAACGGTCTTTCGTATTAAACTAAAAAATAACTCATAATTATTCTTCTTTTTCACGTTAATACTGCATGGCTAGTTGTTTTTGGCACCGGAACGGTTTTTTAAACAAAACCAACACGAGACTGGTACTAACGGCATTTTCTATACTAAATGTTATGTTGATATTTTGTATCATCCTATGGGTGACGAAAATCTATAAGTTAAATGTATGGCCTATAATTTGATTATAACGGAAAGTTATATTTTAATGTCTTGACTGACAACCTGGTAAACTCGCAGGGCCGGATTAAGGCGAGGACGGATGGGGCGACAGCTCCAGGCCCACGAGAGAAATAGGCCCTTCTTTTGCCAGGCAACAATATTAAATTTAATAATAAATATAGTAAACACTAAACAAATAATGTCATAGCGTGAATAAGTGTTCTTTGCCAATATCATTATGTCAAAACACAAAAATCAAATTATTCTGTGGTCCTGGGCCCCTAGCCTGTTAGGCTGGTTAGCTCGACTCAGACTTATCATTCATGACTCCTTATATGTAAGCGGCAAAACCAGAGCAAGAGACTGGTGTGAGTATTGAGCATAATCACCTATTTTTTGCGCCAAGACAACACGGTTGGAGCTCTGGGAACGAGAATGGCGCTGATTATCTGAAATTCTGAGTTCGCATAGTGCCTCTATGGCCTTTGGGGTCTTTACATATTTAAATAATTTAGGTTAAAAGAAAATGTTTCCCGAAATGTTTTCTCAAAAATATTAAATCCCCTCCCATTGACAATGCTCCGAAGTTGGCCAAATCAGCCCAAATCGCCCCATTTTGAAATTTAACCGTTTGTCTTGGGCCTGGTCTCTAATTGATAGAGCTACGTCACAATCCACCAAAATAAAAAGGACAGATATTCTTCGATCTGCGCACAGTTTATGGAAATTATTTTGAAATAGAGACTTGCCGAAACTGTATTCGTGGAGCGACTAATAATTTAAAGGTAAGTACACTCGATTATTTCTGTATTTTCATTAAATAGTGAGTTAAATTGCAGACTTAATTTTGATGTTGTCATTGTTAAAATGGCGCATGTAACAATCATTTCCGAAACATGCAGTCAAAACTAACCATGTAACTCAACAATAAACATGTTTTGTGCTTTTTGGTCGCAATATTTGGAATCCCAAGTGGAATATCTACAAAACTGTCTGTAATTTTAAATCAGTTTACTCGCCTATTTGACAAAAATGCTCATTGGTCTGACGAGTACGACATCATCGCCATTGTTATTGTCGAAGCTCGCAGCATAGAAAATCCAGAATATATTGTCTTCTGGATTGTCTATGCTTGCAGTCAAGACTAACCCTTGCCTCAGAATCTTGTGTGCACAGTTTGCAAAACTGACTCTATTTGTAAACCAGCATAATATGTTACATATGTAATCTACTATAACCTAATGTCTACATGTATGTGCATGTACAGTATATCTAACTAAAACGATATCTATTTTATTATTTGCTGCTTTAAGCCTTCTAATACTTGACTCTCATACTGTTGGATAACTTTATCAAGAATTCTAAGTGTCCAGGAATGATTTTGTAAACAGTCACTGACTTTGTTATCATGGGATCCTTGGCACAGTCTTTCTTTCTTTGTTGCAAGTAAACAACTCTTAAAGATTCTTCATCGCCTTTCACTAATGTCCAACCAAAAGGAAGACCAACGCTATTAATGGTGTTAACTAAGTCTTTAAGGATTTGTGGTTGGATAACTGTTTATAGGTGCAGCAAGTGGTTGACATCTGTTGTTGTGTCCAGTGCAATTGCTGTTGGTATTATTCAAATAAGCTTGTTCTGTCATTAAGTATTTCACCGACCCATTGAAACTGGTACCAAGACAGGGGGACTGTCTCTGTCTGAAAAAGGATAAACATTAAAAGGAATTTCATTTTATGTACCAAAATTGAATTTTTTTTATTGTCTGGATAGTCATCATTAAGGTATTATATTTTACCTAGTAACATTGCTATAAAATAATAGTATAAACCAACTAGTGGACTTATATTTTAAGCTTTATCATATAGATATTGACAAAACACATCGTTAAATATCTTTATACTTAAAAGATTGCTAACTTTTTCTTCATATTTTAAATGACAGGATTGGAGATACAAACTTTAATTTCTTGCATTATATTGTTAATATCCTTGTCCATTCTCTTCGTTCAGTTTAGTATATATATATTTAGAGAGAGAGAGACACACACTCGCACACATACAGAACGCACATGTATGGCATCCATATTCTAAAGTTCTATTCGTAGATAGTCACTGTCAATGAGGTGCACAATAGTCCACTAGTTGGTTTATACTATTACTTTATAGCAATGTTACTAGGTATAATATAATACCTTAATGATGACTATCCAGACAATAAAAAAAATTCAATTTTGGTACATAAAATGAAATTCTTTTAATGTTTATCCTTTTTCAGACAGAGACAGTCCCCCTGTCTTGGTACCAGTTTCAATGGGCCGGTGAAATACTTAATGACAGAACAAGCTTATTTGAATAATACCAACAGCAATTGCACTGGACACAACAACAGATGTCAACCACTTGCTTCACCTATAAACAGTTATCCAACCACAAATCCTTAAAGACTTAGTTAACACCATTGATAGCGTTGGTCTTCCTTTTGGTTGGATATTAGTGAAAGGCGATGAAGAATTTTTAAGAGTTGTTTACTTGCAACAAAGAAAGAAAAACTGTGCCAAGGATCCCATGATAACAAAGTCAGTGACTGTTTACAAGTGTGACTGGACACTTAGAATTATTGATAAAGTTATTCAACAGTTTGATAGTCAAGGATTAGAAGGCTTAAAGCAGCAAATAATAAAATTGATATCGTATTAGTTAGATATACTGTACATGCACATACATGTAGACATTAGGTTATAGTAGATTACATATGTAACATATTATGCGCTGGTTTACAAATAGAGTCAGTTTTGCAAACTGTGCACACAAGATTCTGAAGCAAGGGTTAGTCTTGACTGCAAGCATAGACAATCCAGAAGACAATATATTCTGGCTTTTCTATGCTGCGAGCTTCGACAATAACAATGGCGATGATGTTGTACTAGTCAGACCAATGAGCATTTTTGTCAAATAGGCGAGTAAACTGATGTAAAATTACCGACAGTTTTGTAGATATTCCACTTGGGAATTCCAAATATTTGCGACAAAAAGCACAAAACATGTTTATTTTTTTAGTTTACAGGGTTAGTTTTGACAGCATGTTTCGGAAATGATTGTTACATGCGCCATTTTAACAATGACAACATCAAAAGTCTGCAATTTAACTCACTATTTAATGAAAATACAGAAATAATCGAATGTACTTACCTTTAGATTATTAGTCGCTCCACGAATACAGTTTAAAAATCTTGATGGCAAGTCTCTGTTTCAAAATAATTTCCATAAACTGCGCGCAGATCGAAGATTATCTGTCCTTTTTATTTTGGTTGCAAGGCAAGTTCCGTTCCGACCGTGACGTCACACAGTAAACTCGCACAAGGTCCCAGCAGGCACGGTCACAGTTACAGAGATGCCAACTTTGGAGCGTTGTAGCTGGGCATGAATTTAATATTTTTGAGAAAAATTTTCGGGAAACATTTTCTTTTAACCTAAGTTATTTAAATATGTAAAGATCCCACAGGCCGTAGAGGCACTTTAACCAAAACAGTTAACTTTTAATTTAAAAATGTTTTGGATAATCACTTTGAATGTACATATAGTAATTCGCAAAAGTTTCAAAAACACTGACAGTAACTAAAGAATGATTTGTATCGATTTCCGACAGTTTCGTTGCAGGTTTGCAACGTTGTTCATTTAAGGCTGTTTTTCAACTCCCAAGGCGAAAACAGCCTTTAAGGACATGTAAATTAAAAGAGACAGCTTTGTGTATTTTATAATTTTGCTGATGTCACATGAAAACACTCTACAGGCCCTGTAAACTCGTGCACGTTTTGTAAAAATATACTATACCTCGCGGTCTGCTATAGCAACACACAAACAATTACATAATGAGTTGGACGAAGAAAAATACAACTATTGACTGGCAGTATTAAAGTATAAAACAAACTCTCTCAATAGACCAAGTTAAAATTTGTTGCCTGGTCTTGAGAATTGACAGACACTATGTCTACTAGATTTATGAAACTTTGTTTCTATTTGAATCTGAATACCCAAAAGTCTTTCTTTCTCGAGAAACTGTTCGTTTATATACTCTCACCGAACGCTTGACCTTGTTTTAGCTCTGATATACTGGTATGTTTTTGGTCCAGCGAAACGAAAATATCGCTTCAGTATATTAGTTTCCTCCAAAGAAAATTGTTTGTCTTCCGAAGAGTGACATGTTTGTCTCTTGAAGACCATGGTCCTAATTCATAAACAGTTTACACGTGTCCTGAGTCGCCTGACTCGATAAATCGCCCAACGAGTTGAAAACCTTTTGTCGACAAAAACTGTGGTAGCTCACACATGCAAGTTTACTACAAGTCATGTTAAAAATACTTGCCATTTGTATCAGCAATATTGCCTTTCTTCGAAAATATATAGTGTTGCTTCTCAACTGCAAACACGATCGGGGATTAAAGAATACGTTGACGCCAAAAAATTCTGAGCTTCGATTGTCCCGGATGTAATTGTCGCGCATTGGTTACTGTTACACTACAGCACAAACTACAGGTCAGTGGTTACACAAAAAAGTTAACAGACAAACACACATGCACACAACACGATAGCAATATATCTGCTGCGCAGATACAAAAATAATGCGTACCTTCTCATGATCATTTGACAGCTCCAGTTCGTGCGCTATGAGATCATAAGTTACTTCTTTTTCCTTGCATTCGGCAAATTTGAAGAGAGTTATATCTGGGAATCATCGTTTATTTCAACAGTCTAGAGTTTTGAAGAGGTTTTAGCTTCTTTGATTGTGCTTTCCTTTAATATTCTTGCTCAGTTCAATCTTGATCTTTATTTCTTTTAATGTGCTGCTTTACTCTGATCTTTTACTTTGAATTGTTGGTAACTTTTCTGCTTGTGTCTTACCATAGAATTTTCTTCTTTAAACACATCGATATCGATATTGCTTTCATAGTCCCTTTTGACCGTTGTATTTCCACTTTGAATTTTATATTTTATGACGTAACCTAAAAGCTCTTTTACCCGCCATTTACCTCTTTTATACGCCATTTCTCGGATGTATTTTGTGAGTCTTCGATAAACTTTGAAAACTGCAGGGTTGATAGTTTTATCCGTGGAAAATAATCTTCCGCACATTATAATATAAAATATTATTTGGAAATACTATTAGATTCGCAAAATGTTGGCAATTTTAGTTCAAGCGCAGTCGTGAACCATAATTATTTTTATTTAACTTTGTACCCAAAATTCAAAGGACCTTCCTTCCGAATCCTTCTTTGCCGCCACAAACAACGCGCTCCTGACGATTTCAATTTAGGATTGGGAAACTTGCTGATAAAGAAGCCAAAAAAATAGATATACCCCGGCAAAAACTTACCAAAAATATATAAGGTAGAGTAAATCAACGCTGCTTTTTTACTTTAACATGTTTTTGTTAACTCGCATATTTTTCACCCACACCGAAGGACCTTCTTCTTCGAGTTCTTCCTTCCCGCACAGACCTTGCGTCTCCGCACTAATTTCAAGCTGAGATTAATTCCTGATAAAGGACGCGCAATAAAGGCAAAACCAAAAACTCCTCAGATATATATGTTATTTACCGATTGGGAGGACCGTATAGAAAAATATTTGCCCGAGGTCTTTAAAAAGGCCCGAGGCCGCAGGCCGAGGGACATTTTTGAGACCGAGGGCAAATATTTTTCTGTACGGACCGACCAAAACGGTAAATAACTTATTTATTTTTTTGTTACATAATTAGAGAAATTAACATAATTGAATTAAGTTGCGTAATCGAGATGACATTCACGTGATATTCAAAAGTCCAAAGTTTATCGTTCGAGAGTAAACAACTGCCGACATGCAGTCTGACAGGGAACTTGGAACCTTTTTTGTCATAAAAAAACATTAAAAACTCGAAGATCTAGTTACGGAAGGGAAGTCAAAATGCAGTCCAAGTGTTTTTAAAATTTATAGTTGATAAAGATTCTTCGTCGTTCTTCTTCGTCGCTTGCTCGTTTTTGGCTATTCGCTTGGAGAGTTGCTTTCAATATTTGGCTGACTGCATGAAAATTGAAAGTGTGGTCATCGAGTTTGAAGACGAAAATGCTTGTCAGTAAACCATTTGTAATTTCAAGTTTCAAGGAAATGAGACGATGAGGTTGGCATGTGAAAATGTTTGGCTAAAAGGTAAAAGACTTGTAGCGGTTTTGTTGAGTATAGCGGTTGGATAACAGAAGAAAACAGTTTAGTGTCAAATTGTTTCACTGAGCTTTTCTATCTTAATCTCGTGGTATGATTTTTTATATATATTTCTATATAGTTTCATTTAGTGATTCAAAATACTGTGTTCACAAGTTTACGTATGTTTTTCCTACCGTTTTAAACTGTTTACTTTATAAATGTCAACTCGTAAATTTTGCTTTGTCACAGTTTTCCCAGCGTTTCTTTTAAAATTCGCTGTTTACACATGAAGTTGTCAAAACCATTTGGATAATAAAACTCATTTGCATCCCCGTAGCTCTCTGTTGAATTTATTTTTTCTGTGGCAAGCGAAATAGTTATGAAAATCGGTCAATTTTAAATGAATTTTAAAATTTAATTTAGGATTCCGTGACCGTGGTCAGATATCGTAAAAAGACTGCCCACTCACGCAGCCAATCAAATTGCAGAATTACCTAGGATTCCGCCCGCTCACGATTGATAAATAAATAACAAAGAATATCTTCTGTAGAATGCTGGAAATTGCATTTCAGAGCCTCTAGATTTCAACATTTTCTAAGACCCCCAGACCCCCCTACGTTATATACCACAACTAATACCAAGAAATATACGCTCCGCGCCGCCCCTGCGTAGTGAATACCGGGGGGTTGGATAAAAGCTGGCGTTAGGGGGGAAAGTTAGGGTTAGGAAGTCCCAAAGGAGCCTGAGAAATAATGATGTAAGCATAAATAATGAGGTTAGGGTTTGGAGGTCCTAAAGGAGCCTGAGAATGAATAAATAATAAACGTCAGCATAAATAATGAGATTTGGGTGTCCTGAAGGAGCCTGAGAATGAATGACGTATCATAAATAATGAGGTTAGGGTTAGGAGGTCCCAAAGGAGCCTGAGAAATAATGACGTAACGCGCCGCTATAAAATGAATACTAATGAGATTAGGGTTAGGAGGACCCAAAGGAGCCTGAGAAATAATGACGTATGCATAAATAAGGAGGTTAGGGTTTGGAGGTCCCACAGGAGCCTGAGAATGAATAAATAATAAATTGAATATTTAATGAGACAATTGATATATTACATATCTATAAATATGTTATCAAATCCACAAATTGCGCAGTTCGGATAGCAGGGCACTGGTACCTGTTAAATTATTCAAGCTCTACTTAAAACTTAAACGAGCAAAGGGAAAGCACGAAAAGGTGAAGCTGTATATTGTTTTAGGTTAAGCGAAAACTTCAAAACAACATAAGGACAAGGTCAAGGTATACTGAAACTGTATACCGTTCTTGGCGTTCACAGAATATATAAATACTAAATAAATATAATTATTTATAACACTAACTAAATGCAAATCCACTACCGTTAACTTTAAAATGATTTTGAGACCACTGAGTGACGAGATTTTCTTTACCATACGGCGTTTGGTTTCTTCAGGTTCTCTGGTTTCGCATCAAGATATATTAAATCGGCTGTTTGTTTCTTAGCCCATCTCAATTGACTCTTTCACTATCCTTTTCTTCAGTGTCCTCTTTCAGACCATAAGTCAGCTTAACTAAAGCTAACTTAAAACACTACCTTAGGCTTATGTAGACGTGATGTTTTTCATTGACTTTGCATGCACTTTTTATTATTAAAAAATACTCATGGGCTTTGTCGATTTTCATGGCTATATTTCCAGATTTTCGACTGAAACGTGGTCTGTTTAATACTTCTTTCAGGAATTCGATTCTACTGAATTGTTTTATCTCAGACTCTATTATAAATGTAATTTTTTAATTCTGCCTTTACAAAACATGTATGCATAGGGAAGCCATTTAAAGGCTTGCTAAAAATAATCCCTTTTGAAACCTCCTAAAAACAATATATTTCTTACAACCAGAATTTAATAATGAAATTGGTATGTTCAACTTCATTAAATCAGTTTTATTAGTCATCTTATCTATAAATTAAATAATAAACTTGAGGATTATCATTTGTTTTTATATCTGTTTGTTTGTATATTGGCTGTATATAATCAGGAGTGCTTATTTTAATCAGGGGGTGGGTGGGTGGGTGGGGTGCTTCAAAAAAGCATGTAAAAGCGGGCGAGGGGTTGTTCCGTTTATGTATTGCTAGTTAAGAAGATGAAAACAGACGACCGAAAACTGAAAAGGTGAGAACAAGAGTGATAAAACTATTTTTGTACGAGTTTCGAAAGACGTATAGATATTTCGTTCCAAATGTTAAACGGTCTTTCGTATTAAACTAAAAGATAACTCATAATTATTATTCTTTTTCACGTTAATACTGCATGGCTAGTTGTTTTTGGCACCGGAACGGTTTTTTAAACAAAACCAATACGAGACTGGTACTAACGGCATTTTCTATACTAAATGTTATGTTGATATTTTGTATCATCCTATGGGTGACGAAAATCTATAAGTTAAGTGTATCGCCTATAATTTGATTATAACGGAAAGTTCTATTTTATGTCTTGAATGACAACCTGGTAAACTCGCAGAACCGGATTAAGGCGGGGACGGATGGGGCAACAGCTCCAGGCCCACGAGAGAAATAGGCCCTTCTTTTGCCAGACAACAATATTAAATTTAATAATAAATATAGTAAACACTAAACAAATAATGTCATAGCGTGAATAAGTGTTCTTTGCCAATATCATTATGTCAAAACACAAAAATCAAATTATTCTGTGGTCCTGGGCCCCTAGCCTGTTAGGCTGGTTAGCTCGACTCGGACTTATCACTCATCACTCCTTATATGTAAGCGGCAAAAGCGGAGCAAGAGACTGGTGTGAGTATTGAGCGTAATCACCTATTTTTGGCGCCAAAACAACACGGTGTAAGCTCTGGGAACAAAAATGGCGCTGAGTATCTGAAATTCTGAGTTCGCATGGATGCAACTGACATTTTTAACCAAAACAGTTAAATCACTTTGAATGTACATATAGTAATTAGCAAAGGTTTCAAAAACTCTGTCAGTAACTAAAGAATGATTTGTATCGATTTCCGACAGTTTCGGTGGCGATTTGCAACGTTGTTCATTTAAGGATGCATGTTTTTCATTACGTCCGCTTTGCCCGCGCGGGCGGAGTGGGCTTTGAAAGTTGGAAATATTTCAACTCCCAAGGCGAAAACAGCCTTTATAGGACATGTAAATTAAAAGAGACAGCTTTGTGTATTTTATAATTTTGCTGATGTCACATGAAAACACTCTACAGGCCTTGTAAACTCGTGCACGTTTTGTAAAAATATACTATACCTCGCGGTCTGCTATATTAACACACAAACAATTACATAATGAGTTCGACGAAGAAAAATACAACTATTGACTGGCAGTATTAAAGTATAAAACAAACACTCTCAATAGATCAAGTTAAAATTTGTTGCCGGGTCTTGAGAATTGACAGACACTATGTCTACTAGATTTATGAAACTTTGTTTCTATTTGAATCTGAATACCCAAAAGTCTTTCTTTCTCGAGAAACTGTTCGTTTATATACTCTCACCGAACGCTTGACCTTGTTTTAGCTCTGATATACTGGTAGCTATGTTTTTGGTCCAGCCAAACGAAAATATCGCTTCAGTATATTAGTTTCCTCCAAAGAGAATTGTTTGTCTTCCGAAGAGTGATATGTTTGTCTCTTGAAGACCACGGTCCTAATTTATAAACAGTTTACACGTGTCCTGAGTCGCCTGACTCGATAAATCCCCCAACGAGTTGAAAACCTTTTGTCGACAAAAACTGGTAGATCACACTTGCAAGTTTACTACAAGTCATGTTAAAAATACTTGCCATTTGTATCAGCAATATTGCCTTTAATAAAAAATATATAGTGTTCGACTGCTCCTCGACTGCAAACACGATCGGGGATTAAAGAATACTTGTTTCCATCGTTCAAACTGACAGCTCGTACGTTGACGCCAAAAAATTCTGAGCTTCGATTGTCCCGAATGTAATTGTCGCGCATTGGTTACTGTTACACTACAGCACACACTACAGGTCAGGACGTGGTTACACAAAAAAGTTAACAGACAAACACACATGCACACAACACGATAGCAATATATCTGCTGCGCAGATACAAAAATAATGTGTACCATCTCATGATCATTTGACAGCTCCAGTTCCTGCGCTATGAGATCACAAGTTACTTCTTTTTCCTTGTATTCGGCAAATTTGAAGAGAGTTATTTATATCTTGGAATCATCGTTTATTTCAACAGTGTAGTTGTTTACAGTATTTCAACAGTGTTAGTTTTTTTATTGTGCTTTCCATTAATTCTTGCTCTGTTCATTCTAGTCTTTATTTCTTTCAATGTGCTGCTTTACTCTTTTACTTTGGATTGTTGGTAGCTTTTCTGCTTGTGTTTTACCCTAGAATTTTCTTCTTTAAACTCATCGATATCGACATTGCTTTCATAATCCCTTTTGACCGTTGTGTTTCCACTTTGAATTTTATATTTTATGACGTAACCTAAAAGCGCGCGCTTTTTTACCTGCCATTGCTCGGATGTATTTTGTGTGTCTTCGATAAACTTTGAAAACTGCAGGGTTGATAGTTTTATCCGTCCATTATAATGTAAAATATTATTTGGAAATATTACTAGATTCGCAAAATGTTGGCAATTTTAGTTCAAGCGCAGTCGTGAACCATGATTATTTTTATTTAACTTTGTACCCAAAATTCAAAGGACCTTCCTTCGACTCCTTCTCTGCCGCCACAAACAACGCGCTCCTGATGATTTCAATTTAGGTTTGCGAAACTTGGTGATAAAGAAGCCAAAAAGATAGATATACCCCGGCAAAAACTTACCAAAAATATATAAGGTAAGTAAATCAACGCTGCTTTTTTACTTTAAACTACATACGGAAGCCGAGAGGTGTAAATGAAAGTACGTTTTGAAAACTTTTGAAAAACTCGTTTTCACAAGTGTAAAAGTACTTGAAGTACGTAGTTGCAAAATAAACCGTTAAAGTGAAAAGAACCGTAGTGATAAGTACGTAGTTCAACCTGTACGTAAATGAAATAAAGTACGTATTTTAACCTAGCAACCATCTAAAAATGTGAAAAAAAATGTAAAAAGTGAAAGTAACGTAGTTCGTAACCTAGCAACATAGTCTAAAATGTGAAAAGTGAAAGTACGTAGTTCGTAACCTAGCAACCATTGGTTTAAAAAATACTTATGTACAGCGGTTTCTACATGACGAATACACGCTACTTATTTTAAATAATTTAATTAACCATTTTCGAGGCATTGATGCATTTGATAGATGATTCGCCGCAGTTTATAACGCTGTTGGAAAATGAGCATGAAGAAAATGCGAGAAAATAAAGAATACTACCGTGCTGCGTGTGCGGGGCAGCTGGAAAGAGGTAAGAAAACTTCGTACATTCTGGCCATCAACGAGCACAGTTTCATTGGTCTGCATGTGTCAAATTAATTATTTATAATTATAAAATTTGACTTCGGTTAAGGTGAACGGGAAAAGAAGGATATAAATGAGCTTCTACTGCAGTACAATCGGGTACAAAAGCAAAAGAAGGAACCTGTTGGAAAGTCGTCAAAGAAGGCGGGAAACTCTCCAGTTGTGGTATAAAGCCGAAAGGCAAATATTCACACCATCTGATTAATCGGATCAGATTGTACTTCTGATGCATGTATTAATTTAGTCACGAAATAGCAGCACAAAGTTGCGAGCACATGATCCAATACTATTGTCAGTCAATCCACTAAATAAATTTGTGTGAACGGGTGGAGGAAGTTGGATGGGCCAGGGAGGCGAACGAACCCCCCCCCCCCCAGTTTTATTCTGTGGGGTGGTTTTTACCTGCAAAATTTTCATACATTATAGGATTCAAACTGATTTTAGAATATTATAGAAATATATAGAATATTATTCCTGTAACCACCCCCCCCCCCCCCCCCCCCCCCCCCCCCCCATCGGGATTTGTAATTTTTTATGAAGTTCATAGCAAATTTCCCATCCCCCAGGACTGTGAAGTTTGTTAATTCCCCACCGGTGCAAGGCTAAAAATGTAATTTAAGGAATACCTAAAGAAATTGCCAATGAATGCAAGATGTTAGAATATTTCTACCTGGAGTATGTAAAAAATGCATAGAACAACAATTTCACTGGCATTTTGTGTACTATACCACCTGGAATCAAGCAGTTTTCCCACATGCAACCACTGATTTTTCTGATAAGTTGGCCACATAGTAAATCAGTAACTATGCATTTAGATGAATGACAACAGCTCTTGGACAAAGTTTACATTGTTTCTTGGATGAAAATCCATACATCCCCACCCTTACCCCCCGGGGCTGAAATTAAAAGAGCAATTCCCCACCCCCAGGATCAATTATTTTGCATAGTCCCTGGGTTACAGGAAGAATTGATCCATACATTAATTGAATATTGCAGTACTAAGCTAACAATCTATTTGTGGCATTTAATGCACTTAAATTTATAATAGTAACTTAGGTTAGATATACTGCCGAAACAGAGAACGTAGGAATCTAACGTTTCGAGCGAAGGCCCTTCGTCACGTTTCTCTCTGACGAAGGGCCTTCGCTCGAAACGTTAGATTCCTACGTTCTCTGTTTCGGCAGTATATCTAACCTAAGTTACTATATTTCGATTGTTGTTTCAACACTGCCTACGCAGCACGCTACTTTTATTTCACTATTTAAATTTATAATAGCTGAACAATGTAGCTGAAAGTTGGCTTCTCAGATGCCTGAAAATCCAAACTCAATCTAGGGAAGCATTCACCAACACCCCTGTGGAAAGTGATTTATTGGCCATGAACATGCCATCAGTCATAACAAACATGCATCATAGTTATTTTTTTATTTTTTAGGTGGGGTTTGTTGATCTTTTGGATTATTGTCTTTGTGTATTTTTAATGCTTAAGTTACTACTGTAAACTGCGCTTTAGAATATTTATAGTTTTAGCGCATTATAAATATTTTTAAATTTAAATTTAAATGCCCCACACTAAATGGCATCCTCCACTTCCCCTGAGTGTAACAACAACTCCAGGAATTGTTCTGTTTAGCTAGGAGTTGTATGTACCTATCAATGTTAAGTCCATGTGGGAAATTCAAGGCAAACATAGGATGTTTGACAATTTTTGGAACCCAACCCTTGTGAATTTGATTATTATCCAGGTTCAGGTATAAGAATGCTTGATAACATTTGACAAATATTAATAATCAACAGGAAAGGATTTGATTGAAAATTTGTAAGAAAAATCAAATGCTCAATGTATTATACTCGTGCATTATAGATGAAAAAAAACAAAGCACTGCAAAGTATCAATTAGAACTATGCCAGACTATAATTATGCACTATGACCATAGTATACAATGAATATACTGTATGGTTATGAAAAATATTTGTCAGCAAACAGCTTTAAACAGAGCTCTGAATTTGCAGTTGCATGTGCATGGCTGTTTTTTTTACACTCAGAAGTGTTTCTTGGAGGCCAAATTAATTAATTGTTGCAAGTGGTTTAATGCATCAGAAATCCATTGCAGCATTGCTGCTACACATGTGCAGTATTGTTGGGAAAAGTAGAACCTGACTCCATGCACTGCAACCTTTGCTGCAACAAAAATTTTGCTGCTGCAACAAAGACATTGTAGTACTGGCATGGGGACTGCAGAGTATCTTACACTATGTTATGCAATTTTTTCTGGCACAAGTTGGATGCTAAGTTTCGTAATTGTAACAGCTAGCACCTTTATAGCAAACAATGGTGTAAACAAACGTTTATAAGAAGTAATTCTAATTTTTATGTTGTGATTGAGTGTATGGAGTTGTATGATAAATTTCGGAAAAAGAATAAAATTAAATGTTAATCAAAAATTGTTACCAAATAAATAGCAACAGTTGTTGCTATGGCAACAATGACGTTTTAAAATGGCTGCCAATTACCCCTTACTAATTTAATTCGAAAAAAACTTTGGTGACCCCCAATTTTTTCTCCATTAGAACTTTTCTTGAAGTATGAGTAATCAATAGGCCGATTTAAAAAAAATTCTGTAGAACGAATAATTATTTTTCCGGAAAAATTATGTTTGTTAATTTTTAAAAACATTTCGTTTAACAGAATTTTTTTTAAATCGGCCTATTGATTATTCATACTTCAAGGAAAGTTTTAATGAAAAAAAACTTAGGGGTCACCAAAGTTTTTTTCGAATTAAATTAGTTTGAAGGTAATTGGGAGCCATTTTGAAACGTCATTGTTGCCGTAGCAACAACTGTTGCTATTTATTTGGTAACATTTTTTTATTGTCAGACTGTTTAACTATGCATAACATTTAGTTTTATTCTTTTTCCGAATTGTTTAATCACGTCTTATGGACTCTCAAACTTGTATTTTCCATTTTTCAAGAAACTGCATGGAGCCACCTTAAGGCGAAATTGCTGGGTGATTTAGGGGAAATTCTGTTATTATTTGGTTCAATGCGACATAGGGTTATTAAGTAGTTTTGTTTAATTTAGTTTAGTTGGTGCGAGGCCACTAGTTAAACCATGCATGCTTTTGGGGAAAAAAATTAAGGAAATATGTTCAAATAACAAAACAATTAATGCAAATAATCAACATCTATAAATAACATTTTGTGTGAATTTTTAGATATCTGTGACTCCTCTGAAACTAACCAGAGTGAACACAATTGCTAATGAGGCACCGCCGGAGGATATTATAATTGATTCGCAAATGACACAACGTGGCCTACTAAATAAAGCTAAAACGTTATTTAAAATGGAACATCAACTTAGATTGTATACATTCCGGCATGGAGCTAAGTGGACGGCTGCACCAGATGCCCAATACTCAATTGTAGAACTTGTTAACCTTCTCAAGACTACTAGATTTGGCATTCTACCAAAATCACGGTCAGATGATAACAGCAAGAAAAGTTCGGTGAAGAGTTCGGTAATGTTACTAATGTGTAGGGCTGAGATACTGCATAATTGATAGGTATTTTCCAGTAGATTGAGTGATTTTATGTGAAATCTACAATTTTTGTATAGTCATGCGTAGTAGACCCAAGTCAACAATCAAGTGCTCCTAATAGCATTGATGATCTTCCTTCACTTGATGAAATGTTGAAATGTGAGTAAATGGATGGAGTAGATAAAGTTGGATGCACAGATAAGTCAGTGGACAGATGAACAGACTGAGAGAGGGACGGTTGGATATAGAGACATACCGATACAAAAACGGATCTAGGCACTGAGAAGAAGGGAGAGTGATGGAACAGAGTTGTACACACGTAAAAATCACAGGATGTGTTCGCAACAGGCTTGTAGCAAGGCTGGGAACAAGTTGTAACAATGCTGTTCATTCAAGAAGCTGCTACAATCTTGTTAGCATCAACCTGTTAACAACTTGTTAAGTGCAGAGCGGTAACAGGTTGTTGGAACAACTTGTCACCAGTCTGTTGAAGTCATTAGCCTTGTTACAAGTTGTCAACAACCTGTTACAGACATGTTAACAGACTGGGACAGTCAGTACGAAGACATCACGGTGACAGCCTGTTGAACAGCCTTGTAACAACTTGCTTGCAGGTATGTAACAGCTTGCGCGTTTTTACGTGTGTACTGTATGTGTGTGATGTACTGTCCTTAATGTATGTGTGTACTATGCTTTTATGGGCACTGGATCTGTAAAATATTAACACATACAAATGTTTAAAGTTACATGTATTGTAATGTTTAAATGGGCATTTCTTCGTTGCGGACGTTACATTTCAGGCAAAATATCAAGGGTATTTTTCAATATAGCTTTAATGTCAAAAAATATTTTGATAATAATGCTGTTTGTAGCTACTGTACATAGTAAAAGAAAACTTACACTGGTACAATCCTGAGTATTGTCAATTTAGTTCTTCTTGAATTAAAGGAAATATATGCGTTGCGGACGTGACAAAACTGAACCATGTGTATTTGGCAACAATGTTTGATCGTATTTTCCTATGAAATGAGAACGTTTAGGAGAACTATTTGAGTTTGCGCATATCAACATATGTTTGAGGTTTAATTTTTATGTCACTATTTCACATTATTTTCTCTGTTTTTACCAAGAAGACAAAATGAGCCGTTGCGAACGTTACACAGTATGAAAGCTTTACATATTCACATCAGATTTTGTAATGAAACCAGGGCCGTCCTCAGAAAATTTTGCATCGGGGGTTGTACGCTGAATTTTGCCGACTGCTACATAATCATCACTCGTCAGTACTCGTACTCGTCGAGTCTGGCTGCTGGCGGGTGTCGACTGCCGACTGAAATCTCTTGTCTGCCGACTATAGAACAAATAAAGCAATTCTTGGGGGTGTCACATACCACACCACACCCTAGCTCCGGCCCTGAATGAAACAAAGAAATACATGAACATTTAAAAGTGGCAGTCATTGAGGGCCATTGCTCTTTAAAGGCCAACAAGTGTTTTGTTCAATAAACTTTTAAGTTTTAATTGTTGTTGTTGACGTTTTAAACACGAGCCTCTGGCTCGGATGTAAGGGTAACCCAGCCTAGACACTTGGCCTTCTATTTTCATTTTCGGATTTTCCGGAGAATTCAGAGCTTATTTATACTATACGGGAGCCTGGGGACTAAAAAGGGGCGGGACGAAAAATAGAAGGCGCATCAGCTTCCGTGACGTCACGAAGCGAATTTAATTTGGCGGCCAGCGCCCACAGCGGCTTCCAGCGGTTTGCGCAGGGAAAAGCCTATTTCTAGGCTGAGGGTAACCTAATCCCACTTACTGACTTTAATAATAAATTGTATTGTATTGTATTGTATTGTATTGTATTGTATTGTATTGTATTGTATTGTATTGTATTGTATTGTATTGTATTGTATTGTATTGTATTGTATTGTATTGTATTATTAAGCCAAAAAAATCATTGCAAGTTTTCAAAATTTAGAAACAGCCACTTTTGAGGAAAAATTTTCCTGAGGAAGAAAAACGTTTCTTGTTTTACCTGTGTGTTTGAGACAGCTTTAAGTAGCTGATATGAAATGTTGACTTTTTTAACCAGGACAGATATTTGAAACTCCAGGATAGATATTTGAAACTTAAGGATCAATATGCCTTCGGTTCTGCTTTGTTTCAGCAGTTGTTTTACTGCGTAACGTCCGCAACACAAGTTATGTAACGTCCGCAACGCAATTCCTGGAAATTAGAAAACAGTGGTTGATGGTTTTTATTATTTTTATGTTACTTTTAGTTTGTTAATTAAACTTGAGTAATAGAATGCGTAAAATGATACTGCTTTATGTTATGAGATTAAAAAACTATATGTTACCCACTGTGATCGTGTAACGTCCGCAACGAAATCTCAACTCCGAACAACCCACAGTAGTTTTTATCATGCCAAACATAATCTCCAAAAAAACTTTGCTGTTTCAAAGCAACCCTTATAAAAGCAAAAAAATGTGCAGATTGTTTTTTCACCTGTCTTGGTTGTTATTTTTAATGTTAAGATGTGTGCATTTTTCGATAAATTTTGTGGTTAAATTATGCGAACATTTTGACTCCCAGGGCTCCCCCCCCCCCCCTTCCAGGTAACAGAAAAAGCCGACATTTTCGTAAACTTTGAGGTACATAGATTTGAAAAATGTTTACTTTTGACCAAAGTTTCTTAGTCAAAATTTATTTTTTTCAACTCTCATGTGGAATTGCCCAAATACAGCTTTTGGACCTGCGGTTACAAGTACAGAAAGGAAGAAAATTGCCAAACTTGTACTAAGTGATGATGAGTGGTGAGTGTGTGACTACTCTATACAATAACTTTAATAAAAATTGAAATTTAAAACCATGCTGAAATATGCATGACTTGTGCAAGCACATTATCTCTCTATCTCTCTATCAAAGTATGTAAATATCTACTTTGTAAATAGATCTGGATCTATTTACAAAGTATGTACTAGGGATTTTTGGTGAAGGAAAATTCGAGTGTAGAATATATACATCTTAAAATGTATATATTCTACACGCGAATTTTCCTTCACCAAAAATCCCTAGAACATGCTAAGTAATCGAGTGAAACGGCCCAATATTACAAAGTAGCTATTTATTATGCTTGCATGAAAAGCAATCTATATGATTAGTGATGTTGTTCCGAGTTTAAATAAATTTTCTTACTCTCATCTCTCTCTCTCTATATGTTCTATAATTACATTTCAGTCTGTATATATGTAATACTTTTGACAATATGTCAATATGAGTGGCAATGTTGTATCGGATATACAAGGTCGAGCCGAAAAAGAGAACTTGATATTAACTGATAACTAAAAAACAGATAACTAAAAAAGGCTAAATTGGCAAAACGTCTTTTAATTAAAGGATCTGAGAAATTGCCTCCTTCTGCTTTTGTATCGTCGAAGAGGGTTGGTAATTATGTGATTTTTGTGTGGATATCAATCACTACGTACTATATTTTTACTGTTTTGCATGCATAGGGAGCCGGGAACACAGGACATGTTACAAAAAGGGAACAAGCGTGATAAAGGTAATTTTAAGAATTAATGCCCTTTTCATATATATTGGTAAAAGCCCTGCATGCAGATAATGTCATTAATATTGTTCATTGTAGCAGTTTGTCCGACTTCGTTGGCATTAATTACCGAATCCCAAACAATAGGAAAACGCTTAGTACATGTTGAATATCTTGATAACCCATTTTTTTTCATGAGGAGAGGAAAGGATGGTTTGAAGATTACAAATAAATATAATATTATGGAATACAATACTGGTTAATTACCATACTGTATGTGGTGCTACGCAAGTACCGAAATATTCCTTTACATTTATTTTTTACATTTATTTCGATCAATAACTTATAACAATTGTTATGGCATCAATCGAAGCACACAAAATGTTTATGCAAAAACTTTAATGACTAACTAAGTAAACTTAAAATTGGCAAATAAATATATATAGCCCAGTAGCTCAGTGAGCATGCCGGTATAGCAAGGTAACCTGAAGCTTGCATATCATTACAACAATTAAACTGTAGTAGTAGTTATAATACTGTAATCATTAATGGTGCTCAATAGCTTAGTATGGAAATTTATTAACAGAGAATTAAGCATTTATTTTTACCATCTTGGATGAAATTACAATTGCACATATTAGGGAGATGTTTTGTAAAGGTTAATAAATGGTTACGAATACTGTGATAAGGGATTGAGCATTGTGAGTGGTGGCTGTTTAGTTTCACTCGCGATGTTAAACCATATATCACACTCGTAACGATGTATTAATCTTTACATGTTCATTTATTAACTATGGTTCACTTTAGCTATCATTGTGAAATGTTGCGGTAATAAAGTAACATTCACATCGCCTAAATATTTGATTGACTTAGATATTGTCATATACTTTATGGCGCCGAGTATATGTGAATAACAATTAAAATACTTTGCAAGTTTGCATAGTTGTTCATCAATTATACTTGACCAAAATATATTTTCTTTAATTTTTCGTTATAATTGTATTTAAGGTGGAGCAATAAAAGGAAATCGATTGCATAGCAAGAAGGTATTTACGTTTGATAACATAGGTTACTGCTCTAATAAAATAGCCTGGCTGCATGAATCTGTTCTGAAACTGTAAATTTAACGATTTAAGGATGCTCCGGGCGTAGTGGTGGACAGGCGATCTGCCATGCGATCATGTGCTAGAGATGACAAGGTGATGATGCAATATATGCATACATATGCGCACATATGAATGCTGCATTCATGTGTGCATATGTATGCATATTAATATATACAGTTTTTTATTCGTTCAGCTTATGGCTTGAACCCTTGTTGGACCCTTCCCACTATTTGGTTGTAATCGGTGTACTCTACAATCTTTTCCAGAAAAACGTTGATGGTGGGCGGCAGTCATTCACTGCTGGGAGTGATAAAAAGGTATATATAACCACAATTTATTGTGTGTACTCCACTGCTCTGCACTGCACTGCACTGTACATGTACGTTCGACCACAAGGTGCGATTTTATAGTCCCAAAGAATGTTGCATTGGGTAGAAGTGTAATCAAATTCGTGAAACTGGTCTTCTCACGAAAGGATAATTATATAAGGTATCGCTACTACATTTGCTATTTTAATTTCTGTAGTTGTGAAGGAATTGGATGGTTCAATCCTAGAAAATCTGATGGACAGTGGGAAAACGTGCTATCGTTTTGACGACAAAGAAGGTAAATAATTAAACCTTTTAACATACCAACGGGCTTGCGCCCACTTTGCCGAATAAATTTGTCAGGTGTTGCCGGAATTGAATGTTAAAGTGCGTCCTTGCCCTTTTATATAATTATCTATCATATAGATAACGAGATGATGGGTTAACAAATATCATGTAATTAAATACGCAAAAAACACGGTCGACATTTAGGCAACAGTTTTATCCCAGATTCTCAGTGATTCTTGCGACAGATATGTTCACACTAGGGAAAAGCGTTGATTTATTTGTGCTAAAGTCTTAATGCCCCGTCATGCGTCGCAAGAAAACGACGTTCAAGTTGCACGAGCATTTTTAGTGTGTGACGTCCCTCCAAGTGCTCGTGCAACCTGAACGTTGTTTTTTTTTGCGACGCAAGTTGCACGAAGAAAAGCTGCGCGTAACGGAGTGAGGACGGGACACAAGTGGCCCAATCTTAAGGTCTGGCAACTCGCAGTTCAGACATTAACGGCAACATTAACGGCGAGACGGCAAAATTCTTACGACAAGTGTGAGCTTGCAGTCTTGACTGCGCAAACTGGCGAGATGAGTTTATGATCACAAAAGTCTGCATCCATCATCTCCAGTTCTTGCATTAATAAAAAATGACTGTGTGCTGACAGGCCCCAATTTCATAATTTGTTGCAGGTTTAGGAATTTCTGAAGATGATTGGTCAGTGCTAAATAACAAATACACTACCTTTTTTAATGGTGGCTTTCTTTGCTCGCTGTTTAATCAGTAACGGGTTTGTTATTATAGTCGTGTGAGAAAGTTAAATTCCATTTCTTTTATGTACACATTTTCACCGTATCGGCATTTGATGTGGATCTTTCCACACTTGCAGGCCGGTGGGTTGACGTTGCCCAATGCAAATTGGAGAAAGGAAACCTGTTGGGAAAAGGGGGCCTTCGCGGTTGTTTCGATGCAATTATTAAATTGGACACGGCAATACCAGACAAGAAACACAAGGACGTCTTTAAAGAGCCTGTTGTTGTTAAGAAGTTCTTAAAGAAGACTGTGGATACATTAAAGCGTGATCACGTTTACTTGTGTCGAAAGGTCAGTCATTATTAAGCACGTCATTGCATAGTAAGCAATTTAACTGAAGATGTCGTAATTTACTGTTATAAACCATAAGTTGAACAAACTCTATACTGCACATAACCCTATCAATCATATCGAAACTGTTCTCCCAATTGGTCCAGTTATAAGGACCATGCCTCATTAGACTAGTGCTACTGCAGCAGAAAACCAGAGTATTTGGGAAAAACCTGCGGTGTTTGGTCAAACTGGAAGCACTATCCTCCTCACATGAGGCTAAGGTACTGTATGCAATAACCATCATTCCTCCAACACTCATACAGCTAAATATTAAAGTTTGCAAGCATACAGCACAAAGATTCGCGATGGAGGACTACTAGGTTAGAAATAATAGTGGTTATTAATAGCGGGTTGTTGGCATTATACTATAACTACACTTGTAAGCTCTCACCATGCTTTTCCCGCTTAAAGTTTAAGATTTTGGATTTTTTAGTGTCGGGGGTAAAGGTTAGATTATCATAATGCATATATAATTTCTATCATAATTTTACCATGCATAATGCGTTGTGCCCATTAAACTCTATATGTCTAAATTTAAAATGAAAAAACGAAACTTTAATTACCTACTAAATTAATGCTGACCGCTTTTAGCTACATTATAATTGTACTTAATTTTGATTCGCAAATGATTATGGTAAAATCGGCATGCCGCTAACTGTTTCACTAGGGTTGGTTGAATTATACATAGAAAATAGCGCAAATTGCTGCAATATTGGTAAGCCTCCTTCGCAGCCGTTGTCCAGGGTTCGGTCGCTCTAACCCTGGACAACGGCTGCGAAGGAGGCTACAATATTGGTGGCGTATAACATGCAATACTGTTACAACGTGGCAATCATTACTGAACAACATTTTTGAACCAGCAATGTCTACTCTGGGGTAACATTGTCTAAGCAGCGCGTTCTAAATTTGGGCTATATAGTTTTTATCTTGGTTGCATATGGGCAGTGCCCGAAACGTCGAAGAATTTTTTTTTTTTTATTTATTGTGAAAACTTTTATACGCTCCATTTATATTTGCCATGTACGCTAACATTTATTTGTGATTTCTTTAATAATAGGAGGTGCAAACACAGAGTATAGCCAACACCTTGTGCACACATTTTAAAGAAGACAAAGGTCCATATATTGGGCAATTCCCAAGCTGTGTGATCAATACTAATCATGGCGAGATACAGTAGTTATAGATGTTCAGTGAATATTGCTTTCATTAACGTACGTATCTGCATATAATACCTATATTTCAGCGTTCTTCCATGTGTCTCCTTGTTGGCCAGTCTGGTCGCACTGCCTACTGCGTTGAGCCCAAGATAAATGTGCATGTGTTCAAGAAGTATTTGAATAACACCGGAAAGGCAACTGCGGCTGGAGTAACAGAAGAGATGGGGTTGAAATGCCTGGCATTTTCACATTGGAGTTTGTCCTTCTCGAAAGGAGCGCTGTTGCTCACTGACCTTCAAGGTTAGAAATATATGATAAATTTATCTCTGGTGTTCAAGTAACTACCAATGCAGATTTCCATTTTTTTTATGCTAGCGCTATATTATAATTATGTTGTTATACGCGCTGGAAAAACGTAACAGGTCTGATGTACAGGTTTTTTTAGAGCTGTTAAAATTATGTCATAGCTGTATAAAAGTGCGGGTTACCATCAGGTTGCCCAGGTCTGATTGTTCAGTATTGATCAAACTGTTCGTTTGTCAGTACTGGTCTTGACTAAAGTAACAGACCATTGTTTTCCACAGGTACAGGACAACATGTCTGTTATTCTAAGAGGATGTATGAACCGGCTGTATCCACAGTGACCTGGTAACATTGATATATTAGACATAATAATTATAAATGATAGCATGAAGTGTATTCCCTATTAAACCTCCATTTCGATGAAGGTCATTTAGTAGGGCCTTAGAAGAGAGCTTAAGCAACAGACGTTTACTGCCACGGACGGCGTTTTAATTCAATAGAGCGTTTTCATCTGACGTCACGGCGGCCATATTGGTGTACCAAAACAAAGGAAATGGCGGCCATATTGGTGTATGGGAATTAGCTCTTTCTTATTCAAATATTTCGTATTGTTTCACCACCCCCATGGGCCGGCCACCAATCACGTGAGTGAAAACGCTCTTTAGCATTTTTCATTCAAAACAATGATAATGAGCGATAAAAAATTCCAAGAGCAAAGTGAACGCCGTCGTCGTTCTACACAAGACGTCATTGAGAGCATTTTCACGTTCTTGAGACGACGGGAACTTCTAGAACGTTGAGGCCTGTCTTCGTTGTTTTACTACAATGAGTCATACTTTTAAAGTAGAAAACTTGTATTTTAAGGGGGATAATTTCATTTACATTACAATGTAAAATAAAAGATCTGTATTTTTAAATAAAGATGAAATTTAAGCTTATGAGATAACAGGTTAGATGTGTGATTATTCATAGCCTTTGTTTTGGGTAAAAAAGTCTTTTCAAAGAATACGCGGTTCAGTAGTTCTGTATTGTATTCCTGTTCTTCCGGTCACCGTCCGTGTCTCAAAAACGCCTAATATGCTCTCTATTTATGATCTACGACGGCGACGCCTCTGAAACAAAATTATTCTTCGTGCAAAACAATAATTTTATTCGCAATAGGAATTTTAGAGGCATCTTCGTTCTGTATACATCGCCACTGAGATCATTTCTACATCTTCAGGACGACGGGAACTGACGGAAAGATACGAGCTGGTCTTTATGACTTGAACGCAGACGCTTCAATCGTTTTAGCAGCATTGCATGATGATGCATTTTGGAAGTCGTAAAACAAGCTTCCAATACCGAATACGGTAGTCACAATTAACTGCTGCTTTTTGGATACTAAAATTACATTGAGTATTAATAGCCGCTGCGTCATAGATTGCAAGGTGCCTATTAAAATTTCCCGAGGACCGAAGGCCCGATGGAATTTTAATGAATCGCCCGAATCAAACGGTAGGTTTGATAGGTATTACAGCTCATTCCATGCATGCTATTACTTATAATCATAAAGCTGAAACAGGCGTATCTACGGTATCAGTTTGTGTTAGGGTCTGTTCACATGAGGCGAGTTATCTCGGGGGGTAGGGTTATCCCTATCCCCCGCGATAACTCGGTGTTAATTTATTTCCATGTTAAAAAAGTAAACCGTTCACATGAGACCGAGATAACTTGGGGGATAGGAATAACTCGATCGGAGCGATAGCGTAACCCTAGCCCCCGAGTTATCCCTACCTCCATGCATGTGAACGCTTTCACCCGAGTTATCTCGGGGGGGGGGGGGGTAGGGTCAAGTTAGGCATGCGTATTATGCTGTTACTCGGGATAACTTGGGTTGAAGCGTTCACATGAAGCTAGGGTTATCTTGGGGGCCAGGGACAAGTTGGTAGTTGCGTTTTATCATGTGAAATAGTGTCAACTTTGACCCTAGCCCCCGAGTTATCCCTACCCCCCGAGATAACCCGGTATCGTGTGAACAGCCCCTAAGAGACAGAGGTCATTGTGATCTCATATCTGTATATACACGATATCAGCGTGTACTCTTCAGGGGTCTGAGCGGCTCCCCATTTACCTGAATAAACCTAACCACATCATCACGTATATAACATACCTGATGCAGATTATTATCAAATTCAACTTGTCTTCAAGTGATAGCATGGCTTGAAGACAGGTGGGTTTGATAATGATCTATATACGGAACTATACTGGTTATGTTACAGTTAGAATATTTTACAGACAATATGAAGTGCGTTGTAACGATTGTGCATGCCTTTCTCATAGGAACAGATGATTATCTAACCGATATTGAAATTGCGACATGCGATAGGAGGTAAGATTACAGTAGAAAGCAAGTGTTGTATTTTGAGATTATGAGTTTTCACACAATACATTTTCCCTGTACGAGCTTTCTTAATACTAACCTGTCATTGATTTAGACTGATTTCCGTTGGAAACTACGGTAGTGCAGCCTTCGCTAATTTCTTCAAAGGCCATGAGTGCAATAGATATTGCACGAGTATAAAATTGGAAGAACCGACTGGTAGGAGTATTACACGTTGTAGGGTTTACACATGCTGCATAGAGCAGCAACATAGGCGGCATTATTCGAAATGGCATGCAGTGTTAGTTATTTCTGAGTAAAATTAATCGTGTTTTCGTTCAACACTTATCCATCACCTATCCATCAATAGCGACTTTAAGATTCAGACAACGGACTACGGCTACGGTAGAAAGTTTAACAGTGGTATTAAATGGTGGTGTATTTATACATTCAAATTTCAAGATACATAATCGCACGGACTCGTTTTGTTCTTAAATTCTTGAAGAAAAACACTTGTTCAATCTATGTTAATCGCGAGAGTAAGGTTAAGCTTTTCCAAGGCTTCTGTAGTGACTCAGGTTTCGCGTTGTCTTTACAACGTAAAAATGCTTTTTCTACGTTGTCAACAGAGCCGTACATGACGGCGTAAAGATTACTCTTGGGACCGTCATTTGCAAAAGATATTTTGTATTTGACATAGAATTCTATTGTTCAAACACGTACGTTGCCGTGGTCGTTGTGTTTTCTTAAGCCTGGTTTCCATATAGCCGTAAGAGCGGCGATGGTCCAATCGCATACAGCTTTTTATTGCTGACTAATTGAACACTGTCTATGATTGGCCCATCGCCCCTTGCCGTCGGCTCTTACGGCTATATGGAAACCAGGCTTTAAAGTCCCTGATGATGGATAGCGCCATGCATGGGTACTGCCAAGAGAGCATATAGGTAAGAGGAAATTTGTAGTAATGGCCCTAGTTCATTCCTAATTTTTCTTAACTTATTTTCAGATCTCGTGCTGTAATTCACGCACGTAATTCGCGATCTATTGAGCGGCCCAGAAAGAGATTAATTGTCCAGTCTAAAGACCTGGGAACGATAAAACTGATTTATACTGTAGTCAAAAGGAGTCACTGTCTTCAAATCTTATATGAAACTTTTAACAAAACCTCGAAACGAAACGTACTTCACTCCTTAGACTTTTATTCCCACCATTTTGTTTTCGCAAAAGGAAGCCTAACCTCCACAGAAAAATGAAGATGGGAGTCATATGTTATGAGTAGCCTTTATGATTGGCTATCGCAAGATGTAAAATTAACTTCAGATGAATTAGCATTGGACTAGACCATTACTATACATTCTTTCTCTTACCTTTATGTTCTCTTGACCAGACCATTACTATACATTCCTTTTCTTACCTTTATGCTCTATTCGTAATACATGTTATAGCTACGGTATATAACTGAAAATTGAACATGCTCCTTTGATAAAATGCTGCACTTTTCCAGTTCCAGGACAACAAGCGTCCATTAAACCTATATGACCAGTTTGTCTTATTGTTACCATGCAGGCATTTAATATTGCTTTCTCCATCCTAACTGTTGTCAATGTTTGCTTTCAATAGATGTAGAAATAAATCCTCAAATTGTGTTGGATCACCAAGAATTACCATCCAGGACTTTGTCTACAACCTGCAGGTAATGTATACCAACGTCATGCATCACGGGTGTTATCTTACGTAGCGACATCGACGCCGCGACAATTGTACATTTCCGACGAGCCGGCGCAGTCTCGTATGTTTTGTATGGATCACATGGTCTTGCAGGATTGTTGCTCTCGTATATGCTAGCTTGTATAACATATGTGCGTGTGTTTTACTCACACATTTCTTTCGCACATTTTTATATAGGATTTATTGCTTGATGTCGTACGCAAGAAGAAAACAAATAGACGCATGCAAGACTTCGATGTCAAGCAACGACGCAACCGAATGCTCCGACCGCCGGAAAATAAAATGGCACGTGTTTATTATGTTTTACATTTTTCTCCGTTGAACTGTACATGTGCGGTGTATATGTACATACCACATGTGTGTGTTTGCCATGTACACTTGCCATTTTGTTCCTAACGTGTGTATACTTTGATCTTTTGTACAGACTGACAACATAAAGCTTGAAATAAGAAAGATAACGGGATTTGACGCTACAGAAGAGTTGCTAGACCTCGTTTTAGTGCCCGAGGTAAGCACAGTGTTTCATGTATCAACCAATCCGCATGGAACTACACAGTAATTACTAAAACCACTGAATATTTAAGTACAGAACAACGGTAGCTCCGCGCATAGTGGAAACATATTTATAGATTTTGGAGTCATCATCATCAGCAATGCACTGAGAATAGTACGAGCATTCCTGATGATAACTAAAATCTAGTCGCAGAGATGGAAACGTTTTTTCTTCCTGGGAACCTGTGTTCAAGAGTACAATTTCTGTAAAATTTTGCAAGAGTTAAATAACAAAATCTTGGTTTGTGCATATTTTACTTACTATGCATTGTAAAAACAAGTTTACGTTCTAATTCAATACGTTCAAACGAACGTAAATTCCTGATATTAACAACAGACAACAACAGGTGATGGTTGGTTACTGACACTTGCGGATTCCAATCATTTGAGAACTTACAAAGTATATCCCACATGCAGTAACTTACCCGGTTTCTTTCTGCCTGTGTTACGGATTTATGGCGTCCTTCTTCCTAAGACTGATTATTCATCTTCGGAATCGTGTACCATTTCGTTGTGTTGTTTTCTCCCACCTGTGGTATCGTCATATAAACTTGTGTTGAAATCTTCCTCATGCACGAGTGTGGGTGGAAGAGATTTCTGCATTCAAGTCGAACTGCTTATTACTGCTTTTCTTTGTATCTTAATCGGCCAACTTCTTCTGCCGTCTGCCTTGAATGGCTCGCTTCCTTTCCTCTTTTTCTTCGATTCTTGCTCCCAAAATAACCATTCTTGTTGGGCTTCGGTTTTCTGACAGGCCCAAAAACTGTTGTAGGATCGCGAGTGAGCGTGATTTGGGTGCGGTTGTATACTGTCCCTTTTGTAGTTATGTTAACAATATATAGCTATGCCCCTTGAGCATATCCAGTGTTCAGCGTAATATAGACCACATCTTCCATACCCGCGGAAAATACACATGTGTAATAGTTACTATGAGACAAATTTGAAAACTGGCGAGGTGGGTAAAATTTGTAATTATTTGACTCAGCTATTGAGTATAGTTAGTTAGTACTAGGGTTGTATATTAAACGTAAAGTAAATGTTATTTCAATTAAGTGAAATGTTTTCCTGAAACCTCAAAAAATTTCCGTGAAAATTTATACCCATGCAGGGTTCGATAATTTTTCCAGTTACCGTATATGACGTTACCGTTCTTCTGTAGTTAGAACTATATATGTATAGGTTTTCAAGGTTGCGAAGCTCGGCGTGGCGATGTATTTATACAAGAATACAAAATGAGTTTGCGGCTCAATTTTTGTGAGGAAATAGGATCCTGATCAACACTCGAAATAAATTTCATATTTCCGCACATCCATGTATTATTCTCGATTTATGTTGCATTTATTTAACGCCCATTGCATTGCTTTTTAAGGTTTATGACACCTTACAGAGAACCTATCACACTGTGGTTCTAGGTTTAGCACCTATTAGTGTTGCTGACGACGCGCACAATCAGTCTGAAGAAAACATGGAGGAAGACAACTTTGACAACCTTGTTAAATTACTATGCAAGAGGTCACCTACCGTCAACGAAGTCTACGAACACGACCCAAAATCAAGACCGAAAACCAAGTCACGTCCTCATGGCGATGCCTCGAAGCAGGAGGCAGAAAAACCGCAGAAAAAGGATGCACCAATAATCAAGAAGGCGAAAACACAACCCACCGACAGCCAGCAAATTATGTCGCCGACCGACATCCTGATTGCTGTACTAATGCAGTAGCCCCTCTGTATGTCACGAGCAAAGCACTAGCGGAGCAGCTTGGGGCACTTCAGGCGGAAGTAAGGAACTTGCCACAACAACAAGCATATGAGAGATCATTGCCTCCCGTTATGCGTCAAGAAGTGCAACCGTCTAAGCACAATCATTTGCAGTTCACCGAGAACGTTGCAACTGGTTATGTGTAACCAGGGCCATCAGGTCCAAGGATGCCCTCATACGTTATTCAACCCATGCGGCCGAATGCCGTTGGGGCAAGCAACAACGTATGTGCCTTGCCTCAAGCTCATGCAGGTCAGCCAAATCCGACTGAGAACGTCCCGATAAACATCCAGTCTATGAAAATGATGGAAATGTTTCAAAGGTTTCCTGGAAATACAGCTACATCCAATGTGACAATGCCGGGACCAGTACCAAATCTCGGGTATTACCATCTGTTTCAGGTTCATGCTCCCACAGGCGCTGTTACTGCTGGCATGTTTCCTGAAAATGTGAACGTGCAGAATCCGCAACCGTCACAAGGCGTTCTTTTCCCCAACGGTTTAAACCCATCACGTAACCCCTCTGGAAGCGAACATGGACTTCAGTGACACAACAGTTTGTACTTCACAAGGAAAGCTACTAAAATTTAATATACTAGTATATTTACGTTCACATTGTTATACAGTTTAGTTAAACATTTTATATTTTTTAAACCGTTCAAATCTATAATGCATCTTAATTAAACAAAGAAAACGAATAACCAATAAAATAATTTGTTATTTAGTTGGGATTTTGTTTTATTGGATATAATTCGATGTAAGCCTAAGTAAGCGAACCAAAAACTATCGTATGAAAGTTTGCCAGTTGATGGGATTGCATAATAATAAGGACTTATTAACCCGAGTGCGAGGTCTGTACGGGAAAGTATTTGCCTCAGGTTTTCGTACAGACCGAGCGACGAAGGAGAGAGGTTTGTGCGATAAAACCGAGGGTAAATACTTTCCCGTACAGACCGAGCAAACGAGGGTCATAAGGAATTTATTATATGGCTATTGCTTCATTTTATTTTTAAGCTTCGAGCGTTTTTGTCTTGGGAGTATGCTGTTTAACTTACCTGTTAACTTTTTCATGTCGCTCTTGGCCTTCTTGTTTACACCAGTTCGGCTTTTATTTGTTATGTTTTTAGATAAACAGCTTTAAAGAAAACCAGCAGTATATAATGTTCCAACAAATTTTATTGTTCAGAATATTTGAATAAAGATAACCAGTTCTCTTTTATTTGTATTCAAATCAACTGAGAAATGTTCTCGCCGAAACTTACAGGGCCGAGAAAAAAGCGTATTGACCCTGACACAGACCGGACACAGAATAGAAATACAACCAGAAGTCCAACTCGCGTCGGAACCTTTGAAGTTTATGTCCTCGCGCATGTCGCCTCGCGCATCTTGATTCCGCGCCATCCTACGCAATCCTGGCAAGTTCCCCCCGCAGTTTGCACCTTCAAAAGGTTAAAACTGCCAGGGGAACTTGCCAGGATGGCGTAGGACATTGCGTAGGACATTGCGTAGGACATTGCGTAGGATCGGGTAGGATGGCGTCGGATGGCGTAAAATATCGCGCCTGCGCATTGAAGAAATGCGGAAAAGTTGTCACTCGATCGAGTTGGACTTCTGGTTGCATTTCTATTCTGTGGACCCGAGGTCAATATCGTAATCAGCGTGGGCAATCAGCGTGCGTCGTTTTGCGTACGGACCGGAAATCAAACCCAGCCATATAATAATATAACTTATAAAGTAAATACTGTAGATCCGGTAAGCACTATAAACTTCTTTCTCCTCCTTGAATCCACCAGAAATCAGAATCTTAATTTAAGTTATTGTTCTACGTAGGTAATTATCGTTTTATAAATAAGTGAGGACGAACATTGGGTCAATGTCATTTTGTAAAATGCCCAATTTCCAATGTAACAAATAGTCACATAATTCTTTCAATTCATCCGGATAAGATGGCACTTCGTTCCGGCTGAGTTCGTTTTGTCCATGTTGAAGTATGGGGATGCTTAATATTTTTTGCTGGTTTCTTTTCTACCTGCAACACAAATAAGAAAGCTTAATAAATAAATGCAATTTCCAACATGATGCTGAATAACTTTATTTCAATGTCAATGTATTTAGCTATATATTACAGCACAACCCCCGCCATAAGCAGAGCAAGTGCGCAGTATATGCACATACTGTACATGTTGTAACATTAAAACAACAGTTGAATTATTGACTTACAAACTTTAGAATTTGATTTTCAAACAGAATTCACCATACGTGCTATTACTGCCAAGCCAATGTTGGAGTTCTTCATATTGAAAAGATTGGGTTGTACTGCAGATTCCGAAATATCAAATAGGACAACATATTTAATACATCGTTCATTTTCTGTTCGCACCAATGTAATGTCTTGTTGAACGATGAAGGACAAGTACATTGTTACTAACTACATGTGCATTACACTAAATAATTTAGATCATGAGCAAGTAGACTGAGGTGGGGTTAGATTTTGTAAGGATTTTCTAAAAGTATAAGAAAGCCATAGATAAATAAACAATACACACCATAGATTTCCAGGACAAGGTACATATCATTGGGAACCCCATGTGGTCCATAGCTGTACTTAGTTGGTCGAATGAGATGGGTATTCCACCAATATACAAATTCATTAAGCTCTGAGCGAAGAAGTGGAACAAACACTTATGCCATAACATGCCTGCAATGATATTGCAATGATGTCATTATCATTCTGCATGTAATTACATACTCAGAAAATTAAAATAATACTGCCATTATTCTTTAAAATATTTAGTCACCAACTAGTGACAGACCTGTGGAGTTCATTTTCAGCGTTATAATATCCATCTTCAGCTAAAGACTAAAGTTAGAGTAAAATAAAATGAGTAACATGTAACATGTAACAAACTTTATTTGGTAACTGGTTGAGATTGTGGTGGTGTTCAAGAGCACAGTTTGTCAAACCAATTTAATCTTATTGCCAGAGAAAGGTTAGGTTTTATTTGTTTATGTCTAGTAGACTGCACTTGTTCTCTCCAAAATTTTCACCTCGAAAATGCCCAAATTGAATCTCTCTGTTGTAAATTTTGGAAATTCACGAGGCTTTGCCCACCTACAGAAAATCAGTATGAATTTTCACCTCTGTATTGGTATAAACATCATCATAGAAATCCTAGGATCCTTACGTTAAGTTCCTTTATCCACCATCCAGTCTTCTGGCGAACTAGGTGAGACCACATCGACTCTGAACGCTGATAAAGAGAATTTTAAGAAATAAATTAGTAATCACGTCACACCAAATTGTCCGTGGATTTTACATAACGATAACTTTTCTCTCCACTCCAATGGTCATTGTGGTTGTGTCGAAGCATCATATGCAATGTTGCGACATTACAGTTTTCGGTACCATAATCAGAAACAACCATTGTTGGTATTCCTACGAGAAACAGAAATAAAATGTCCTGACATGTACACATAAATATAGTACAAATAAACAACATAAAAAAATTACTGACAAAAGCCTGAATTCTCACCATTTATCTCTTGAACTGCCTTTATGTAGAAGTCAGTAATTACATATGGATCGCTGTTACACACCTAAAAACGCACGCTCTGTTACAGCATCCAACAGCACTGATATCAGGTCTGTAACATTATGATTCCATCAGGTCTGAACAGGAAAATGTAGCGACCCCTGTTACAGCTATGATGACCACAGTCTGTATCAGCACTGATGTCAGGCGTGATACAGCGCTGATGCCATCAGACTGTAACAGCCATGATAGATCGCGTGGAAACGCGACGTGACCCGCGCATGATCCACGACCCGTTCTCGATAAATTACTCGCGCGTTTACTCGAAACTCGCGTGGATTAATTATTCCACGCGTGGATAAACAAAATGCCGGTACAAAAATTCTCCGGGTGTACTCCGAAACTGGTTTACTGCCGAAAAAAGTGAGAAAAAACTGGAGAAAAAAAACGTGCACAGAACAACGACAAAAACAAACTACGCGACAGAAACATCAGGTAACTATTTTTATTATTTTTTATACTTATCAACTAAGATTTACAAAAATAAAGAGCATTTCACCACTATAAATCTTCATTTCGACGAATTTGTACACTTCGTTTTTCTAATTTATAGTACTGGAAAAAGAAAAGATAAATGATCAGGCATATAATCTTTACTTACAAATCCAGGCTTGAGAAGATGCAAAGTATACGTTATGTAGCCAAAACTAGGAAAGAAGAAAAACATTACATTAGTTTTCAAATACTTTTTGTCAATATTAAAACTATAAACTAAGGTAATACCTCAAGTATAAACATTGCTGAGTTAATCTTGCAATCTACATTCTGCAGCCCATATTTATTAAATTCCTTGTCACACTATATAAATTAGAGAAGACAAATATATATTTTGAGAAACTAGATACAATGTAACTAGATACAATGTACAGTATATAAAGTTATTAAAGTACCTTACAACCTATTAATGTATAATTTTTTTGTCCAGCTGGATACATGTACACTCTAAAATAAAGAAAAAAAAAAGAAAGGCATTATTACTATTAGTTTCTAAATCTCAAAAATGCTAAGCAAATGTACACCTGTTAGATCTCAATATATTTTCTCCTTGCCTGGCCATACTGTATATAAAGAGAAGGAAAAAAAGACATTACTTTCTAAACTTTAAGAATGCTAACCTAATACACACCTGTTAGGTTTTATTGTGGTTGTATTCTCTCCTTACCAGGGCAAGCTATACAAAGAGAAGAAAAGAAAGACATTACTTTCTAAACTTTAAAAATGCTAACCTAATACACACCTGTTAGGTTTTATTGTGGTTGTATTCTCTCCTTGCCTGTTGCTAGGGCAAGCTATACAAAGAGAAGAAAAGAACAACATATTACTTTCTAAACCTTAAAAATGTTGAGCTAATACACACCTGTTAGATCTCATTATAATCATATTCCCCTTGCCAGGTCTGATGCTACATAATGAGAAAAAAACAAACAATGTTTAAAATAACAGTTATGCATAAGTCAATTCCAGCAATGACCACCTCCCTCCCCCCCCCCCCATTTTTAATGCCAATGCCCTGAGTGTTGGCCAAAAAGACCCTACAATGCCCCACCCGGGGCAAAAAAATGGATGCCAGGGTAGATCAACACACTTTCCAAGGTGGTATTTCCTTGCAATACATCTTCAGTTTGACTCAAGCTTTGAGTAGATGATGTATTTCATGAGGATATTACATAAGGAAAATCCATATCATTCAGACGCAAGGTACATGTTTTATAGAGCTCCCATCTAGTCTTCAATTTTCTCCATATGCTTTTTTTCTCATATTTTCTCCATATTTTCTCCATATTTCCATATTTCTCCATATCTGATTTGCATACACTACTGATTTGCATACACTACTGATTTGCATACACTACCGATTCCCAAAGCATGTGTAGCAGCAACCACAATTGTATGTCTTTGGTCGCGACAATTTATGCCCAGCCCAATGCCCAGGGGTTGGCCCCAGGTTAATACTGAAAGACCAAATGCCCGGCATTGTCCCTGGGGGGGTGGGCATTGCTGGAATTGACTGATGCATTAATTTTAAAATTAAATTTTCAACTGTTTCATTTATTTAATCCAGGCCTTGTTTTTTTTTGCCCACAACTCAATTGCAGTACATGTAATATGTTATTTGTTGCCATATCAGTTGATGAAGTTATTGCATATAAATTTGCATGCTATAAAAAAAGGCAAAAACAGGTAAAACATCTTGTAAACTTTTCCTCTTCTGATTAACTGTGAATAATACCACTCTAATAATACCACTGTACTAAGTTTTCAGATTATGTCTAATTAAGTTTGATCTTGAATATTTTTACAAAAAATTTAGAAGACACAGTCATTTTAAACATGTGGCATACATTGTCCTGTTATTAAATGATAAATATGAAACAAGAAATGTTAAATAAAATATCTCATGCTATTTTGAATATATTTTAAATTTGGCTCACCTATACCAGTCTTTGTTTGTACAAGGGTAATTTATTGGTATGGAAAACAGCACCGACATTGCCAAGGGGGGGTGTGGGAGGGTCATCACCCCCCGAATGGTCTCCAAGACCATTCTCATGAAAGGTTTAAATCCTTGGAGAAACTTGGGGGGGGGGGGGGGGGGTTACAGTTGTTTTAAGGTCAAGTGAGTGGATCAGTAAATGTGTTATATATATAGCAGGCATGTATATGCTATAAATTACTAAGGGTCTATATAAAATGCCTCCAACGTACTTGTTTTTACATAGGTTTATAAATAAATCTAAAGATATTCTGAGTATTTCCGACGTGTATCATTCTATGTTCTGGTTTAATAATAGTAACAAAATTATGTAATTTATGGCTTTCAGATTGCAATACTCTTAAATACTTGTCTCAAAATGCAGGAAATAGTGTTTCAGAGAACCCAGAAATCCAAATTTTTTGGAAGGGCAGACCCCCTAGGAGATCGAGGTTCTTGCCCCCACCCCCCACCCTCCCCCCACCCAAGACCCTGGCTATATTACTGGAAAACAGTTTTAATAAGAAAAACAACTTTTACTACCATGCATAATTGTAAAAAAATAATGAAATGTTGGTCTTGATACATGTGAATAAATATTTTTATAGTGTTATTATATTTTCTGGATTAGGGCTTTGCTGTGTGCATTTAAAAAAATATGAAAATATAATAAAATATTGGCATATGTTTCTTTGACATTTAATAATACCCCACCCTCACCCCATGCACCCCTAATTAAAGTGTATCGATTTGTGGTTACATAATTATAAATAAGATCTGACTGTGCAGCATAAAACAAATAAATCTTATTTTCCATAGTTTTGTGCAATATATTTAAAATATGTCCAACAATATTGGAAAACAACAGAATTATTTACGTCCAGAAATTTCTTTTCTAACTTAGTTAATCTTTTTGTACTATCATTCATTTGACTAGTTTACTAGATTTTAAAACTTACCTTTAGCTTTGTGGAGCTAGAATTGCAACATAAAGCCAGTTATGAAAAAGGAAAGGGAAAATACTTTGTTGTTGCTGACGCCATAACTTTTGTAGAGTTGTCCAATTTTGCCTTGTTTTAATACCAGTGTTTCGTCGCATTTTGGAAGAAACGAGCTTCACAAGCTTTCAAGTTAGTACTGTACATACTGCTGAAACAAACTTTCTGTTATATCTCCAGAGTCATGTCCAACGAGAATAGTGAGTGATGATTTTTCGCTTTTCATTTTCACCAAGACATTGTGGGCTGAGCCTGTCTTTAATACAAAACTCACACTTGTTGCACGTAATTTCCGCCACAAAAACATTCGCAGAAAGACGTCAAAGTTTGAAATAAACATCCAAAGTTTTTCATGTTAATTCATTCAGAAATAACTTAAAAGTTTTGTTTGTTTTTCCATGCCAGACTGTTCAAAGCGCTCAGTCTCTTGTCTTTTTTTGCTGACGAAGTCACGAAAAATTCGTGTCGCGACACGCTGTTACCGCGGGAAAATCCACGCAGTTCCAAACAGTTCTGACACAACCTGTTCAACATGGCTGTTACAGTGCTGGTATCGTCAGTCCTGATTTATCTGATACCAACAGCTTCCATCAGTGCTGTTGCCCCATCATAGCTGTTACAGCCTGTTCTTACAGACGGCTACAGATCTGTTGTCAACATACCTGTATCATTCTTTTACATCAGACTGATACAGCACTGACAGACCAACAGTCTGTTGCAGTCTGATGCTGTCAGTTCTGAACAGTCTGTGGACGTCTACAGCCTGTAACAGCTATGATATCATACCTGTATCAGGCCTGTAGCTGCAACAGGCTGTAACAGACCTGTGGAAACTTGTGGCGTTTTTAGGTGTGTACACGAAGTTACATTCATCCAAATTATCTTTCTTGAAAATCTATATGGGAATATTTGACTTTAATAATAAAACTGAGAGACACAAATCAATGGTAGTTACTTCTGTAGCTACAATTGGTTGTCTTGAAAACGCGAAGTACGGAGTGCTGGAGTGTTGAAAAGCTGGAGTGTTGAAAACACGTGTTTTAATTTTACGAAAATAACACAAGCTAGAAAATGGAAAAAAAAAAGTCACGGTAAAGTACGTGACAATTTACTTAATTAAAAGAATGTTTTGTCAGGTGGTGCAATGGTGCCCAGGACCAGGTCATTCAAGAGTACCCACATTGAGAAACTTCTTCAAAAATAACCGTTTTCGATTCGACTGCATCTCAGGGTCGACCGCGGTCGGGTATATATGGTAAATATATATATAATATATATATATATATATATATATATATATATATATACATTCACGGAAATATTTGAGGATTTATATTAAAAATATTCGAGTTTAAAAATGATACGGCGAATGCTGATAGTTTTTGACTTGGGTGCCACTTGCCACTGTAGATACAAATGTGAATGTTAAATTGCGTAGTATATAACTATTTTCCCTGAGCTAAAATGACATTTGCAACTTTTGGCTACGGCGTTGGACAGACGCTGTGTACAATTTATGCGATGTTCATGTATATCAAAACATGATACGAATGTCACCGAAGTGTCGAAAACGTGAAAAAATTCGCACGACGAACCACGCCTACAAACGTTAACGTTTGACAGAACTTTTGGTAAACAAAGGTAATGAATATATCTATACTAATTCATTCTCCCGCAAGAAAATTACTGACAAACAAGTAGGACGCGTAGATATAGTCAATAGTTATGCTTTGAAAGCATTCATAGGCATTTTTTGCGGGTATTATTAATGTTTCTTTACAAAATATATTTCAATAGTTCTGACGTAATTGCCAACGATCGTTAACGTTTGTGGGCGAGGACGCCAATGTTTGTCGGCGTATAAACGTCGTGTGATTGTTTCTACGTTTCGACAGTTCGGTGACTAAGGCGGTGTAACACTGCAATTTTTCGTGCAACTTGTCTCGCAATTTTGTTGTGACGCAAGTTGCACGGGAAATTGCATGGTGTAACAAGCCCTTCAATCATCAGGTCCCGCAACGTTTTTGTTGCAGCAATCGTTGCACGAAGTAGAATCAAGTTCTACTTTCGTAACGATTGCGGCAACGCTGCAACAGATCTTTTGAAGCATTGAACAGTGTAACACCCTTCTTGCAACTCTTCTCGCAATGTTTCGTGTGATCAACCAATGAAAATACACCTTCAAGCTCGTCCCTAGGGTCTTCTATGTGGTTTTAGCGAAAGTTGTGAGACAAGTTGCAAGAAACATTGCAGAGTGTAACATCCCTGCTCACGCCACTGCAATTTAACAGATTTAGCCATTGCGAGACAAGTTGCACGAAAAATTGCATTAGTATAGCTACAATTTGTATTCCTATTAAGTTTGCATGTTAGATATTAGTCGTAATATCTAAAAGTTGTCTCCAAATATGTATTTTACCGGCACATTACGATGTTACTCGTCTTTGTTTACGTTGTACGTGTCTTTTATATGCTGCATAAATTGTACACAGCGCTGTCCAACGCCGTAGCCAAAAGTTGCAAGTACGTCATTTTAGCCGAGGGGAAATGGTTATACTACGAAATTTAACATTCAAATTTGTATCTACACAGTGGCATGAAGTGGCACCCAAGTAAAAAACTATCAGCATTCGCTGTATCATTTAAACTCGAATATTTTTAATATAAATCCTCAAATATTTCCGTTAATGAGGCCTAAACGTCGAATGCATGTGTGACAAAAAATTGACGTTTATTGAGTCACATTTAATTGTCAGAATGAGCACATAATGAAATAGATTACACATGGTTCGAGGTTTGAAATCACGTCGCAATTTAGGCTAATATATAAATTACCTTACCCGACCGCGGTCGACCTGAGATGCAGTCGAATCGAAAACGGTTATTTTTGAAGAAGTTTCTCAATGTGGGTACTCTTGAATGACCTGGCCCTGGCCATGACCTGTCACGTACTTTACCGTGACTATTTTTACATTTAGTTGTATTATTTTCGTAAAATTGAAACACTCAGTGCTTTCTACACTCCGTGTTTTCTACACTCCGTGCTTTCTACACTCCGTGCTTTCTACACTCAGTGCTTTCTACACTCAGTACTTCCTACACTCAGTGCTTCCTACACTCCGTGTTTTCTACACTCAGTGCTTTCTACACTCCGTGCTTTCTACACTCCGTGCTTTCTACACTCAGTGCTTTCTACACTCCGTGCTTTCTACACTCCGTGCTTTCTACACTCCGTGCTTTCTACACTCCGTGCTTTCTACACTCAGTGCTTTCTACACTCAGTACTTCCTACACTCAGTGCTTCCTACACTCCGTGTTTTCTACACTCAGTGCTTTCTACACTCCGTGCTTTCTACACTCAGTGCTTTCTACACTCAGTGCTTTCTACACTCAGTGCTTGCTACACTCAGTCCGTCCGTCCGTGCGTCCGTGCGTCCGTCCGTCTGTCTGTCTGTATGTTAGATAGATAAACCACCAACCTTTCTCTTCCCCCGAAGTCAGAAGGCATTTATAATTCATTCACATACGCTGCAACTTCGTATAAACTTTTATTGACTTACGTTTCGGGGCAAGACCCTTTTTCAAAGTGAAAGGCTTGACCCGAAACGTAAGTCAATAAAAGTTTATACGAAGTTGAAGCTGTGATTGAATTATATATATAATATATATATATATATATATATATATATAGTTCAATCTACAGACACGGTGTTTCGCTGTACTACTGCTCATCAGTGTAGCTTGGAACAATCTGAATGAATTTCACCAATTACTTATACACATGCGATCGTCGGCGAGAACCGCATGTGGGACAGCATCGGTGAAGTACATTCAGATAGCGTGAAAGTGCGCATGGGCCCAGAGTGCTCAAACTTCCACAAGGGTAGTGAGCGTTGCATACATTTATATATTTATAAGTAATAACATGACTTGAGGGCTATTAGCGATTACATTTCCCCGCCGCCGAGAGAAGATTTGTGAAAGTGCGAGGGCCGCAGGCCCGAGGGCTTTTACAAATCTTCCCGAGGCAAAGGGAAAATTTAATCGGTAATTTCCCAAAAAGTCATGTTATTAGTTTGTAATATTATGATCGCCGAGGAAAACTTTGAGAATCTTACCGACAGGAAATTTACACGGTTGATCAGAGAAGTTGCATCTAATTTTCCAGTGCATGTTGATGAGGGAAAATATATGCAAGCGGGAAATTTAGAAGAAGACAATGGATTTCTTTGTCTTCTAATTTTCCCTCATCGACATGCACGGGAAAATTAGAAGGCAAAGGAAAAATTTCCCTCTTGCATGAGCGATGAGGGAAATACGAGGTTTACATTCCCTCGGAGAACAAAAGAATCCGAGGCGATCATGGTATTAATATATAATATCTATCTATCTAGATCTATAGCTATAGATATATCTATACATATATATATATATATATATTAATAAAATAACATTTTGAAAACAAGCCTGGCGATTGGTTGAAAGCCGTATTTCTATAACTTTATGGAAACACTGCAAGGTCTACGCCATTCAATACGCCATCATTCAGTGTAGGATACGCCATTATACGCCATCATACGCCATTATGAAGAGTAAGGAGAATTTACGCTTTGATGCAGTGATTATTTTTACGTTCATACCTATTTTCGACAGGTTATTTTATAAAGGAAATAGAAAACATTTTTTCCGTGTTCCCATAGAGTTATAGAAACACTTGTGGAAGTTTGGTAGAACTCGAAATAGCGTGCAAACACTCGCCCTGCGGGCTCGTGTTCCCACTACAATTTCTCGTTCTCCCAAACTTCCACTCGTGTTTCTATAACTCTGTGGAAACACGGAAAAAGTTTTCTATTTCTTAAATATATATATATATATATATAACAATTATTATGGGACAATGAACTCGGGTGGAGAATAATGATATTAGGTGCTACCGAGTGACGAACCAAATATACCGGACAACTAGAGAAAACTCTACTTATCAAATAACCCAAGTACCATCATTCGACCCAATTAGCATAAATAACCCAAGTACCATCATTCGACCACCAGCCCCCAACTTGACCTGTGGCTCAGTCGCTAGAGCGTCGGACTAGTAAACCGAAGGTCGCGGGTTCGAATCCCAGCTGGGCCAAGTAGAGTTTTCTCTACTTGTCTGGTATGGTTCGTCACTCGAAGTAACACCTAATATCATTATATATATCTATATATGTATTTACATGCATGTGTCGTATATATGTACTATTTATAAACCGCGCAGGAGGGCTTTATCGGATATAAAACACGAGGCGATAGCCGAGTGTTTTAGAGCCGATAAAGCCCGTACTGCAAGGTTTTTAAATGACTTCTAAAAAGAATCACTTCGTACGTTCATTGGCGTAGTAATTTTGAAAATTAAGCTTATCCCAGCCGTTAAAAACCAGCGAGAAACTTAGAGCGAGTCTATATCACATATATAGATCCGATACGCTCATGATTTTTCTTTGTGTTTTCCTCATGAATTATTAATGAATTTTAGAAGTACTATTTATAAACCGCGCAGGAGGGCTTTATCGGATATAAAACACGAGGCGATAGCCGAGTGTTTTAGAGCCGATAAAGCCCGTACTGCAAGGTTTTTAAATGACTTCTAAAAAGAATCACTTCGTACGTTCATTGGCGTAGTAATTTTGAAAATTAAGCTTATCTCAGCCGTTAAAAACCAGCGAGAAACTTAGAGCGAGTCTATATCACATATATAGATCCGATACGCTCATGATTTTTCTTTGTGTTTTCCTCATGAATTATTAATGAATTTTAGAAATATATATATATATTGTTTCTGTTTCTTGTTTTTAATAGCTACTGAGAAAAAGTGTCTTAAAGTACGAGACGTTTATTCCTTTACGGACTCATCTGACTGTGAGCAACCGAAAATAAATGAAGGTTAGATATATCAAATAATTAACTTTATCCCCGTAACTTTAATCGTATTTTTATATTAGATTTTAAATTTTATGATGTATATATCAACAGAGATTATTTTGTACACGGCTTTCATGGAAAGAAGTTTGTAACGAAAGCACTGTATATATATATATATATATATATATATATATATATATATATATATATTCTTTTTTGTTCTTACAACGTTGTGACGTCATCTGTTAATCTATAACTGAACAGACAACGGCAAAATGGAGTATCAGTATACTATAAGTGGGCTTACCTCAAATGTTGATGGTCGCTACTGTCAGTTTCACGCAGGGCGATCTTCAGGTGGCTCTGAAGATCGCCCAGCGTGAAACTGACAGTAGCGACCATCAACATTTGAGGTAAGCCCACTTATAGTATATTCGCTCTATCTTTACGGTATTGAGCACTTTTCGACATTTCGCGAACAACACTTTGTTTGTTTGAATATATATATATATATATATATATATATATATATACATACAATCGAAATATAGTAAGGTTATATATACTGCCGAAACAGAGAACGTAGGAGTCTAACGTTTCGAGCGAAGGTCCTTCGTCAGAGAGAAACGTAAAGAGTGTAAACAAACAATGAACTTATATACGAAAGATAATCATGTGACCAAAAATAAGCCAATCAGATAAAAATAACAATAACAAATCGATAATGAGATGCGAAAGCTATTCATACCGTCGATGAGCAAAAAGGAGGGGGTGTAAAAAGGATGAGCGAGAGTAAAAATAGATAAATCAATAAAGTGAAAACGCTGTTTATGCCCGCCCTTGCTAAACAGAAACAACGTCTTCAGAGGTGTTAAATAAAAGAAAAACGTTCGTTGAGTCCGTGAGTATGAATGGTACCAATTTTGAAAATGAGACGCTTTTCTAGTCTTTTGCGGCTGACATTACCGCCAGAAATGGGTGAGATGGCACAAACTTTCATGTCTGAAATACAATGGTTGGCACTATTAAAATGTCGGGTAACAGGCTTGCCAACATCATTGTTCCTCACGGAACGAAGATGTTCAGCAAATCTGTCAGATAAACGTCTGCCAGTTTCACCGATGTAAAGCATGCAGCATTTATTGCAAGAAATACAGTAAACGATGTTGGAAGAGATGCAAGTAAAATTATGCTGAACATAACAAAATTAGATTTACGTCCCAAAATACATGTAGCGGAGTTAAGAAAGGAGCACGTGTAACAACGGGTACGCGGGAACAAGAAAAGGTACCCGCTGGTGCCAGTAGATTTTTTCTAAGGGCGGCTACGCACTAAACCATCACGAGTATTTTTATTTCGATTGTTGTTTCTACACTGCCTACGCAGCACGCTATATATATATATATATATATATATATATATATATATATATATATATGTATAAAATATATATATATATATATATCAGATATAATATTGTCTCTGTTTCTTGTTTTTAATAGCTACTAAGAAAAAGTGTCCCAAACTACGAGACGTTTATTCATTTACGGACTCGTCTGACTGTGAGCAACCGAAAATAAATGAAGGTTAGATATATTAAAACAATTAAATTGGGAGGGGCTTGCCGTAAGACGAGATGGGCATTTAAGTTTGTTAATGCATGTACGACACAATAAATCACAATGCACCCAAAAGCCTTTTTTTTCCGACCTCTTTTGAAAATAATCCTTATAATTCTCGGCTCATGCGAAACCTCAGACATGTCGAAATGAATTATATTCCAAGAACTGCATGAATGTTATAAGGGGTCTTTTTCATACAGAGGTCCAAAAAAACCGAATTCGCTACCTCATAATTATACTGCATCGCACTCAGGGCGTATTCTCACGCAGCACTCATATATATCAGATATAATTGTTTCTGTTTCTTGTTTTTAATAGCTACTAAGAAAAGGTGTCCCAAACCACGAGACGTTTATTCATTTACGGACTCGTCTGACTGTGAACGGGAAAGAAATGAAGGTTAGATATGTTAAAACAATTAAACTGGGAGGAGCTTGCCATAAGACGAGCTAGGAACTTAGGTTTGTTAATGTACGACACAATAAATCACAATAATGTCGAAATGAATTATATTCCAAGAACTGAATGTTATAAGGGGTTTTTACATACAGATATTCACGATATGATTCATATGCGACTCACGATTAGTTTGTCGAAAGTGATGTTTACCCCTGCTCTTAGAGATCCCTATCTACAGTGTTCATAGCAGAAATATTGTTCTATTGAAAAAGAATATGTTTGTTTACATCCATGCATGCACAAACATAGTTGACTTTCCAAAGAACTATCAATTTGACTGGTGCAACAGACTGAGGAGGGGATGTCAAACTGAGGGGGGGGGGGGGGGGGGGGGGGGGGGGGATTTTTCCCATATTACAATACTTTCCCACGTGATTTGCCGGGGCGTTTGTTTAGCTTCGCGTCCCCTTTCCTATGCCGTGGGGACAAGGTTCTTTGGTTGTCTACACATATACTGTATTTTGGTGGTTTTTTTCTGGTTTGGGTAAGGGGAAATGGTATGCTCGAATGTTGCACTTTTGTTGCCATGAAAATATGCCCATATAATGTCAGACTTACAAGTCAAAATAAGATTATTTCTGGCTGTTCTGTTAACATAGAGAAGTTATTATATCAAAAAATGTGTTTATCTTTCTCTAGACGTGTTCATTCTTTTACTAATAAAATGAAATTAAAACCTACTCAGGGATGATGTTGAAAAATCCTGTGAAATATTTTGTCTACTGAACGGATTTTCACGATTTGTCTTTTTCATTTTGTGCTAAACTTTACCAAAAAAAACTTTAGTAATATACTTTTAGTCTTAAACTTCGGGCTTTTTTAATTTAGCCATGCATCGACCTTCGGGAGGCATAAAACTTACCAATAATTTCTAACCAGACATGCACTAATAGTCACAAACCACTAATTAAAGTACCTGAGATAACATCTCAGGAATGTTAAACTTGGTTCATGGAAAGGATTTAAAAAATATATATATATTAATCACCTTAAATCAAGAATTATACAAATAGTCACCACATGCATGGTAAAATAAAATCAGTATGTCGGCGATTTTGTAATGAGATTTTGCTCAAAATGTCTTTAATTTTTGGGTCTTAGACAACGTTTTTGTAATCGTTAAAAAAACCTGCAGCATGTATTTACTGTTGCTCGTGTTTTAAACATTACATAACTAAACTCTACTGCGTCCAGCATTATTTTGAGGTATAACATTTTTTTATTTATATTAACTAGACATTCACATTATATTAGACATATTTTTATTTAGATTACAATACAAAAAATACCTAATTATGTTTTTATTTTCACAGTGAAAAAAACGGCGAGTAAAAGAATGAATCCTTCTCCATCACCTGCACAGTCTTCAAATAAACATCAGGACGCCAAAACAGGTAAACTTGTAATTCTATATGCGGATATGCTTACATTGTCAACCAAAAAGAACCGCAAAAAGCAAAATTTGATTTACTTTTTAAATAGTTGTAAAAGCAGCCCTTATATAACTTCAACATGCTCGCATGTATCAGAAATATCGCTTTTCTTGATATTTTGTCCATCAACTATACTTTTAGTAACTAGAAAACCTATTTCTCCTAATAAGACTTGATTACCGGCCTGAACTGACAGTAACCGAAAAATGTATGGCGACTTATACCATTTCCAATTCTTTGTGCATAATGTTCTTTGACCAACATGGTAAGAAGACTTCTACCAGCTACATGTAAATTCGCTATGTTGATTTGTCATACAATATGTAACAAAACGGTGCATATAAAGTCTCGAGTGCGACTTTCTAAATAATAAAAGTCGATCACTTGATTATATGTACAAGTTAAAGCATCTGCTATTTTGCTAAGAATTCCCCCCATAGAGTAAAATACGAGAAACTCCAATTGAGAAATACATCAATTTGTCTATAAAAAGATACAACTTAGTTCGCAAAACATTGAGTAGTACATAATTACGGCGGCCCAGAAGGGATATGCTGCAAATTAAAATTATACTTAAAGTGTACATCAAGTGAAAAAAATGGCAGCATTTTTATTGCTTTAATGAACCAAGCAGCAGGCAAGAGCGTTCACTGAAAATTTTAGGTGAATCTGTTGCAGTCTTCGAGCTATCAACTCTAAAAGTTTGGCATGACTAAATGTATTTGGTGACAACTATGCATAAGAACAATGGATTTCAGAATATTATATAGTCACCCTGCATACGTCATCTGCCCCGTATATTCATTTCCAGTCTTTCGTCATGTTGTAATATTGAAATGCCAAGGGGGCGATTTCGGCATTCAATATCTCGAAACGCATATCACGTATTTATTTTTTGAAAATGGTTATTTAGATTATGAACTTCAAGCTTAGTAAAAAAAATTATATCGTAGTTTTTCATTTCATGTACACTTTAAGCAGATGCAACTATGTTAACATTAATGCAATTTTATTAAATTTGTGTAATATATTGTATTAGTTTAAGTATAATCACAGCAACATTTTATTTTGCAGCATGTTCCTTGTATTATCACAGCAACATTTTATTTTGCAGCATGTTCCTGTGGGCCGTTGTACATAATACTCCGATTTAGCTAAAAGAATCAATTAGATCATACATACACGCAGGCTAGATCACACAAAAATTGATGCAAAACAGTGAGTAGTACATAATTACAATGGCCCACAAGGGACATGCTGCAAATTATTGTATTGCTGCAATTATACTAATTAAAAAGCAGTTTTATCAGATTGGTGTGTTGCGGTAGATAAAATTAACTGACGGTATAGTATAGTTAATATAAGATGGCGGTAGTTGATGGCATATAACGGTGCATGACAGTAGTTGATAGTAGACGGATGACGGTAGATGACGACTAATAATAAGCAATAATTGGATGAGGCTTTTTTGATATCAAGAATTATCAAGGTCGAAGTCTGTGTTATCTGCCGAAGCCGTGTTATCAGCTGAGACTTTGATAATTCTTGATATAAATAAAACCGAATTCACATTAAACTTTAAAGTGCCCCTAACCCCAAATATTATTTTAACCTTAAAAAAAATTGTAATGTTTCTGAGTAGTTCTTCGAAAAAATTTTTGGATTTGCTTATATCCCTGGCATCAAGTTGAAGTTAGAGCTCCGTGGTTCACGACCGCAAAAAAATGACACAAGCAAAAAAGCACAATCCGGAACGCCCGAAATATGATTAGCAGAGAGTCGTGTTGTTTATATAATTTATATTGTAGAATGCCTGGCCACTTTTCAACATGCATTCACAGGAGAAATAGGAGTGGAAGCTCTTTACAAACAGTTTAAGCCTTAAGTATAAAGATGAAATCGCGTGAATATGTTTCTTTTTATTATAAAATGACGAGCAATTTTAAAACACGAAGCAATTATGTTTAATAGATTAATTTGGAGGACTATTTGTTTACCACGTTTTTGAATTGGTCTGTCGCGGATTTTCTAACACTTTTGGCTTTATAAACCTAAAGATCTTGCAACATTTCACAATATCATTTACTCTATCCGATGACAATAAGAGTTCTCAAATGAAAAACTCGGAAATGGATTTCATACGAGATCGAAGGAAAAAAGACAAACAGCCGAATAAAGCTAGCTATTATTAAATGCCGCTATTATTAAATTAAATTATTATATTTCCAGCAACTATGATGACCCGATTGCTGACGAAGAATGGACTTCTTAGTATGAACAAAACCCCATAGATCGAAGAGCGAAAGCATCGATTAGATCGATGCGTGAAGCTCAGTCTGTGGATGACATGTCTTGAGAGTTGTTGACATTTATGTGTACGTTTTCCTCGCTAACATCTGGCGCATAAAGCTTTTTACGTTTCACTCGTCCGATTTGATTCTTAACAAGTGTGAAAATTGTGATGCGTCTCTTACAAATCGTCAGTGATCCCTATTGCCTATTGCTGTAAATAGCATGAACGGTGTATCAAAAACTACAAAGTAGAAACTGATATACGTACCAGAACTATAGCCACTATAGGCGTTAATATAAAACAACTAGATCGAAAGCGTTCGACTTGCTTTCCTTTTCTGAAAAAGACGCATGCTTAGGCGTCCACTCGGACTACTCATAGCAATGCAGCTTGGCATAGCCTATGCACGAAACAGCACAACAACATGCGCATTTTAAGCGTTTGTTAAAAAGTACAAAATAACCTACAGTGCCAGATTCGGTAGATCCAAGCGATCATTAGACAACCCTCGTGAAGTATCAAGTGAAGGTCAATACCGCGACGCAAAAAATAATAATACGACCGAAACCTAGACTCGGCTACCACAGAGGTAGCCCGAGTAATTATTACCCAAACAAAGCATAAGCCCAGCGCCCTAAATCGACATATTGAGGATTTTTAAAACTGGAAACTTGAACTTCGTGGCTAAGTCCTAATAATCGCATTGTTGTTTACTGATACAAAATCTAGGGCGTTCTACGTCACAAATGGCACTAAACCCATGCCCCTTGGATGCTCGGTCGTGAACCACGCAGAGAGTTAAGCCTGGTTTCCATATAGTTGTAATTATTGTAATTCAGTCGGCGACCATCGCCGATCAAGTCTTACAACAATTACAACTTAACGAAAACGCTTGTTGTAAATGTAATCCAATCGTCGACAGCAGTAGAAGTTGAACCAATCACAACAGTCGCCGATGCGACAACAGTTAATGAAACATCTATCGCCGACAGTCGGCGACTTTTTGCTAGATGTTTGCAACATAAAACACAAAATTATTTACAAAAGCCGATCAAATCCTTTGAAAAAAAAAAAAACCTCGATTTTGTTAAAGAAGTCTACTAAATGACTAGTTGGAAGACTTGAATGCCGTACTGGCACTCAAATATTTGCAACTGTCGTCAAACGTTCACGAAACATGAGACTTAAGCGGCGAAGTTACTGAACTTGTAAATAATGCTTGCTATATTGTTATATAAACTGTGATCACAAACAAAGTTTTAGTCATTCAATTTGTTTTCAAGTCCTCAGTCCAAGCGAATCGGCGATTTGAATTACAACAATTACAAGTATATGGAAACACGACTGTTCCAAAAGATAGAAAACACTCATAATTTTTTTAAGATTAAAAAAATATTTGGGGTTACGGGCACTTTAACACATAAGCGTTGTAAGTTTTCACTACCAACATAAGCATAATATCAAGAGGAAAACAAAGGAAAAGTTCTCCTGCGGGACAGTCTTTTTCAATCTTATCATAAAGTACATTTAAAATGAGGATGAACGGCGTTTGTGGTTTGTCAATATCTCATCTCGTTCAAGAGATATTCACGTTTTGGAATATGCAAATTACATGGCTGATGACGTCATTTACTTTAAACGAGCGAAATGAAAATCGTAAAATAAGGAATATCTCTGGAAATAAATAGAACGTGCTTAAACTTTGTATGCTTATAGTATCCAATAAAATACACTTCTCTGTGGAACCTTTGTGATTGCCATGGTAAGCGCATGCTCTCAGGTTACTCTAAACCTTAAAAAGGGAATTATCATTTTTGCCTCATTGTTTAAAAATAAAAAGATTTAAACGTTTGAATTACACTGCCTGCATATGCCCTAATCGTCACATTTATTCGCTGGAGTAAACGCTACTTGACTGCTGATTAATAAGCAAATTTAATTTTATCATCGGAGGAGGCCAGGAACCAGTAGTTTCCACGAAAACAACTAAATTTACACCGTGAAACGTATTTTATTTAATACTATAAGCATGCAAAATTTGAGCACTTTCTCTTGTTTATCTCAAGAGATATTCCCAATTTTACGATTTTCATTTCGCTCGTTTGGAGTAAATGGCGTCATCAGCTATATAATTTGCATATTTCCAAAACGTGAACGAGATGAGATATTTACAAACCACAAACGCCGTTCATCCTCACCCACAGGAGTTACATTCCTTTGTTTTGCCTTTCGTTCTACCCTTGTGCTTATGCTCAAGTGAAAACTGGGCTATCAAGTTTTTACTAACAATAACCCCTTTCATTTTTATAGGTATCTCCGTGGAGTCGTGCAAAAAAAACCCCAACAACATCCGCATTTATAATAAGAAGCATGCGTGCTATTATTGTGGCCGGCTAGATCAGAAAATAGCACGCCATTACTTGGGAAAACATAAAGATGAGCCGGAAGTGAAGACGGCGGCCGAGTTTGCGGTAGGCTCAAAAGAGAGAAAACGTTCTCTTGAAAAACTGCGCCTACTCGGAAACTATCATCACAACAAGACCGTGCAGGAGACTGGTGAAGGCGACCTCATAGTTGTTCGGCGTCCATCTCCTGCAGAGAATTGCTCTGCAGACGACTTCCTGCCATGTCCAGACTGTCTTGGTTACATTAAACGCATCGACCTCTGGTAACACGCCGGATCGTGTCCTTTTAAGCCAGAGGATAAACCGGCGATAAAATATCAGAGAGTTCAGATGAAAGCCAGACTGTTGGTCATGCCGAAAGAGGAAAACCAATTTCTGAACCAAGTGCTCGCCTCGCTGAGAAATGATGAAGCATCGCTCGTCATTAAAAACGACGCTCTCATCAAGAGGTTTGGTTCAGATCTTGTGGAAAAACATGGGCTGAAGAACATAAGTAATATCTCTCAGAAGATGAGGAAAATGGCTCGCCTGCTCATTCAACTGAGGAAAACTGATGGCAATCCAGACGCCCAACTGTATGACTTTATTAAGCCACACAAGTTTGATACAGTTGTGCAGGCGGTCAAAACCCTCTGCAATTTCAAGGACAATAGTGGCCGTCAAGAAGTCCAAATACCGTCCTTGGCGTTGAAGCTTGGGCATTCTTTAAAGAAATGCGTCTGTGCTGTCCGCAATCAGGCATTGCGTGTGAAAGACAAAGACTCCATAGATGATGCCGACAACTTTGAAAAGTTGCTCGAATCTGAATGGAGTTTTCGAATTTCACACCATTCTCTGACTACTCTAGGTTCTCGGAAGTACAACAAAGTGGATGTGCTACCACTGGCCGAGGACTTGGCGAAATTGCGGGCACACATTCAGCTCATCATCAACCAGAGTTTGGAAGCTGGCCCAAGCGACGTTGACGAGGCTGATTATGTTTAACAAAAGAAGAGGAGGAGAAGCTTCCCAACTCCTGGTACAAGCGTTTCTGGAACGCCCAAATTGGCAAGCAGCCAGCTCGCATGAGATCATGGAGTCTCTCAACGGATTTGAAAGGGAGCTTTCCAAACGGTAAATAAAAAATCTAAATCTAAAATACAATACAAAAAAACAATAATGTTAATTGTAATTTTTAAGTTTCTATGAAATGAAAAACTTTTGGGTACTTTTTACGAACAGAGCAGCATGGCTGACTTTCTCAGTAGACAACAAATATATAAGAACCTTTTAAGGCTACAGTGTAAATAGAAAACCCGGGCTTTAACGCGGACTTTTATTGTACAATGACATGAGGGATATTTAACAATAATACCTCGAGCTATTTGACAATTATAGCTCAAGTCGTATTATGACCGATATATTACGGCTATTAGTGCGTATACGATGAGAGCGAATGGTATAATTGTTTTATTAAGAAACAAAATTACACAACTCTGTTTATTCATTGGCAGCGAGGCGTTTGAACACAACAAACTTCCGGCATAGGCAACTAATACTTCCGTCATGAGTAATGACATTTACGTTCAGAAATTCTCGCTGAGCTGTTCGGTTTTTGCAGTAACAAACTGGCTAACGGTTTAAATAAAACAAACATAGTACTGTCATTAAGAGGTCATGAAGAAACACTAGTGATGGATCCAGCTTGATCTGGTAGAGCGGGGCTGCTGCAGGGGCGGTTCTAGAATTGTTTTAATCTTAGTCAAACCATTTCTAAGGGGGTCCGGGGTATGCCCCCAGGGATGTTTTTGAAATTTGGACCTCTGAAATGGCATTTCCTGCATTCTGACGGTACTTTGAAGAAAGATTTAAAAGTTTTAAATCGTGTTTTCAATAGCGCATTTTATCAAACCTGGAAGGTGTCAAATAAATTTAGGGATAAAGTGGACGTTTTATTATACAAATACATTTAAAATTATAGAAAATAACGGGGGGAAATCCAATAAATCGAATTTTGGGTAGCTGCTACGTATGCACCCCCAACGTATTCAAAATGCAGCATTTCCATTATTAAAAAATAAATATGACTTCAAAGCGATATACTTGCTGTTTTAAATGCACCCCCTGCACCCCCTTGGCCAAGGGCCAGGCGGGTGCGCACAGCCCTGTAAATCCATCACTGAGAAACACACACAAAAAAAACACGAAGCGAGCTACACAGAGTTTTAAAAGTTTTAAGCAGTTAGAGTTTTAAAGCAGTATTTGAAAAAGAAAATTGTATTTGAAAATGAAAAATTTAAGCGAACCTCAAACTGAAGGCAGCGTACTTTGTATAGAACTTTCTTACTTTTCTCACTTTGTAGCTTGTGTTATCAAACCTCAGTTTATGTTATCCGCCTTAGCCTTTGGCTTCGACAGATAACGCAAACCTCGGCCTTGACAAGTGAAGTGCAATGCTGTGCAGTGCAGTGCAGTGAAGTGAAGTGAAGTGCAATGCAGTGCAGTGCAGTGCAGTGCAGTGCAGTGCAGTGCAGTGCAGTGCAGTGCAGTGCAGTGCAGTGCAGTGCAGTGCAGTGCAGTGCAGTGCAGTGCAGTGCAGTGCAGTGCAGTGCAGTGCAGTGCAGTGCAGTGAAGTGGAGTGCAGTGGAGTAAGTGCAGTAAAGTGGAGTGGAGTGAGGTGAAGTGAAATGCAGTGAAGTGGAGAGCACTCAAGTGAAGTGCAGTGCAGTGCAGTGAAGTGAAGTGAAGTGCAGTGCAGTGCCGTACAGTGAAATGCAGTGCAGTTGGAGTGCAGTGGATTGAAGTGGAGTGGCGTGCGGTGAAGTACAAGTCAGTGCAGTGAAGTGCAGTGAAGTGGAGTGTAGTGGACTAAGTGCAGTAAAGTGGAGTGGAGTGGAGTGAGGTGAAGTGAAATGCAGTGAAGTGCAGTGCAGTGCAGTGCAGTGCAGTGCAGTGCAGTGCAGTGCAGTGCAATGCAGTGCAGTTAAGTGGGGTGCAGTGAAGAGGAGTGCAGTGCAGTGCAGTGAAGTGCAAGTCAGTGCAGTGCAGTGCAGTGCAGTGCAGTGCAGTGCAGTGCAGTGCAGTGCAGTGCAGTGCAGTGCAGTGCAGTGCAGTGCAGTGCAGTGAAGTGGAGTGCAGTGGAGTAAGTTCAGTAAAGTGGAGTGGAGTGAGGTGAAGTGAAATGCAGTGAAGTGGAGAGCACTGAAGTGAAGTGCAGTGCAGTGCAGTGAAGTGAAGTGAAGTGCAGTGCAGTGCCGTACAGTGAAATGCAGTGCAGTTGGAGTGCAGTGGATTGAAGTGGAGTGGCGTGCGGTGAAGTACAAGTCAGTGCAGTGAAGTGCAGTGAAGTGGAGTGTAGTGGACTAAGTGCAGTAAAGTGGAGTGGAGTGGAGTGAGGTGAAGTGAAATGCAGTGAAGTGCAGTGCAGTGCAGTGCAGTGCAGTGCAGTGCAGTGCAGTGCAGTGCAGTGCAGTGCAGTGCAGTGCAGTGCAGTGCAGTGCAGTGCAGTGCAGTGCAGTGCAGTGCAGTGCAGTGAAGTGCAGTGCAGTGCAGTGAGGTGAAGTGCAGTGAAGTGGAGTGGAGTGAAGTGCAGTGCAGTGGAGTGAGGTGAAGTGCAGTGGATTGAAGTGGCGTGGAGTGCAGTGGATTGAAGTGGAGTGGAGTGCGGTGGAGTGGAGTGAGGTGAATTGAGGTGCACTGCAGTGAAGTGCAGTGAAGTGAAGTGAAGTGACGTGAAGTGAAGTGAAGCGAAGTGAAGTGAAGTGAAGTGAAGTGAAGTGAAGTGAAGTGAAGTGAAGTGAAGTGAAGTGAAGTGAAGTGAAGTGAAGTGCAGTGCAGTGCCGTACAGTGAAATGCAGTGCAGTTGGAGTGCAGTGGATTGAAGTGCAGTGGCGTGCGGTGAAGTACAAGTCAGTGCAGTGAAGTGCAGTGAAGTGGAGTGCAGTGGACTAAGTGTAGTAAAGTGGAGTGGAGTGGAGTGCAGTGGAGTGAGGTGAAGTGAAATGCAGTGAAGTGCAGTGCAGTGAAGTGCAGTGCAGTGCAGTGCAATGAGGTGAAGTTCAGTGGATTGAAGTGGAGTGGAGTGCAGTGGATTGAAGTGGAGTGGAGTGCGGTGGAGTGGAGTGAGGTGAAGTGAGGTGCACTGCAGTGAAGTGCACTGCAGTGAAGTGAAGTGAAGTGAAGTGAAGTGAAGTGAAGGGAAGGGAAGTGAAGTGAAGTGAAGTGAAGTGAAGTGAAGTGAAGTGAAGTGAAGTGAAGTGAAGTGAAGTGAAGTGAAGTGAAGTGAAGTGAAGTGAAGTGAAGTGAAGTGAAGTGCAGTGCAGTGAAGTGAAGTGAAGTGAAGTGAAGTGAAGTGCAGTGCCGTACAGTGAAGCGCAATGCAATGCAATGCAGTGCAGTGCAGTTGGAGTGCAGTGCAGTGAAGTGGAGTGGAATGGAGTGAAGAGAAGGTGAGTGAAGTGAAGTGCAGTAAAGTGAAGTGAAGTGCAGTAAAGTGAGGTGAGGCGAAGTGAAGTGCAGTGAAGTGCAGTGCAGTGAAGTGAGATGAAGTAAAGTAAAGTGAAGTGAGGTAAAGTGGAGTGGACTTCCAACGTTTCCTTCTAGTGTATCCGAGAGACACATAAACACTGAGAAGGCTGAAGAACTTTCTTACGTGACTTGTAATTCCAGTCGTCATGCCCAAAACAGAGATATACGACAAACGAGACAACACCTAAAAAAAACAAATTTCAAAATTTATTTATAAGTAATACCATGACATGAAGGATATTAGTGATTAAGTTTCCCCAAAGGTCGAGGGTGGGTGTGTAGAAGTCACAAGGGCCGCAAACCCGAGAAACTTTTACACAGCCTCCCAAAGGCTTGAGTGGACATTTAATCACTAATGTTCCGACATGTCAAAGTCTTAGTTTGTAATATCATGATTTTAAAAGTTGTATACGTAATAAAGATGTGGTATGTTTGCCAGCTTGGTGTAATGTAATAGACATCCACTAAGCTCAAATCTCAGAAAATATTTCTGAGCCCCAGAGAGCCTCAGACCGGGATTGAACCTGCAACCTTCTGACGACCGGTTAGACGCTCTAACCAATGAGCTACTGAGGCTCAGATGGAGAGCGAAAGTTGTAATTCATAGTCATATGACGTGCTTCTTGCATAAGCGGCAGCGTTTGCATATGAGATGGAATTAAAGTGATGTTAAGAGTTGTACTTATGTACATGTAGGATGTGGTATGTTTGCGAGCTTGGTGAGTAGTGATACCCCCCCCCCCATATGACGGATTCATAATTAATTAGGTAAATTGAATTTTTAATGAGCTTGACGTTATCGTTCTCAGGCTCCTTTGGGACCTCCTAACCCTAATTATTTATGAATACGTCATTATTTCTCAGGCTCCTGTGGGACCCTCTAACCCTATTATGCATACGTCATTATTTCTCAGGCTCCTTTGGGACGTAATAACCCTAGCTTTTCCCCCCAACCCTAGCTGTTACTCAACCCCCCGGTATTCATACGTCATAACCGATAGCTCTCCGACTAATTTCCGAAGTTACGTCATTATCAAAAGGCATCCCACTTTCTTCCTTATAAGTATTAGTAATTACCTTTTCATTTATACACTTTACCCCACTGTCAGTCAACACTTGTGGGACACATAGGTACAAAGAGCATGCGTACAGTAAGCTTTAACGAAATAGACGTTTTTTTACAAGGAACAAGAGAGAAATTGATAGAGACATTTTATATTTTTTATCTGAAACCTCATCTGTATGAGTATAGAGAGTTTGGAGCAATCTAAATGTCTGAATTGGCCAGAGATATCTTGAGGTAGTTCTACTTCATAACATATCATGAATATCATATTAAGGTTAGAACCTAAATGTTCAAACAGAGTAAGTCATCCTGGAATCATTGCTAACTAAACCCTCGTTTATAAAGCAAGTCAAGATATCGTAAGAAGAATTTAAGATATATTTTTGATGAGGAATCACTTCGAGAAGTCGAGAAAAGAACGATTTTAAGTGTCGAAATATGAACTAAAGGCAAAGCGATTTATTACTTTGAAAGCGTTGCTACGCTTTCTGTTACTAAGTGTGATATTTGTATATTTATCCTCAGTGAACGTGAAAGAGACAAAAGAGAAACTCATTAGGGGTCATTAAGAGGATTAAGCGCTTGGGCAAGTCTAGGCGAGAAGGTCATTAGCAGTGTTACCATAGCGAAATCGCGTCGCGTCCTTCATTCGTCCCAGGCTCCTTTAGGACCCTCTAGCTGTTACTCAACCCCGGGTGTAATACGTCAGAACCGATAGCTCTCCGACTAATTCCCGAAGATCGTCACAAAAGATGCTCGACTTATTATAAGTAATAGGAACCAAATTTCATTTATGCACTTTACCTTACTGATCGACAGTCAGCAGTTGTGGGGCATTATTCAAACAGAATAAGTCATCCTAGTATCATTGCGTGCTAACCCTTGTTGATAAGTGAAGAATTCGTGAGAAGATAGAATGAGGAATCACTTTAAGCCGTATATAAGAAGAACTTAAGATAGTGTGAGGAATCAATTCGAAAAGCCGTGAGCTAAGGGGTTTGAAACGTATTAACACTGGCACGTAGCAACGTAAAGCTTGTATGTGAATATTATATTAGATATTTGGTTCGCTTTTGTGGTGTTTATACGTTTAAGAACTGTGCAAAGTTCATCAAGGTTCGCTTTGGATGATAACTCTTAGCGAGTTGTTAATCTAAATATATTTTATTGTCGGAGTCTACTTCGGAATATTACAGAGCTTCGTTAAATAATTCGATGCTATGGTTTGGTAGTTTATAAAGAAATCAGACTCGTACGTGTAGAACACAAAGGAGAAAAGCCATTAGAATCTCATTAAACGTTACTAATGAGCAAAACACCACGGATTTGCATATATGGTAGAATATTTAATTGTTTTGGTGGGTTAAAGGAGGATAATAAGGGGCATGAGGAAGTATTAATGCGTGGGCATGTTCGGGCGAGAAGGTCATTAGCAGTGTTACCATAGCGAAACCGCGTTGCCGGCTCCGAGCGAGTCCGAGCCCTCGGCTCTTGGCTACGAGCGACTCCAAGCCCTCGGCTCTTGGCTCCAAGCAGCTCCGAGTCCCATAGGAGGAGGAGAAAGAGGAGGAGGAGGAGAAAGAGGAGGAGAAGAAGGAGGAGAAAGAGGAGGAGGAGAAGAAAGAGGAGGAGGAGGAGAAAGAGGAGGAGGAGGAGAAGGAGGAGGAGGAGAAAGAGGAAGAGGAGGAGGAGGAGGAGGAGGAGGAGAAGGAGGAGGAAGAGGAGGAGAAAGAGGAGGAGGAGGAGAAAGAGGAGGAGGAGGAGGAGAAAGAGGAGGAGGAGGAGAAAGAGGAGGAGGACCCCAATCACCCCTGGAGTAACCCCCAAACACCCCTGGGACACCCAATCACCCCTGGGGTAACCGCCAATCACCCCTGTGTACCCCCATATACCACGGGGGTAGCCCCAGTCACCCCTGTAGTAACCCCCAAACATCCCTGTGGTACCCACAAACACCCCTGGGGTACCCCAGTCACCCCTGGCGTAACCCCCAAACATCCCTGGGGCACCCACAAACACCCCTGGGGTACACCCAATCACCCCTGGGATAACCCCCAAACACCCCCGAGGTAACCCCCAAACCTCGCAGCTCCAAGCCCTCGGCGCTTGGTTCCGAGCGACTCCGAGCCGTCGGCTCTTGGCTACGAGCCGTAGCCTCTTGGCTCCAAGATACTCCGAGATACTCCAAGCGGCTGCGGCTGCGGCTTCTTTTTATCTTCCTTTTATCTTCCCCTTATCTTCCTCTTGTCTTCCTCTTATCTTCCCCTTATCTTCCTTATCTTCCTTTTATCTTCCTTTTATCTTCCTTTATCTTCCTTTACCTTCCTCTTATCCTCCTCTTATCTTCCTCTTATCTTCCCCTCATCTTCCTCTTATCTTCCTCTTATCGTCCTCTTTTCTTCCTCTTATCTTCCTTTTATCTTCCCCTTATCCTCCTCTTATCTTCCCCTTATCTTCCTTTATCTTCCTCTTATCTTCCTTTTATCATCCTCTTATCTTCCCCTTATCTTCCTCTTATCTTCCCCTTATCTTCCCCTTATCTTCCCCTTATTTTCCTTTATCTTCCCAGGAAGATAAGGGGAAGATAAGAGGAAGATAAAGGAGGATAAAGGAAGATAAAGGAAGATAAGGGGAAGATAAAGGAAGATAAGGGGAAGATAAAAGGAAGATAAGAGGAAGATAAGGGGAAGATAAGAGGATGATAAGAGGAAGATAAGAGGAAGATAAGAGGAAGATAAGAGGAAGGTAAAAGGAAGATAAGGGGTAGATAAGAGGAAGATAAGAGGAAGATAAGGGGAACATAAGAGGAAGATAAGGGGAAGATAAGAGGAAGATAAGAGAAAGATAAGAGGAAGATAAAGGAAGATAAAAGGAAGATAAAAGGAAGATAAGGAAGATAAGGGGAAGATAAGAGGAAGATAAGAGGAAGATAAGGGGAAGATAAAAGGAAGATAAAGAGAAGCCGCAGCCGCTCGGAGTATCTCGCAGTATCTTGGAGCCAAGAGCCTACGACCCGGAGCCAAAACGACGGCTCGGAGTCGCTCGGAACCAAGCGCCGAGGGCTCGGAGCGGGGAGGTTTGGGGGTTAACCTCGGGGGTGTTTGGGGGTTATCCCATGGGTGATTGGGTGTACCCCAGGGGTGTTTGTGGGTACCCCAGCGATGTTTGGGGGTTACTCCAGGGGTGACTGGGGCTACCCCTGGGGTATATGGGAGTACACAGGGGTGATTGGCGGTTACCCCAGGGGTGATTGGGTATCCCAGGGGTGTTTGGGGGTTACTCCAGGGGTGATTGGGGTCCTCCTCCTCTTTCTCCACCTCCTCCTCTTTCTCCTCCTCCTCTTTCTCCTCCTCCTCCTCTTTCTCCTCTTTCTCCTCCTCCTCCTCTTTCTCCTCCTCCTCCTCCTTCTCCTCCTACTCCTCCTCTTTCTCCTTCACTTTCTCCTCCTCCTCTTCTTCTTTCTCCTCCTCCTCCTTCTCCTCCTCCTCCTCTTTCTCCTCCTCCTCCTCTTTCTTCTCCTCCTTCTCCTTCTCCTCATCCTCTTTCTCCTCCTCCTCCTCCTATGGGACTCGGAGCTGCTTGGAGCCAAGAGCCGAGGGCTCGGAGTCGCTCGTAGCCTAGAGCCGAGGGCTCGGAGTCGCTCGGAGCCGGCAACGCGGTTTCGCTATGGTAACACTGCTAATGACCTTCTCGCCCGAACATGCCCACGCATTAATACTTCCTCATGCCCCTTATTATCCTCCTTTAACCCACCAAAACAATTAAATATTCTACCATATATGCAAATCCGTGGTGTTTTGCTCATTAGTAACGTTTAATGAGATTCTAATGGCTTTTCTCCTTTGTGTTCTACACGTACGAGTCTGATTTTTTTATAAACTACCAAACCATAGCATCGAATTATTTAACGAAGCTCTGTAATATTCCGAAGTAGACTCCGACAATAAAATATATTTAGATTAACAACTCGCTAAGAGTTATCATCCAAAGCGAACCTTGATGAGCTTTGCACAGTTCTTAAACGTATAAACACCACAAAAGCGAACCAAATATCTAATATAATATTCACATACAAGCTTTACGTTGCTACGTGCCAGTGTTAATACGTTTCAAACCCCTTAGCTCACGGCTTTTCGAATTGATTCCTCACACTATCTTAAGTTCTTCTTATATACGGCTTAAAGTGATTCCTCATTCTATCTTCTCACGAATTCTTCACTTATCAACAAGGGTTAGCACGCAATGATACTAGGATGACTTATTCTGTTTGAATAATGCCCCACAACTGCTGACTGTCGATCAGTAAGGTAAAGTGCATAAATGAAATTTGGTTCCTATTACTTATAATAAGTCGAGCATCTTTTGATGACGATCTTCGGGAATTAGTTGGAGAGCTATCGGTTCTGACGTATTACACGGGGGGTTGAGTAACAGCTAGAGGGTCCTAAAGGAGCCTGGGACGAATGAAGGACGCGACGCGATTTCGCTATGGTAACACAGCTAATGACCTTCTCGCCTAGACTTGGCCAAGCGCTTAATCCTCTTAATGACCCCTAATGAGTTTCTCTTTTGTCTCCTGCACGTGCACTGAGGATAAATATACAAATATCACACTTAGTAACAGAAAGCGTAGCAACGCTTTCAAAGTAATAAATCGCTTTGCCTTTAGTTCATATTTCGACACTTAAAATCGTTCTTTTCTCGACTTCTCGAAGTGATTCCTCATCAAAAATATATCTTAAATTCTTCTTACGATATCTTGACTTGCTTTATAAACGAGGGTTTAGTTAGCAATGATTCCAGGATGACTTACTCTGTTTGAACATTTAGGTTCTAACCTTAATATGATATTCATGATATGTTATGAAGTAGAACTACCTCAAGATATCTCTGGCCAATTCAGACATTTAGATTGCTCCAAACTCTCTATACTCATACAGATGAGGTTTCAGATAAAAAATATAAAATGTCTCTATCAATTTCTCTCTTGTTCCTTGTAAAAAACGTCTATTTCGTTAAAGCTTACTGTACGCATGCTCTTTGTACCTATGTGTCCCACAAGTGTTGACTGACAGTGGGGTAAAGTGTATAAATGAAAAGGTAATTACTAATACTTATAAGGAAGAAAGTGGGATGCCTTTTGATAATGACGTAACTTCGGAAATTAGTCGGAGAGCTATCGGTTATGACGTATGAATACCGGGGGGTTGAGTAACAGCTAGGGTTGGGGGGAAAAGCTAGGGTTATTACGTCCCAAAGGAGCCTGAGAAATAATGACGTATGCATAATAGGGTTAGAGGGTCCCACAGGAGCCTGAGAAATAATGACGTATTCATAAATAATTAGGGTTAGGAGGTCCCAAAGGAGCCTGAGAACGATAATGTCAAGCTCATTAAAAATTCAATTTACCTAATTAATTATGAATCCGGCATATGGGGGGTATCACTACTTTGGTGTAATACAATAGACGTTCGTTCCATTAAGGTTAAATTATACCATTCCACTAGTAGTCCAAAAATACATGGGTTAAAAAACTATTTAAAGTGCACATGCAGCAAAGCATTTGAAAGAACATAAAATGATAAAGTAACATCTTTTGTAGAATTAAGCAAACCTGCAGTGGATATCTCGAGAATGAAGCAAGGAAACATAAGCCTAAACTCCCAACTAACTTGTAGCAATGTTGCCGAGAATTACCCTCTCCAACGACACCCTCCAGCTATGCTGGAGAAGGGATTCGAGGCACGAACCCTGCCCAATGGCGTTTCTACAACCCAATAACCTCGTGGAGAATTGCGAATGTAACGACGAGAGGAACTGTTGGACCAAGAGAGTCCGGGAAGCCCGTTGTTTTTGAAAAAGAACATGCTTTTTACTACTCCAAATGCTTATCTAAATCAAAAAAGTCTCTTTACTGGTGATCTCCTACGAAATGTGTGTTGTAAGCTTGATTTTAACCGTGAGTTTCTTTGTTTGGCAACAAATTAATATCAACCCTAATTTAGTCGGGTTTTTGAAGTAAAAAGACATAATTTTTAGGTGAATTTTACCATTTGACATGCTAAATTGTGTATTTGTTAATGTATTTTTGCACAATGTTGTTTTTTATGCATTGGTTTGAGGGTGTTGATGTTTATCTGTATAAAAATCCGTCAATTCCAACTCTTTTCGGCAGTTTAAAAAAACATGCCGCCATCTTGTTTTTCCTCTAGTAGTAGGATATTAGCTGATAGCCTGGTAGTAGGGAACCAATCAGATTACGCAAAAGCTCATATCCGATAGCATGCTATATAATAAATTAATATAGCCAATATATCGAAACTCTGTCTGCTTTGACGTTTGACATTTGACAACGAGATTTACGAGAACTCTGCCTGTGAGCAAACTATTATAGTAGGGAGAATTCGTTTACTTATTTGTTGATCTTCGTAGGAGAAAACTACACCATACACTGATCAAGCTATTGAATCTCTATAACTTCAGGGAAATAGGCTAGACTATAGCTTAGCGTACACACGTGTGTCGCTTACCTGTCGCACGGGCTCATTGATTAGAATTTCGGGCCGAATTGAAAACCACCATGAAAGATGTTTACTTAATTCCTTTCTGTATACTTTTACTAACGTATTATTATTATTTAATTGGTATTAAATGGACAAAACATCTTAAAGACTAACTATTAACTCTGTAAGTTTGAATTGACCGGTCATAATGACCAGCCATAATGAGGTTTGGGCGGACATTCCATTTTTTTATCTTGATTTGCTTTGCAACTTGTTTTTGTGATGTCCAATTGCAGGCATGGTATAACAGACTGAGTTAAGAAATGGTATATCCTAGACATTTCACTTTGACCAAAAGCCAAAGCCAGCCGAAAATTTAAAGAAGTATAATATATAAACACAATCTGAAAATGAACATCTTGAAAAACCCATATTGAAAAACATATAGATTAAAACAACACAAATATGAAATGGTTATATTTCAAAGTCATCATCAGACCTCACCAATGATGATGACTAAGTGTATGTAATAAAGTTGAAATATAACCGTTTCATCTTTATCCTGGGTTATTTAAGATGTTTATTTTTCGATTGTGTTTTATATTTTATTTCACTTTAAATTTGATGTACTTTATTAAAAAAGGTTTTAACAAGGTTTACTTTTAACATTCAAATTGATTGAGAAAAATTGTTATATTTCGACAAGAAAATGTACTTATGTTAGAATTTGCAGCAAATCCAACTTGTTTTAGAAAGAATAACTATCTGTCATTCTTGTCAAAATCTAGGCTTTTGCTTTAATTGGTATTTGGGGGGGAAATAACATTGGAGTTGATCTATGTATGAATCAATCTAAGTCATGCACCAGGATGTCGTCTATCACAATGCACATGTCTTCTTTCACTAATCTCTACCGCCAATGAGATATGTGTACGTTATCTGAACATTGCTTATCTGAACAATGATTACAAATTCAAAAGAATACTCTAATTTAAAAGAATATTCAATTTACAATAAGGTAATTCCAAGAAGGAGAAAGATCCTGACAAAAAGTTAAAATTTCTAAACTTCTACTCTGAAAACCTAGAAACGGGCATAATTGTTCTCAATTCCTTACCGTCAATTGAAATTTCATCTAGGGATTTTCCTGCCCACTTTGTTGTCTGCCCTTTGTCCACAGCAATCAACAATTTGCTGACTTTTGCAATCTCAATTGTTGATTCGTGAAGACGATAGAATTCTCGATGTACTCTAATGTCGTGGCCAAGATGCCTCGCCAGCCAATCCACTTCATTTTCTTTGAGGGCAAGCACTTGGGAGATCGTGGCAATATACTTTCTTAATCTTGTTCCAGTGACAGCATCCGGGTTGGTGAGTGGCGGCTCACACGTTTGTGTAAAATGCTTCAGGGCGTCCCAACCACGAATGTGTCCTAATGATTCCCTATTGACCCTCGCAAAGACATATGGATTGGCATCAGGGATACCAACATCTTTCCTTGTTTGGATCAATAGGTCAATTCTTGCTTTCATTTCTTTAGTAAGAATCACTGGAACCTTTCTTCCCCGCTTGCCCTCGATTTCCACCATATCTAGTCTGAACAGAAATAAAATGGATAATTTTAACTTTCTGCAAGGAAAAATGATCAAATAAAAGCAGCATTTTATTGCAGCTAATATTTGCAATGAAAGTATTGCCACTGAGGTAGGGAGGTAATTGTGACATTTGATTTTATAACTTATAATCTTACTCGTTAAAGTGCCGCAGCAGCGAAAATTAAGTTTATCTAATTTGTTAGAACATTAAAAATTACAGAGTAACATCTCCCAACTAACTTGTAGCAATGTTGCCGAGAATTACCCTCTCCAACGACACCCTCCAGCTATGCTGGAGAAGGGATTCGAGGCACGAACCCTGCCCAATGGCGTTCAACCCAATAACCTCGTGGTGAAACTGCAACACATGGATAACTGCGAATGTAACGACGAGAGGCACTGTTGGACCAAGAGAGTCAGGGAAGCCGGCTACAGCATGGGTCAGACACATCCGGCACCGCGACAAATATATGAGCAACTACACATGAGATGCAGCAGGATTAAAAAAAGGGGGGGGGGGCAACCAGACGTGGCACGTGCCAAGAGCTCGTTGAACACTTAGAACAAATACTAGCAGCTAGAATGGCAAAGCACGCAAGCACCACTAATCGTAACCTATAAGCCACTCCCACAGGCATGGTAACTTAACCTACACCCAGGTAGAGTGACAATGGTAACCAACAACCCGGTACGAGCCTCAGCAGTAGAGTGCAACCTAAGAGACGACCAGCGGCAAACCGCAGATGCAGAAGCTATTGACCCCCTAAGCGCATCAGCATCACAAGCGTAAGACCCATCATACACAGCGGCAGGTGGACCCAACAATGCAGCACGACCACAAATGTAACACATCAAGAGCCACAGCTAACAAAATGTGGAAGTAACTCTTAAGCTAAAACACGGCACGCGCCGCAATCAAGGTAACCTAAGACATGTCTCGCGCAACAGCTCTAGGAACCACAGTGTTTCAACCGTGGTGTTTCCGTGGTGTTTCCTACAAAACTTATCTATATTAGTTTATCGCCATGAAAGCTTTCAAAGAATTAATAATTGAAAACGTTCACACCGTTTTCTGCTGGAAATTTATCTCGCAATCGAACTGCGAAAAAATGTTTTGAACAAAATGAAACGCTTTGTTCTTAAGTCGCCCCGAGTGAAGCCCTCTGGTTTTAATAATTGAAAAATTCACAACTATTATTGGTTTGTGTTTATCGCAAAATCAAATACAACATTGTATTCTACAAATTAATAGCTTTTTAACGATATCTATTTTATTTTTGTGGCATAAATTGAGGAATTGAGAGTGCTTTACCGAAATGACCTTGCAAACCTTAATGAAGACCTTAAAGCCTGGTTTCCATATAGTCGTATATGGTCATAGAAAGGCTAGGGAACTAGAACTTGACTATAAAGGCTTTCGTCCATCTTCCAAACCAAACCAAACTACTCTATGAAAGGCAGCATTGCATGTTTTTGTTGCTTCGACTTTTGTACTTACATTAACGAAAATTACAAATGCGTCATGAAATGCACACAGTATAGTCTGTGTCAGAGCAAGGCACTTAACAGCACTCCACGATGTACCCCGGGATACCCCAAAAGCTCACGTGACACTCAGCCTGAATTTTCAGGTTTTGTGACGTAATAGTCAAAATTGTGGGCGTGGCAGCGAAAATCCTTAACTTTTTTGCTTTTGATCGTATACCTCCGGCGAACACATCGTTGAAAAGACACTGTCGAGCTCTGCTCTGCTCGCACCAAAAAATGTGGGCGTGGCATCCAAAAAATGAAAAAAAATTATTAAAAAATCTTAAAAAAAATAAAGACCGATCTTTAGACCGATCTTTAGACCGATCAGGTTTATTGCTAAAGCTATACATTGTTACACCGGTAGCAGATTTTGATAAAAAAATTCTAAGTCAAAAAAATTTCCCCCAAAAAATTATTTTTTTGAGCTTTTCGGACAATTCTAAGAAGAAGAAAAAAAAAATTTCAGAATTTGCATTTTAGAACATTCTAGGAATTTTGAAAAAGGTTGGCCTCCGGTGACACAAAATATTTTCTTCAAAAACCGTTATTTTTGGGAGACTTTGGAATTTTCCAGACGTGCCCCTAATTGGATTTCCGGTTTAAGCCACTCCTTCCAAGTATTGACAAGAAAAGTATACAATTCCATAAACAACAAACCAATAGTGACTTGTACTGTTATGACTGATAGGCTCAGATCAGAATACACCACAATGCCCGATAAAATTATTATAATTAGAGTTATATACAGTCATGTATTTTTTTGTAATTTATACTCGGCATGCACCCTTCATCCCTCCCTTTTTTCTCCTCTTTCTCTTCCTTCCTTTATTTGCAACGACGCAAATTTATAGGCTCCTTCGATTCTTTTAGTTTCCAGTAAAACACAGAAAACAAAAAACACACAGTAAATTGAAATAATTGCGTTTGCTGCTTATTGCGCCCAAACGTCAGCCCCGGTTAAAAGCCTTCACGCCCACTTTTTAAACCAACTGAAAAATAGATTTTGACTTACATTATTTTCTGGTATTATTTCTTCCTGTAAAGTTACTTCAGATAGATCTGAAACTACCGTCATTTCCTGTTGATTATAATGCAAAGAAATCGTGTTTGTAATTAATAACAGACAATTTGGGCCCCTAATAGCAAATTTTCCAGATTCGTAAATGTTTTCGGATTTACTTCGTACCCATATTTGGATTTGTTAGGCGTTTACACAACAGTATCCGGAACAACCGTTCACACTGCGTATTGTTTTGGATTCAAAAGTATTCGGATACAATATTTCCACTTCTTTTTCTGGATTCAAAATGTACAACACCGGGAAATTTTTATTCCGGATTTACTCACCCTCTTGTGTGTAAACGGCAAAACAAATTCGGCACCAAAACGTTTCGGATTTGTTACGGGTCCGGAAGCTTTTGCTCTTACTAGTGTTAACCGGATCTTAATTCATATCATTGTATATATATCATAAAGCGACTTTTAAAAACTAGTACACATTGATTCTTAACCACTAGAGTTATTAGTTTAATTTTGCACGGGTTAAGACATGTAATGCTGCGAAATGACAATGTACGTCGTTCTTACTTTGACTCTGCTCATTCCTTCTCCAAAAATAGTCATGAGTGGTAAACTATTAATGCCTTCTCTCTCTTTTGACGCGGAGTTGATAACCTCTTCTTTCTTCGTGGGACGAGTCAAGCAAACAGGAAACATAAGCATATGGTTAGTTGAAAGAAATAACACAATGAGCAAATGCATAATTTCATAACTGTACCTTTAATTCGGCAATGTTGCGCACTTGCTTATTTTCCCTCTGTTTTTTCAATAAAACTTTTTTTGATAATGATACGCTTGAATTTGTTGGCGAACTGTGATCCTCAACATCCTATGATAATTTGTGTATTTATATTTGATTAGCAAAGGTGCGACCGTAGCCAACATTTGTTGTGGGCGTGTGCTTTCACATAGGGAATTTAAAATAATAATTGCATTTTGGTGCATTTTTAAAACAGTTAAATAATAAAATACCAGCGTATATTTGAATCAAACGTGCAAACACCAATATTTTTATAACGTTTCAATTTCAAATAAATGTCGTCAAACAGAAACTTTATGATGTAATGTGATATGTATTTTTTGGTTTTAGGCAATTTTAAAGAATGCCGATAAAAAAAACATGCTTGCCCTGATTGCACATTTTCATAATTATCACCCTTGAGAAAATTAAGTTAACTAAACAATTAGTATTTTTTTAGAACTCAACCACCACGGCAATTTACGTAAAAAGAACCAGCTTTATAGGTTTTATAATTTGTATATATTCTAGAATTTTGTGACGTCAGAGTGAAAACCACCTATAGGCAGAATGATGTCTCACGATTTGAACTGAATCTCTACAGGCTATTGAAAAAATAGGCATTTTAAACTATACATCTAGGAAACGACGTAACATAAAATACATTGTGTACCTCGACTGCATTATCCGATTGTTCACTCGTCAGTTCTTTCGTGCATTCTTCTATTTTTCTCCGTAAGTTAATATTTTCCACCTGAAGTTCTCCTAGTTCCTGTTCAAATGGTTTAAAATTAGCATTATACGGTGGCTCACAATGGCTAAACCAGATTACTTTACACGTGTACCCTTTAGACTTTTACTTTGTCGATTGTATCATTCACTTTATGATAAATTGTCTTTTCATCTTTATAAATCATAGCTATTTTGTAAACTGAAACAGCAAAATCAGGGATGTCATACCTTATTTGTGTCAACCATAAATCGATGTTCATCCTCTAAAACACCTCCAACAAACGCGTCTTTGTCCCTTCTTTCTTCTGCTGCCTATAAATTACATCAAAAAGACAAAAAACAAGTTAATCGTCTAAACACGCATCTGACATAAACTCTAGTAATTTGATGCAAACGTTTATTATTTATTGCTTACAACCTGAAGTCACCATGCAAGCATTTAATTTAAAGAATTAAACCTCTTTTAGTCGTTCTCTTTGCATTTTTGTTATTCGTTGAAGAACTGAAATTTTTTCCTTCATCTTCTTCACTTCTGCTTGCAACTCCTTGTATTGAACAATCATCTACATAAAAAGGAAAGCAAAATTCATATGCAACCAAAATTAGTTTATTGCTTTAACAGGTCATCATACTAAAGTATATATAGTTAAAAAAATTCAAGATGTTTTCATCAAATCTCATAATTTGTGACGTCTTGTACCTAAAGCGCACGAGTCAAATATCTCTGGGACAAAGTATCTTGATATTTCAAATCCCATGCACGTCCCAAGGGCCATGACTCATTGGTCCAAGAGAAACGTAGACAGCATGCAGGCAAGATCCAAACTGTTGGGGCGCACGTCTCCCCTTTCACGCATATATGCCATTATAGACAAGAGTTGTTATTTACAATTTTGTTAATCATTTCCTTTTTGTCCTATAACTTACTCCCAGCTCCCTCTAGCCAAACATGCTGCCAAAAATAGACAAAGTTAAAACATGCCTCATTTCGTCCGAGTGTGAGAGAGTGAGAGAGTGAGAGTATCAAGAGCCAGCATTCAGCAAATTGTTCCAAATACAGAATATAAATTTTCAAGAGGAACTTTATTTAATCTTCAATTTTACAACGTTTCGGGGTCTAGTAAAATTGTAAAATTGAAGATTAAATAAAGTAAAATTGTAAAATTGAAGATTTAATAAAGTTCCTCTTGAAAATTTATATATATATAAAGCGAGCGGGGAGTTCCACCGAAGACCCGCATGTTAGCCGGAATCTCGCTGTCAATCGATTATTCAAAATAAGTTAATTATTTTAAGAAATAGAAACAAACAAAAAACTATTTTTAATAGCGTTATTAACATTCGACAAATATACAATTGGATATTGCATGTGGTAGATACAAGGTATTACCTCATCGTGTGTCACTTTTAAATCAGTATGGTTTTTCCTTTCTTGAAGGAGTTGCTCCTTGACAGCTCGGATCGTCTATGCATAAAAAATCAGAATTATACACTGCCGGTCAAAAAGAACTGCTCAAGTTCAATTTGCTTAGCCATTTACAATTAGAAATGTGTAATTGCTTTTAGCAATAAACTTTGCTTAATCAGTTACCTAAAAAATAAATTTCAATAAATTGAAAGGCTTGTGCCACAATTTTTGATTAACAAAATAAAGGTTTCATGAGTGTTTTAAACAAGTTTTAACTTTGTCACGGTACATGATATTTTCGGGAAACTATTCAGAGCGGCTGGCTGAGATAGCGTGACTGCCAACTTGCGATGACTTGCGTTCTCGTTTGATTAGGGCTTAATAGCCATTTATGACTAGGTTTTAGGAAAAACCTTTCTATATAATACTAGTTTATATTGTCATTTCCACATTCCATTACGATTGAGCAGTTCTTTTTGACCGGCAGTGTAATTATGCTTTAATTAACCTACGTGGACAGGCCCTCTTTGTGGCCCGGGAGGAGTATGGCCATGCATGTAGAAGACAAGGCTTGAAAGAGTAACGTAGAAAAATTATTGAAGCCGTCGTTCTACCCACTCGTTTGCACACGTAGTTCAGGCTCGACCGTAGTTAGTTAATATTATTATGAGTCAGTGACCTGATTCACAACAGGATACCAGATTTGCTCCACTCGCCTCATATAGAGAGAGCCGCGGAGAGAGCCTGTTTACATGATAAATATTAAATAGAAATAATATCGGAATTGGAAAACAAATATACACTGACAGAATGCCTACCTCTAGATCTTCTGGTTCAAGACACGACTGACATACTTGCGGCTCTCTTTCAATCCTCTGGAAAGGAAGAATATCGCTTGTATTATGTAGCATATACAAATTGCAATTGCTTAAGTGTAAACAGGCGGAACCGTACTGGGCTTATTGGCGATGTGTATAAAGAACGACATATGCAAGCGCAGTTGACATATTTCATAGTCAATTATTGAATTATCTTTATTTCCCAATTGCGCGTGCATATACCTCATGCTTGTGCTGAGATATATTCCGTAAAAAAAATATAGGTTCGAGGTAATTAACTAATTTAGTTCATATTTCACAAGGTTTTGTCTTTATCTGTATACTTCCTGGGCTTCAGTTATACAGATAAGGACCATGCATTTATAATGAGCAATCCAATTCAATTGAATTCAGTTTATATTGGAGATAAATACTTTGTATGGGGGATGAATAACAAAAAAAATACCGCGTGAAATTTGAATTAATAACAATAAATGGCTAAAACATGAAAGACACGACACATACTATCCTTGCTTGTACCACTTTTTTTTTCTTTATCACTATAAAATTATTTCTCTTCGACGATTTTAGACACAAACGTGCTCCATCTGCACCAAATTAAACTAAACTCAGACAAACACTTTCCCGTACATTATTTTGAAACAACTGCATAGTTTGTCTTAAAAGAGCTGTTTACATGAATGCAAACGTGAATTCAAAACTCTTAGTGAGATTGAGAAAAAAATTCGTGACACGCGAGTTGGTCGGGCAAGCTGCCCATCCCAAACTCGTGAAACCATAGCCCTTTAACTTAATTAAACGATCGATGACTGACGGTTGTAATGTCGCACGTGAAACAGACTATTTGCAACGTTAAATGATGGTCATTATTTCATTACATAAATAGCGTAAAAATGGGAAATGTTCATGCCTATCGAGTTATGTTTCGACTAAAAGTTGAAACACACTCACTCGAACACAGACGTTTGGCGTTATAACACTGTATAATTAAAAAAAAAAAGTGGCCCGCTATACCCAAGCTTGCAGTTAGGCATTTTGCATGGATATATCATATACCATGTAAAACAACTTATACTAGTTAAAATATATTTTTATACCTTTCCACTTGGTGTGTGATTAAGTTCGGTGGCAGTTTTCTTTCCTTCTAAAATCATGTTCAATAAGCAAAATGCTTCTTCTTCTGTTTTCCCCGTTAAAAAGCGAAAAAAGTGCTGCGTGATGATGTCTGAACGCGTAGCCCGGCGTAATTGTCCACTGATGAAACGCTGCTCAATTTCCAGAACTACATCGTAACAACGGATTGACAATAGGGCCACCTTTTCGTAGTATCGGAGTGTCTTGATAAAAAAAGAGTTGGAACATGTGAATTAGTGATTTTCGTGCCTAACAACTGAAATGTCTAATAATTCAAAATTTTACTAATAAACTGTGTAAAATATATAAGTGATACTCACAACTTTATTGCCATATATACGTTTATTTTCAGCTCTCCATTTTTTTAATGATGCAGAATTTTCCGACATGCCGCTCCAACTCTCGTGATGCAAAATCAACCTTTCTCGCATTTCCTTTACTGTATTTAAAAAGGGTGGTGGTTTTGTTAGAGGTTTTCTTTCGACATTTCTGGGTTGATTTTCGGAATTCGGCAAAATTAATGCAAAGTATGGCAATTCGGCCGACGATGATGCAGCCATCTCTTCTAACATCTCGGAATTAATCTGCCCTTCTACACTTTCCATGTTCACGGCAACCGTCTTTTGTTTTGTGTAAGATGACAAAAACGCTGCAAATTTATACTCTTCGTAAGAGGAAGGAAGTTCAATCTAGCGCTAGTGTATTTTTACGCACTTCCTGAAGTTATGATAATCCTATAACAACCGTAGATCAAATCCTATTAGCGATGAAAACCGAAACGGAATATTTGTCCCAGTTCCGTGCAATATAATTAACGCAACTGCGCTTGCATGTCATATACCGAAAGGTTCAGAACTCACGAACGTATAGGTTTGATTTCATGCTTAGCACATGTTTGACCACCAACATGCACCATCACCATTTTTAGAGAGAGGAAACAGTACGCGAGCATGGTCGAACGGCTTATAGACAGGAAATACAAAAGACTGTTCTTTTTGAAAGTGAAACTACTGTGCCAAAAGTACAGTAATTTAGTAGAAGGAATAAATTTTTAGCTAAAAGAGTGTTTTGAATAGAACTACCAAAAACTTGGTAGTCTAAATCGCCTAAGAGGAGGGATATATAGAGCCCACATATATATATATATTTACTGGAATAAAAATAATAACAATAAATTATTTTTTTGCGAGTGGTATAACAAACAAACACACATCAATTTGTTGCAAATTTCTCAGACAAAAAATTATTGCGAGTTGCAAAACCATACTCGCAATAACGTGAACACAACATTTTGAAAAAACTATCAATTGCATGTATACCGTTTTCCACAAGTTTCCTGCGGATATAGTTGGCGGAAAGCTAATCCAAAAATATTTACGGGTTGCATGCACATGCATATTTTATTGCGACCTATGCATGCACTGCAATATAGTTTATAAGAGAAAGTTATTATTTGCGTAACAAGTCTTTTATGGGATAGTTAACTGATTCTTCCAAGTATTTGCATTGATAAATAGTATGTTATTTTATCTTTCGAATAATCGTACCTATTATTACATTATTTTAAAAATCTAATCTATACTTCATGAGGAAAACACAAATGAAATTAGTACCATGTTTGATAAAAACTGATCCTGATTTACATGAACTTAACTTTGATATTGATCGCCTCGCGTTTTATATTTGATAAAATACTGCTGCAGTGCTCATGTTTTAAATATTACTTCAAAAACTTTCTATTTGGGAAAATGAAAAGTATGATGAATAATAAACACCGCATGCAGTTACATAAGGTAGAATAGTATAAATAACGAATAAAAGAGTATATATAGCACGGAAGAAAGCATAAAACGCGCTCTCTATAGGGCTTGCTCAACAAGGAAAATATAAATTAACCACAATTAAATTATAACATGATGACAGACGTGTAACAGTTTTCTCGAATATTATTTTACGATATGTGGTCATTGCACGCAATACACAACAGTTATAATTGCTGGCTTTTCATGCAGTGTATCAGTAACAACGTAACATATGAATATAAGGTAAAAAAAACCGATTCAGTCAGCGAGGCTTTTAAAACGATCAAAATCAGCACACGTGAACTGCAAACTAAAAGATTGATCTAATAGCATTGCTCGAACCTGTGCTCGAACCCAGGCGCTGAGCAAAGACTCTACCACGAGATTAATCCAGACCAGATTCAGAACGATATATATAATATGCGTCGCGTTACATTAGATCATCCAGCTATTTCGAACTATATAGATCGTCTCAAATCCCACCGACTCGCTATCTCAAACTGAGATTTTTTATTTACGCAGGTCAAGTGGAATTTTATCTGGATGAAAATTTTATGGTGAACGACCTTTATAGCCGCTTCTGATATAGTTATATTTATATAGTTATAGTTATATACCTGTCATTTCGCCAGGCTCGAAAATCTATCCGAATAGGCGGGTCTCATTTAAACGTAGACTTAACCGTATCGTTCAGGTGTGTTACCTTAAAAAGACGCGATTTACCTCCTGAGCTATCTAGAACAATTTTTAATTCTTCTTGAGAGGTAAATACGCCGGGCAGGTTGCATGTACGTCTCGAAACGCGTCTGGGTAATAGTCATTTATAAAGTATTGCTTATAAATGACGATTTTTGCGTTTTATATAATATAGATGTCATGAAATTGTGGCTAACGCATATTGTAAGCTTGTGAGACCTAACAAAAAATCAGTGTATACTAGATCGAGCTTTTTCGACTTGATCAAGCTCGTGCCAGTTTTGAACAGTTTTCATTTATATTAAAAATCATTAGTTTAATAAACTTCCTGTGTCAAATATCATTGGTTGCAACAATGGAGGGTTTCACAATTTCAGTCGAAACCATTTCACCAAACAGCCAATAAGCACGCTTCTATAGTTACACTGCAACTGCGCGCCATTATTTGAACCAGTTCGGTGTACATGGTGAGTTAGCAAAGAGGTGAATTACAGAAAGGAAGATTTTTTAGCAATGCCTTATACATCTGACGAAAAAGTCCAACGTAGGCTTTTATATTCCGAAAGTACGTCGTCTGTGCAACGTCGAACCGGCGATAAGAAAACGCAGAGTGGAAAAGCTCGTGGGGTAAGTAGCTATATGTATTCATTGATAATGTCCCCAAATGACGGGCCCACTGTATTCGATCTTGGATACTCGCTCCAACTTTGTATATATATCGTTTATATTTAAAACGTGTTGTGTTAGATATCTTTAGATGGATTGTCACAATCTCTGATTATGTTTGAAACCGTGTGTGTAGTTATTAAATTAACAGATTTTGGTGAAATTGGCTTGAACATTTCGAATTGTATTTGGCGCCTATTTGCGCCACACTTTCCTTGTAAACTAATCCGACTTCTTTGCATGCTTTAGGCTATTTCTGTTAATTAAGAAGGGATTTGCTAATTAGATTACGGCTTTCATAGTTTATCGCATAAATCCTCTGAGGGACTTATATAGAGTTGATAGAGTTAGCCGAAATAAGTAAAAACTAAAGTTGTATTTCCACTAGGCGTAAGTAAAGTGAATGTCGCGCGCGATTTTTTTTCTTTTGTCTTGCGGATTTCCAAGCAAAACAATATATATATATAAGAATTTAAAGTAGAAATCTAGGTTAAGAACTGCATAGCTCAATGTCAGCTCAAGGTCATGAACATCGTTGTTATATCACTTAGACAAAACATTTTTAAGCATAAAAGCTTTAATAGTTATGCACTACGGTCATCACATTCACCTGGGTTGTCACTACCAGATTCTCTACGTTTCAACTTAGATACGAAACTCATAAAACAACATTTTTTGCCATGCAGGTAAGCCCTCTGAAATCACGAGTAATAGGGAAACGAGCAAAAGCCAAACTGGAATCAACATCCATTATAAAGACTCAGAAAGCCCGTTGCTGTGTCAACAAATGCCTTCAAAGCGGTAAATGTATCCGAAAAAGTGACATAATTAACTGCCGACAAATGTTCTGGAGTTTAGACGAGACAAACCAACGCGCCTACATTCTTAATTTTTTCTTTACCAACGCCGTAAAGTCCAAGGGAAAAAAAGAGTTTATTTACTTGGTTGAGGGAAAGAAGGTCTGCAACAGTGCCTGGCTAAATTGTCATGGAATCAGCAGATGGAGGTATATATGTTTCCTTAACCTTTTCCCCGCATTTATCGATTGCTAATATATTTCGCAACTACTACTTCGATTTTGCCACGCATTTCTCAGTGTTTTCAAATAAAATAATGAGATAATCTAGATCATCCGGTCCTTAGTATATTTGGACATATACGTATTTTACAATAATATTTTCTTAGGTTTTTTACTCTGAAACAAGAATTTAATAAAGGAAGGACTTCACCAGAATGTGCCAGAGGAACAACCCGAGTGGCAGGAAGGCGACTTGTGAACGCTGAACAATGGTTCGAAAATTATTATGAAACTCTAGCCGACCATATGCCCGACACTGGATACCACCACCTTCCTTCCTGTCAGACGATTAAAGGCATATACGACACCTATCGAGAAGAAACGGTGAAAGGAAAATACACCCCAATCTCTCTAACCCAATTTAGACGTATGTGGAAATCGTCGTTTAAGAAAGTAGTTATTCCAAAGGTATAATTAAACTCAAAATTGAGCAATTATTTAGAGTACGCGACCAAACTGAACTTGCATTTTTAGGCTAAAACAAAAGGAAACGTTTTAAGAATATGCAGTTTAAACTTAAAATATCATAGTAAAATACTTATCAAAGTAAAATCGTAAATGATAAAGTACAAAATCCGTACCTCAGTTAATTGTTAAATTATTGTCTGCAACGCGTTTTGGCACATTATTGCATGTTTCGCTTCTTCAGTATCTCCGTCCAGCTGAAAACCCACTGGAAAACACTGAAAAAGTTTGACGAATAAAAATATTGACGTGCATGCGAAACCAAGTTGCAGACGATAAATTAATTTACATTAATATCTCTATATATTTCGTTCACTGAAGGAAACGGGTATTCTACGATTAGCATATTGCACATCATTTATAACATTATATTAGTATCAACGTCCATGTCGACAGTATCAACGTATACTGCCTATATGTATATTACGATATTAACTTGAGACTTGAGTGCCAAAACACAATCAATTAGCCATGTTATTACCATTAAACAACATTCTTTTTAATGTATTTTTTATGTAGCAAAGTAGGTTTTCCAAGTGTGGTGTGTGTGTTCTATTAAAAGAGCACTTACAGACAACTTCAAACAAATTTAAAAGAACAACATGGCTTGAAAGGAAACAATTCCATATCGATCAACAGTGGTGAGTATAGCATATTTATTAGCTAGTACACTTTGTCATAAACACTGTTGGCAATATTTTCTCATGAATCCCTAAATGCGGCTTTACTTGAATTCCCGCTTCAAAATCGGGAAGAATGAACTCAGTTTTCCCCATTATGAGTGGTGTGCCGTCGCTGACGGTAAGTTACAAAAAGTGCATAATTTCGTACTAAAAATTATTTAAAATTTTTGTGAATAGGGGTGAGAGAAAAAAATACTACAAGCACATCAAAAAAAGTCTTGAACAGCCAAAGAAGTACCTCAGCATGATCATTGACGGAATGGATCAGGCGAAAACCCACCTGCCCCATTTTGTGCTAAAGTCAAAGGTGAATAGCGCACAATACATATAGATATTAAAAGTGAATATTTTTTCTAAAACCGGGCAATTCTTAATGTTTTTAGGTTGAGAAAGGGAACGCAGGTTTTTTAACTACCCATGTGACCGGTGTCATGGCTCATGGTCAAGATCTTAAGATGTGTTTTATTGATCTGTTAAAATGGCCTGCAGATGCAAATGTGACGATTAATGTTCTTGTAACAGTTCTCAAATATATTAATGAACAGGTATATAAACGCCAGAGGTATATATTAAAATGTTCTAACCTTAATTTCGTGACTATTTGTTTTCATTATGGTCTATACATATATGACGGATCAAGGTTAACGGCAAACAAACCGTGGATTTAATAACTTTTGCGGCCTTACCGAAATGACGTCACATAGACTACGAGTGGTATAATGCTAAATAAGATAACTCGTTTTTTTCTAATATAATAATAGTTTTACACTTAATACTCTTTAGTTTGGACTTGCCCCACCAGTTTTGTATCTTCAGATGGACAATTGTTTTCGTGACTGTAAAAACATCTACATCTTTGGCTTCTGTGCATTACTTGTGATGACTGGCGTGTTTAAAAAGGTAAATATAAATTTATTTTCTTCATACTATGAGAGAGAGACAGAGAGAGAGAGAGAAAGAAAGAAAGCCGAGAAAGAGAGAGGGAGAGCATATACAAAGCTTGGAGGGAGTATCCAATCAATCGAATACAGTGGGCGCCGTCATTTGGGGGCAGACACGTAAGTGCATTGAGAAGCATCCAAAGGATGAGTCTAGGCTATTTCCTCACTTACTGAAATAACATAGGTAATGGCGGCGCCCATGTATAATTTGTGTTATATTTATAAGTCAGCATGGCACTGTTGGTTTTGATATAATACTGGTGTGATTTTCATGTATACTTTTTTAATTATTATAGGTGAGATTATCGTACTTGATGGTTGGCCACACGCACGAAGACGTTGATCAGGTATATTTTATATAGCTACTGAAGTCAAAATAATTAATTATTGGATGCACACAAATAGTTCTCCACTAGCAAAGTGCTGAGTTCTTTAAAGAACTGTATATAACATTAAGTAATATTTAAAACAGCTATCGCCTCGTGTTTTAAATCTGATAAAACACGTACTGCGAATGTTTTCGAAAGTATCGCTTGTATTTCAAATATATATATATATATAGTGTAACATAACAACGTTATCTTAATTGCAGATGTTTAGCAGAATTTCCTCTGCATTATCTAAAAACTCTGCCACCACATTGATGGAACTTCACAAAGTCATCCACAAATCTTTCAGCCCCGAACCAGTTACGGTAGACGTAGCCAACATCTTCGACGTAAAATCCTGGATTTTACCTTGCCTACCACGACTAACAAACCATTCCCGACATCACGCCTTTCGATTCAAGAAGTCCTCAGAAGGCCACGTTGATATGACTTATCGAAACTGGTCAAAAGCAGGACGGAAAGAATGGAAACCGGAAAACCCCATTCGCATTTTGGAACGAAGACCAGTTGGGGCGCCAAAGCTACTAAAACCGGAGTTTCGGAAATGTCCTACGTTAGACGAACTGGAACGTGGTCTGGAACAGATTAAGGTGAGATTTGGACCTGACGAGATAGACTGGTGGAATGCGTTCATTAACCAAGAAAAGAATGAACGTTCAGGGTGGGAAAACATCTCAGAGGATGACTTGAGAAAGGCCGGAGCGGCATCATTTAATTTTCCGGAATCGTTCAGAGAACAAGAATTGGAAAATGTTGGAGAAAATGACAAGGCGGAGAAAAAAAGGATGGACGAGATTGAACGCTTAATTGAAAAATGCAATTCTTTCCCGGAAGTAAGTAGGGTATTGCGTGACCTGCATGGTTACAAGCAAGTTAACGTAAACAACGATGCGTTTTTTAAGTTATATATGTATATGTATATGTATATGTATATTTGGTGTATATGTATATGTATGTGTGTGAAATAGAAGTACTGTGCTGCGTAGGCAGTGTTGAAATACAAATCGAAAGTAAATATATACACTGCAAATCCCCAAAAACTTGTTTTAAGGAAAAAATGCTTGTTTTAGGGATATTTTTCCTTAAAACAAGAAAAATTATCTTGTCCCGTCTGCAAGATAATTATCTTACCAAAACAAGATAATTTATCTTGACAAGATAATTTTTCTTAAAACAAGCAATACTTTCTTGTCATGTTATCTAGTTTCAAGAAACATAATCTTTTTTTAAGATAATTTATCTTGAACAAGAAAAACTTTCTTGTCGTTTCTTCAAGATTATCAGCTGGAAAGACAGATAATCTTCAATCAAGAAAAATTTTCTTAAAATGAGAAAATGGATCTTGAAACAAGAAAATTTATCTTGACAAGTTTTTGTGGTTTTGCAGTGTAGTATAGGTTCTAACGTTTCAAGCGAAGGCCCTTCGTCAGAGAGAGACGTTTCTCTCTGACAAACGGCCTTAGGGCCTTCGCTCGAAACGTTAGAACCTAACTATATATTTTGATTTGTATTTCATCAGCTAATTCAATTACGGTTGCCTTCAAGTTATAGCTGGTAGTGATAGAAAGGCTTGGAATGCCACGTGCATACAGCCAAGATTTGCGATGGAGACCAATCTGATTGACAGAAAAAGTGCGTTTTTTTAGGTTCGCACATTATTATTAATGTGTTATTAAAATTATAATTCACTTTTTTTGTATAGATAAAACAGACAACACGAAGAAAAATAGAAGATTAAGTTTCAATAATTTTGTAACTGAACTAATATTCCATGCAACAAGTTTTGTGAAATGGAAAAGAATCTAACAGAGTGACACACCGACGCCGCCGCAAAAGTTCTGTTATTAAGCTATATATTATATTTAATTGAATTATTTTAAAATATCGTTTCATAAATAAACCAATAAGACTAATGGACAGACTATCCGATTACGCGACATCCCTTCTAAGATAATTACGATCTAGTTACTCATATTTCACACACGCTGCCTCATGACTCAAGAGTACATATATCATGATATATAATATCGTTTTTTCTGGATCTGGCTCAGTTACGTCCATCGTCCACATGTTTGTTAGATGCTGCAGGATAAAATGTATCAATGGTATCACTACGAGATTCGCTGTAACGTCCATCTATGAAGGTAACTATTTGTTTTATGATATTCCATTAAATGGAAGCCTGTTTCAAATTGTTTCATATGGAAATATATAAGTTTTCCGGAAGATTTCGATTTCGCGCCATCTCACGAATAGCGCGCGAATATATTAAAGTAAACCGATGCTATATTATCACATATCAATTCAGAAATACTGTAGCTGCGATAAAACTATAAAATGGAAGTAATTGCTTATATATAATTTGCGCATAGAGAAGAGGTAAAACATTTTATTTTACAAATACCGTGATTAAATACAATATTATTGAAAACTGCCACCAGTTGCGTGCAATAACTTGAATGCATTTACTGCATGTACAGACTATAAACGATTCACCAAACGCCTGAGGTCAAACGCCTTTCCGCGCGCGAGAACAAGTTTATTTGCAAAACTAGAAACGGCTTCAAGCCTCTGTGGTGTAGTTAAATACCGCTACCCGGAGGTTTTTATTGTTTATCGACTGAAATACTTTCATGCATCTTTACATTCATTGTTATCGGCTGTTTTGATTTTCTGCCAGTTGACTCAACCTGATGGCTGAACATGCGGCTTTATACGGCCATTACATGTAGAATGAGTCAAACAAGTTGATATTTGTGGTTAATTTACAACATATATTTATATATATATATGATTCTACAATCATCGAACACTCGCATAAGTAAATTATATCTACATGTTTCAAATCTTGTTCTGTGGAAAGGAGATCTAAATATAGTACAGTTGAAACATGATATCTCAACAAGTATAGGACAAAACCAGAAACGGTTTCAAGCCTCCAGGGAATAATTAAATCTCGGGGGTTTCATTGGTCATTGACTGAAACCCTTTCATACATCTAAACATTCATAGGTTATAGCGTGAAACTGTTTCAGTAATGATAACTCTGTTGACTGATAAGATTTATTATGCCCCTGAGGCCGAACAGTGCTTTATAAACCACGCAGCACGCAGCTACCATTTTACATATAGTGAAATAATAGTAAGTTACTGTAGATACCGGTATACTGCCGAAACAGAACTTAGGAGTCTAATGTTTCGAGCGAAGGCCCTTCGTCAGAGAGAAACGTGAAGAGTGTATATCTCTGAGGAAGATTCGCTCGAAACGTTACGTTCTCTGTTTCGGCAGTATATCTAACCTTACTATATTACCATACTGTATAAATTGATTCAGTAATTATCAAACACTCGCATATATGATATATCCTAAGAAAGAAATTATATTAATAACTGCATGTTTAAAATCTTGAAATTGTCTGTCGTCAGACTACTTAACATTCCATCCATATAGGTTTTATCACAGTAAGAACAGGATGTGTTCTGTGACAACTGATTAAAAGTAAAACCTCTTTGATGAAACACCTTTGGTAAGGTATCCAGTTTTTGTTTCTATTTTATATAAAAGATGTATGTTCTACAGAATCACTGTAACAGACTTAGCTTGTTTGCTTTGAGAGATTAGAAGTTTGTTAAGAATATCAAAATATGAAAAGATAATTTAATTTAGTAGAGGACAAAACCAGAAACGGTTTCAAGCCTCTAGGGAATAATTAAATCCCAGGGATTTCATTGGCCATTGACTGAAACCCGTTCATACATCTAAACATTCATTGGTTATGGCGTGAAACTGTTTCAGTAATGATAACTCTGTTTTGATATTCTGCCAACTGACTGATTTATGGTACTGCACAGTGCTCGGGCCCTTTCCACCTATATCCTTTCTTTTGAAAGGATGCAGCCTTTAGTATTTAATGTAGCTAACAAAAGAGTATTTTATTGTAGCTAAGGCCAGACGATTTTACTCCTCAAGGGGTGAGTTATCGGGTTAATGACAATTCAAAACCTATCTCATTAACCCTTTTGTACCTGTATCCTTTCTTATGGAAGGATGCAGCCTTTAGTATATCACAATGTCTGACAAATAAATTGTGTTTTCCTGCGCGTGTGACTTGTATTTACTTGCTATTTAAAAAGGTTTTCACACATTCATTGACATAATGAATGCCAAAGGTTGATATTTGTGATTAATTTATGACACATATAAATTGATTCCGCAATATCAACTCGCATACATGTATATCTTATGAAAGAAATTATGTTAGAACTGATAAGAAAATAACTGCATATTTAAAATCATGAAATTGTCTTTCATCAATCATCAGACTGCTTAGCATCCATCAATAGGTTTTACTTGAGATCTAAATATAGTATGGTTGAAACATGATATCTCAACAAGTATAGGACAAAACCAGAAACGGTTTCAAGCCTCCAGGGAATAATTAAATCCCAGAGATTTCATTGGTCATTGACTGAAACCCTTTCATACATCTAAACATTCATTGGTTATCGCGTGAAACTGTTTCAGTAATAATAATCTTTTTTAATTTTCTGCAAATTGATTGGCTCACAGCTGAAACCCTTTCATGCCTCTAAATTGAATCCTGAAACGTCTGGTTTAAAATGGCGTTTGTCTGGTTTTAAATGGCATGTTGTTATGGGCACAATTTGAGTCATGCTGTTCGTTATATTCCGGTATAGTTGAGAAAGGAAGTGATCAATACCAAAGGATGAGCGAGCAACACAGGGAGCAAGCTCCCAAAAAAGGGGACTACGGTTAAAACTCGAACAATATTTAAACGACGCCATTGTTTACTTTAATGGACAAGTAGCAGAAGATTTTGCTCAGTCTTTGGAGAAAGAGCCGGCCTGTTCAGTAAAGTCTGGGGTTAGCAAGCCTGCCTGTTCTGTAAAGTCGGGGTCAGCACGGCAAGTCAAAAACTTCGTGAAGCAAAACAAACTGCATGCAAGGCGGCGTTAATTCAAGATCAAGCAGAGAAAAAAAGGAAAAGAGCCCTCGAACTTGAATTGAGGAAAATGGAAATCGATATAAAGTGCAAAGAATTCGAGTTTCAGCAACGTTTAGAGTTGGCCAAGATTGAGGTCGGCGAAGAAGTTGTCAACGCAAGGGACAGCGCGAAGTTAGCTGAAATTGAAGCTAAGATGGCGAGGCATGAGCTTTCTGCGTTAATTCACCCGGACGATTGCGTTCTGAAACCACTGTATTACCCTTGTCAGGTTTATAAGTAAACAATGATGCGAAAAGGACGTAAAACGAAGTTCACAGAAAGTCAAGGAAGATTGTAACCTGTAAGGCAACTCGAAACACGCATGAAAAGGACCTGCTACTGTAGTATTCGCTCAAGATTCAGCAGCGGTAACACGTCAGTATTCTCCATCTGTTATTCGTGCAGCTACTCCACGTACAACTCAACAGCAAAATAATCTACTTTCTCAAACTGGTGGTACTACCATTCTTAGTTCCCTTGTAAAGACGGTGGAGAAGATAGGAATTTCACATGATTTACCAGCAATAAAGATACAGAAATTTCATGGTTCACCACAAGACTTCCCTATTTTCATACAACGCTTTAATCAAATTATTGATTCAAAGTTTATTGATGATTCTGTGAAGATGTCGAGACTGTTACAACTCTTGGAAGGACCTCCTTTAGAAGCTGTAAGAAGATATGAGACAGTTCCTGGTGGCCTCATTAAAGCATTAGAGCTGCTTGAGGACCGGTAAGGCCGACCATACCAAATTGTGCGCGTGTGTGTATAATCACTTACCAAGGGAAGAGCCATAGCATCAGGGGATAAAGAGGGGTTGCGGAAGTTTGCAGATGAAGCTCAAGTAATGTTCAATACTATACAGTCGACGAATTGCCTTACTGAAATGAATACTGATAATCTATAAAGGATGATTTTAAGATTACCAAGATGAATGCAGTCAAAGTTTGGAGAATCCTTGAAGAAGGATGAGCGAGGCGCACTAATCCACTTTCAAGATTCAAGAAAGACAACTTGTACGGCTGAAGTTGGTACTGATACTCAAGTTTCACAGAAAAGGGTTCACATTCGCTCGCAACTGTCGGTAATTCGAAAGAGGTTCTACTACAAGTCATTCCTGTTAAGATTGTTAATGACAAAGGCAACGCGATTACGACATATGCCCTGATTGATTCTGGTTCTGACGTTACTATAATTGACCAATCCTAAGTCAAACTACTGGATATCAAGGGAATTTCAGACAAGTTCTTCCTTTCAACAATTAATTCCAGTAATGCTCAAGAAGTTGGACTTAAAGTCGATTTTAAGACCGCCTATATCGATTATGACGGTAGACATGCAAGAACTCCATGTTCGTGTTGCGTGGGCTATCCAGGATCTTACTATTCCACTCAAGTACACAGTATTTCATCGTGAAGTTTACCAATGGCCCCACTTACAGCAAGTACCCTTTCCAAAGGTAGAACGAAGTAAGATATCCGTCCTTGTTGGTAACACGAAGCATTCATACCTTTAGAAGTCAAGAAAGGAATGCCGAGTGAGCCAATAGCTGTAAAGTCGTGTCTTGGTTGGAGCATTCTTGGAATTGTTCAACAAGTGGTGATAACAGCAAACGACGTGCACAGCTGAATCATGTTGTGCAAGACTTTCCTCTTGATAATCAACTGCAAGGTTGCTGGCGAATAGAATCGTATGGTACAAAGAAGCCAGAAACGAAGCCAGTGTCTTTGGAGGATCACTTTGCCTTGAAAATAATCAAGAAAACAATTCCAAATCCGATGGCCATTATCAGATGGGTTTATTGTGGAAAATTAAGACCCTCAATTGCCATACAATCGACCTATGGCAGAAGCGCGGCTCAACCACTTGAAAAATCGCCTTCGTAGGGATCCAGATTTACAAGCGAGGTACAGAGCTATTATTGATGATTACGTTGTCAAAGGATACGCTAAAAGATTGACTAATGAAGTAGCAGCGATGAAGAAGAAGATCACGTGGTATCTCCCACACCATCCTGTATTTAACCCAGGGGCGGATCTAGACTGTATCAACTGTATCGTATGGTACAGTCAGATTTTCACTTAATAATTTAATTAAATTAAAATGAATTTAAATAAATTAAAATTCGAATAATTACATTTCACAAGAAGCTTTTTCAAAGTTCAGCAACATCGTTTTCAAATTCTTTGATGTTAATGTGCGCAATTTTTCAAAGCTTAAAATCAGTTCTGTTCTACGACCAGCGAGACGAACTCGCACTTTTCTTCAAGAAATTCTCGGTAGCCCGCAAAAATTGCCCGTAAGCGCATCCCCACCAGCCTGCGTTTCCCTAAGAGTGACTGAGACTGTCCTTGACTTGTGTGTATTGATTTACATTAAAATGAAGACTTACTCGAGTCGGCGTAAAGCCAAGTCTGAGTGACAGTTGCTGTTCTGATATGCTTTTGAAAATATCATTAATTTAGTTGTATTAAATGTTGTCGTTAATTTTAAAACATCATGAACCTCTCCGTATACAAGTGTCTGTATCATCATCGTTTTGATCAATATGGTATTAACACATTTAGAATGTGCAATTCTGAGTATAATTATTTTCTAGTAATATTACAGTGTCCAGGTAACCCATGCATTTAGAATGGGAATACAAAAGTAGACGTCTGGGCTTATTATAGCCTAATTAATTTATAAAGTATGATAGCTTGCCGATACAGGTATGTTGACCTGTATATTGAGTATTAAATAATCTACAGTAACATAAACAGTTTTAGTTGTTGACAATATTTATTACCAAACTTTTTATAATACAAGTTAGCTTTAATTTGTCGTTTTTGGTTATTTATATTCATGAAAAATTTAAGTTGCGCGTGCCGCTGTATTTTGTCTAAACATTCCCTCTGATTGCAGGAAATCGCATTTCCGGTGTCTTAATTTTCAAAATGTTCCGGGCGGGATGCCCCCGGACCCCCCTAACTTTGGTGTCATCACAAATACGATACAGTCATATTTTCTCCTAGATCCGCCCCTGTTTAACCCTAATAAGCCTGGAAAAGTAAGGATTGTCTTCGACGCCGCAGCGAAGTTTGAGGTACATCATTGAACGATCAGCTTCTCCAAGGCCCAGATCTATCAAATGATTTGATTGGTATCATAATGTTCTTTCACCATGAAAGGGTGGCCTTTGCTGCTGACATAGAAGCCATGTTCCATCAGACCAGAGTTACCGAGAAGGATACCGACGCTCTAAGATTTTTATGGTGGAGCGGAAGTCTTGACAACCCTCCTGATGAATTTCAAATGCTTGTCCACATATTTGGAGCTTCCTCTTCACCATGCTGTGCTAATAAGTCGTTAAAGCAAATCGCCTGTGACAACGAAAGTAAATATTGTCCAGAAGTTATCCACACTCTCCAAAGGGATTTTTATGTTGACGATGTATTAAAGTCTGTTCCAACAGTTAGGAAGGCAACATGGTTGGTGAGGAAATTAACCCAGCTGTTAGCTGAATGGAAATTCCATCTTACGAAGTTTATTAGTAATAGTCGCAAAGTCTTGGCATCAATCCGATGAACGAGCTGACCCAAATTTAGATTTGGATCTGGACAATTTGCTAATCAAACGAGTGTTAGGACTTTCCTGGGATACAGAATCCGACACGTTCCAATTTAAGAGCAGTGATACTAATAAGCCCTATACAAAGCGTGGAATACTTTCGATAGTAAGTTCCTTGTATGACCCTCTCGGTTTTCTAAGTCCATTTGTTCTTCTTGCCAAAGTATTATTGCAAGATCTTTGGAGGATGGAAGTTAAATGGGATGAAGAGATTGAAGGCCCTCTCTTCGTACAATGGCAGAAGTGGATAGAAGAGCTGTCAAATATCAGTATCATAACAATCCCAAGATGTTACAAAGTACCTTATTTAACTGAGCCTTACAAATTCCAGTTACATCACTTCTCTGATGCGTCTAAACTCGCTTATGCATCAGTCTCCTACTTAAGAATGGTTGATGGTTCTGGCCAAGTTCATTGTGCATTTATTATGGGAAAAACCCGGAATGCTCCTTTGAGGGACTGGTCGACTCCCCGATTAGAATTTCAAGCAGCTGTCAGATCTTATCTTCCAGACTGCACAAATTAATCAAAGATGAGTTGGATTTAACCATTTCTGCGTCGTTTTTATGGTCAGATTCTATGACAACTTTGCAATATATCAAGAACGAGAAACGATGATGGCGAGCATTCGTGGCAAACCGATTAAATGAAATCCATGATGTATCATCGCCAAATCAGTGGAGACGTGTTCCTGGTTCCCTTAATCCAGCTGATGATGGTTCAAGAGGAATGAACATTCTCGCCTTTCAACCAAGATGTAGATGGTGGTGTGGCCCGGCCTTTCTTTGGCAGTCTGAAGAGTGTCGGCCAAGCCGTCGTGTGAGCGATGTTCCAGATGATGACAACGAAGTTCAAATAGTAAAACAAGTATCTCTCATCGCTGCGGTATTTACTTTGCTCTAATTTCTACAGCGTTATTCTTCATGGTCACGACTTCAAATTAAAATGGCCTGGCTATTGCGTTTTATTCAGCCTCTAAAAAATCAAAGAATCCAGTTTGAAAGGTCCACGATTACTCTTTGCGAGATGCGTATGGCTGTATGGCTAATCATCGAAGCCGAGATGCAAGCAAAGGAAATTAACTGGCGGATTTGTCCAATTTCTCAGTGGAAGTTCTAGCCGCCGACCGCAAGCCATATGGCGTTTGGGAGCATCTTATCCGGAGTTTCCGAAAGTCAATGAAGGCAGTTATTGGCCATCCAGACGCACTTGCTAGTAAGGAAACATTTCGTACCATTTTTGCTGAAGTTGTCGCATTTCTCAATAGTCGCCCTCTTTATGCAAGCAACGATGATCCCAATGATATGGAAGCATTAACGCCCAGTCATCTTTTGTTGCAACGGCGAAATATTGCTTTACCACCAGGTATCTTCATAAAAGAAGATATATATTCTCGAAAGCATTGGCGACGTGCACAATTTCTGGCAAATTGTTTTTGGTCTAGAAACCCACGTTGCAAAATCGACAAAAATGGAACTCGTGCAAGAAGAAATATGGCTGAAAATTATTTGGTTTTGATTGTGGATAAAACTATCCCACGTGGACGATGGTTACTTGCCCGCGTCACAAGAGTTTTCGTTGGTAGTGATGGCCGTGTCCGAACCGCCGAAGTCAAAACAAAGGATGCGAACTTTATCCGCCCAATAGCAAAATTGTGTCTGCTGGAAGAATCACAATGACGATATATTTATATATTATCTATTTAGTGACGATTTACCTAGTTATTAAGAACAATTAATATGATTTACTAATCGAATATTTTCTAAATTATGTATATTTAACGGGGTGAGGATGTTGTGGCTAAGTGCCTCAACAAGGATATTTAATTTGCATATTCAAATTTATTGTAACTTACACTATAAGTTAAGGTGCACAACTTGAACTAAAGGCAGTTTGAGTTAAAAGTCATCCAAGTAACCATTTCAAGTTATGTAAGAAGGTTAGCCTCCAAATTGTTTCAAAATTGGTAAGTCTGTATATATATATATATATATATATATATATATATGCTTTGATTTGTCATTATCTGTATTCTTATAAGTTAAATTTAATGGGGTTATGAAATAACCAAGGTTAAACCAAAGGAGACATGCTGCGCTGCACGCAACACATGGTTGATGACAGACAAGGTATGCAACGTAAGCGAAACCCGATAGCGCGCAATCTCATAGTACGCAATAGCGGTGCAGACAGCGTAAGGAGCACAACGAAACGCTATTTAAATTCGCAATTACATCGGTACGTTTAATCAACCAACGTTTAATAATGTCGGAAACCAACAGTCAGAGCAAGGACTCACTGCGAGAAGAAACATCGGGCTCAGATAAAGCAAAGGAGCCGAGTTCTAGCGAACAGATGCCATGGAGGCACCCGGAGTTTATCGCCGCCATTCAAGAAGTGGTCTCACAAACCTTATCCCAGAGTATTCGTGAAGCTAACCCTATCCAGCAACGAAGAGCAACCACCGCAACTACCTCTACCGACCAGTTAAGACGCCTTCATACCTTTGAACAAGCGGGTAATGCCCTAAATGCTCGTACATCAAGCACCTCTCGTGGCCTACCTCGAACAACAGAAACAAGGCTAAGCGAAAGAGAACCAAGAGACGGGTATGATCAACGGCAAGGCACGTCATAACTTACATCTTTTAACGCCCCTTCATTCGTCCCAGTGACCGAAGGCGGTGCACGTTTAGAACAGCCAGTTCTCCCCACAGACAGTTCCATCGTAGAGGGTGTTATTGGCCAAAACCTTATCTCGGGTGTTACTGCCGGGGTTCCAATACCCGGTGTTACTAGCGCATTCTCGCTCGGCCCGGGTCACACACCTATACCCGCTAAACTGGTTTTGAAGATCGTGTCGGGGTAATTTGTGGACCTCACTGATCTAATTCCAGAGAATTTGGAGGTCCCTGATACCACACTACAAGGTTTTACCATTACCGGATCCCATCTTATCCCCAGTCCCACCGTGAGGCCGAAGAGAAAGGAAATAGACGCTCTGGTGACGTAGGTCGAGTGTTTCGTTAGTTTTATGTCAGTGCTAACAACGCTTAAGCCCCACCGAGCCCGAGACCTATTAGCTTACATGGAGTTGATCCTACGTACCGCAAAGCGCTTCGGAGGCCGTGCCTGGCTCAATTATGACCGCGCCTTCCGACAAGAAGCAGCCACCACCGATCTACAAGATTGGAGCGTCATGCGAGCAGACCTCTATAATTATCACCCTGCTGGAGCACGCACGTCGGGCAGCCAAACATCCGAACCATTTTTTCGCCAACAGCGCAGCGAAGCTGTGGGTTCCAAGCGCCAAGTGGAAATTTTTCGCTCATGGAACCGTGGAAGATGCGTCAGCCGGTTTGCCTCATGTATCTACCAACACATCTGTGATGTCGATGGATGTGGCGGGCTCATTGCCGAATCAACTGCGAACGCACCCATACAAGACGACCCCCCAGCTCGCCGCCGTTAGCGGTCACCTATCCGCACCGACCGTGATACACGATAAACCTCCCACGACCCTTCCCTATGCTCAGAGAGAACTAACTGGCACATTAACACCGATAAATTCTTACTCTACGTATACGTCACCACTTAATGTTGAACAATTCAAAATCGAGTTAGCACAGCACCCGGATCGCACAAAACCACAATATGTAGTAAACGGTTTGGAGCACTGTTTATCATTAATGTTGAAGTCTGGCGCGAATTGAAGCAGCCGCCGCCAATTGCAAATCTTCACACGAGCACCCTACAGTCATTGATCATTATTTGGGAAAACAGACAAGACTAAGCCGTGTGGTAGGCCCCTTTAACACCCCTCCGATTCCGGGTCTTCAGATTAGTCGATTTGGTGTGATCCCAAAGAAATCGAATGACGAGTGGCGCTTAATACTAGATCTGTCACACCCCGAGGGATTTAGCGTCAATGACGGTATCGACCCCCAATCATGCCATACACACTATTGGAAAGTGGACGATGCAATACAATTAATAATGTCGGCGGGCATGGGGGCTCAAATGGCCAAGCTTGATATTAAGAGCGCCTATCGTATCCTCGCAGTCCACCCTGATGATCATTATCTTCTTGGCATGAAATGGCGTGGACAGTTTTATGTTGATCTTGCCCTACCTTTTGGCTTGCGCTCAGCACCTTATATTTTCAACAGCGTTGCGAACATGCTCGAGTGGATTCTGCGGAATAACTACAGCATTGCGGACCTTATCCATTATCTGGACGATTACTTTACTCTGGGTCCACCCGACTCAGATCAGTGCAGCCACAACTTGGCAACGATCGAGGCCATCTGTGCTCGACTTCGTGTCCCCCTAGCTCCTGAAAAATGCGTCGGTCCCACTACTTGCATCGTGTTCAATTGTGCGCACGCCTACCCAACGACAAGTTAACCGAATTACGCGGTCTTATCGCAACATGGCTGGGAAAGAAATCTTGCACGAGACGCGAGTTAGAGTCATTGGTAGGAAAACTGCATCACGCCAGTGCTGTGGTTAAACCACATTCGTACGCAGGCTCTGTGATGCCCTTCGCGTGCTCCGACTTCCCCACCACTATTGAAATTCGCACCCACCGTCCCACCTCTTAAAACAAAATTACGTAATTCCATCAGTTATCTAAACTGATGTTTGAAGGGTACAGGTAAACTCCGACTGGTGAGCGGATCAGGATCAACAGTACCAGTCAACCTGATCCTTCTCCAAGCACCAAGGCACAACAAGCAGGAACCAGTCCGGGGACCTGTTACCCAACCTTCCAAACGCGTAAGTATAAAGAAGATCCTTCTGGCAACCGACCGACAGATATAGTCGAGGTATGGTTTAATGTATTTAACTGTTATGTAATGTATAGTAAGTAAATACTCCAATTTGTACAGGGGTTTTACGGCTAAGTTAAAGGCGATTGAGAAGGAATTAAAGTCAAGTATAAAGCAAAGTTTCGTACAACCTGTGCACGCAGCACACTACTTTTATTTCACTCTTTAAACAGCATAGCCCGATTCAGCCACGGGTGGTTTAAACGAGGCCATGTAACAAATAGTTTACGTACAATACAATACAATACAATACAATTTTATTTAGATCCTCCCCTCAGGGCTTTTCAGGTCTAATTACATTTATGTCTATTTACATCTTAAATATATTTACAATGTGAGAATATAACAGGAATAATATGAATTACAAATTTAAAAATGCAATTAAGTCTACAAAAACTAATTTAACTCAACCTTAATTCAAAAGCCCATGGCCACAAATTTCGGTCACAAGAGCCCGCAGTACGTTAGCGGTTTCGTCCATGACAAAATCAAAATGGTGATAATTCTTACATACAAATAGTCTACGACAATTAAATAATTGCAAATACAATTGTGCCTTTTGTAAATTTTTTTAATTACCCAAATCATTTAAGTTTCTCCGATATCTTCTGTTCCTAACCGAAGATAAATAACCTATACCTTTCCCTTTTTATTATTGCTTTGAGTAATAATCCAGACCAGTTCGTCCACAAATCGCCGGGTAATTCCGTTAAACAGGCTTAAACTGCTTCAATTCATTCAACGATTGTTCGTGACTCACTCATTTTATCAAAATTCCCCAAATAGATCCTTACAGTTGGCTTGAAGTTCTTGTAGTTCACTGAAATTCAGTTATGGTCCCCTGGGTTAAGAGTATGTGTGATATTATCAAATTTTATCTTACATGAAACTATCCTAGCCGCAAAATTTTGCACTAGTTGTAGTTTCTTTATATTCTGTTTGAATGTCCCTGCCCACACAGTCAAACAATAGTATAATTTGCTAAATACGAAAGAGTTAATTATAGTTATTAAAGTTTCCTTTTCAAACAAATATTTAACTCTATTGATTTAGCACAACGATCCCATAAGTTTAGATATTAGGTTAATAACATGTTCATTAAAAAAAAGACAAGAAGCCAATGCCACTCTGGGATCTGTTGCACAAGATACCGGTGCTAATTCTTGTCCGAGAAAATGTACTGCTGGTACATTGATCATGGCAAGGACTTATCTAGTGCCAAATAGCAAAAAAATATTTTTGTGTGTGTTAATGAGCAGGCAATTAGAACAAAACCATGCAGCAACTGTTCTTAAATCTGCAGTTAGCTTATATTAGATTGGTGTTGATGTCTTTAATTGAAAAGGACACAAAAAGTTTTATGTCATCAACTGATTTTATTTATGTATAGATTGAAAAGCAGTGGTGGACCCAATATAGATCCCTGCGGCACACCATGGGTAATGGGCTGGGATTCCGATAGGTGCTCTCCTATTAGAACAGATTGGAAACGTCTATTAAGGTAACTTTTAAACCAAGCGGTTGCCGAGGGGTTTGCTCCAAAATGTTGCAGTTTTCCAGGAGAATAACATGGCTAATGCCATCGAACGCCTTGCTAAGATCAAGTAGTATAACTGCTGCTCCCATCTTACTATCTATAGCTTGGTGGACGTTTCCGTTACCAAACGTTTCAGGGCCTCAGTGGAATGATGTTTACGGTTACCACTCTGATGGGTGGTAAGCTTACCAGTCTCAGTCAAGTACGTAGAAAACTGTTCCAGCGCTGCATCTTTACTCACCTTTGACACCACATGTATACCTTAGGTTGAGGTGGGATCTCCGCTCTTTTCCACGAACTCAAAAAAACCTAGCTCTTGATGAAAACTTGCATTAACCAATCCCGTTACAGTTGGCAATATATGTGGGTAGCAATCTTTTAGGACATTTATAGATATTTTATCTTGTCCGAGTGCTTTATTAGATGGCATATTCCTAATCACTTGCTTGATCTTGGTACAGGGTACCGGTGGGAAGGACAACAGAGCTATTAGGGCACTATCAGGATGTGTAGATGTAGGTTCAACATTATAGAACGAATACCTAGTAAGTTGGAACGCGTCAGCCAATTTCTGTGCTGCTTTAGTTGTTTTTCCCCCTACTGATATAAAGTGGTTGTTCAGCTTGTGGATCCATGCATGTTTCGTTACTTTAGCGACTGCAAATGAAATTTTAAATTTCGATTCCAGGTTGGTTCGTTGAAAGTTGACACGATCGTATCCAAAGGCAATAGTTCCATATCTTCGTAGAGAGACTAAATACTATGAAATAAATACGGAGCTTCGAATTTGCACCACCGGCCATTTTGCACGTTCCCTTCCCCCCAACTTTGCCGTAAATTCCCCTTTTTTCACAAAACATGTACTTCAGCGCAAGTTTCCTTTTGAAGCTCTACCCCCTGAACAAAGCTTTTGAAGCTCTACACCCCCCATCACAACAGATTATCACAGACTAAGTTAAATTATTTACAACGCATGACAACATTAACTCTTTCCTGTCCGAATTGATCTGTAGTATTTTATTCTGGCTAACGCCAGACGATTTTATTCATCTCTGGAGAAGCCCTCGGACAGGAATGAGTTAAACTAGATATTGTAAGTTAAATCAATTACATAAATAATTATAATCCTACATTAAAATAAATTATAATTTCTTTAAGTAAGGGGGCGATTACATGGACCGGGCTGGCCCGGTTAACCGGGCTAGCCCGCTTTATATATAAAACACATGTTGTTTTAACATTTCGATTACATGGCAAGCGGGCTAGCCCGGTTTGCCGGGATCCCGGTTGTCGCAACCGGGCTAGCCCGGTTAACCGGGATGAAAATGTCCATGTAATCGTTTTCAGCCCGGCAAACCGGGCTGAAAAACTGTTGAACTCGCTTCGATACGCGTTCGTTTGCTTGACTGTGTGAATAAATAGTGCTGAAAGGAACTGAAATAGAACATCAACGTTGTTTGTGTGTTTTGTGATCAAAGCGAAGATTTAATAAATTAATTAGTCTTCGTGAAGACGCTTTCCTGGGTTAGCTAAGACTTTAACAATCTTTTTAGTAACGATGGGCTTACAAAATAAATAATAGACTAATTAGTGTAAAACTGAAGTAAAACTAACGTAGCTTTGCCCTTATTTACTTGATAATTGCGAATTTCGGCCTGAAATCATCCCGGCTTACCGGGCTAGCCCGCTCCATGTAATCGTTTTGTAAACTCATCCCGGTTAACCGGGCTAGCCCGGTTAACCGGGCCAGCCCGGTCCATGTAATCGCCCCCTAAGAGTCCTCGAGTTTTTGTTTAAGCGTACTATAAATTTTGGTGTCTCAAATAGATTGTGCGAGATAATCCCATAAGTGTACGCCACTATCTCGAAATGAATATAAGAGCCCAGCTTAGTATCTTAATGTGAAAACCCATAATATATTCAAGATGAACAGAAAAGCTTAAAAAAAATTATTGACGTTTTATTGCTGACGTGCACATCAGTTTTCAGAATAAAAGGCAATTGAATAGTTGAGAGTATACATATATATATATATATATATAGGTGGCAAACCAATCAGAAGTAACAAGAACGAAGTGTCAAGTCACACAGTGCTGGAAATGACTAGAATAAAGAAAGAGGTGTAGATGCGATGTTTTCGTTAAGATAGAGTTTGATCATGAAATTAGAAATAAGTAAGTTTCGCGGATAAGTAGTTTGGAAAGTAGAATGACAAATCGTTAGGTGAAGTGGCGAGATCAGTATAATGGATGATTGAATGCCAGAAAGAGCATGGCTTGCCAGTTTCTTACCCGTCAAATGCAAAATTCCCATCTGCTCTGGGATACGTGTATATAGATGGCGCCGAGTTTGGCCCAAATACAATGCTCAGCAGCATTGACACGTGTATATTTATAAACTACAAGTGATCTCAGAAACGTGGGAATTTGGTCCTCGAAAGGGAGGAAACTGGACAACCGACGTCCTGACTAGGAAATAAAGCATAATTTAATAATTTGTGTTCGAATCTGAATCGAAGGGGATATATATCACGGTTGCGATAAAATATGGATTTTATGTTCGAGTGGCAAGGACAATATCTCACGAGTGAGCGCAGCGAAAGAGTGAGATATTGCTCTTGCGACGAGAACATAAAATCCATATCTTTGAGCAACCGTGTAATATTCTATTTATTATATGGACAATGAAATTATGCGTGCATGGAAGTGATGTTGATACGAGATACTGTAAGTGTTGGAGAACACGGGTGACGTGTGCTGTTAGCGCGCTGCCTCTCACCAAAAAGTTAAGCCCGGTTAGACGGGGTTAGTACTTGGATGGATGACCGCTTGGGAATGACCCCGTTGTCGGGCTTGGACTCGTGTGAGTAGAGTTGTAGTTGAACTCTCCTGTGCTTCGAGGGTTTTTCGCCGGGTTCTCCGGTTTTCCTCCCTCCATAAAATTAACACCTAACATCTTAGCTGTGATCCGTGGTCTGAACTGTGTCGTTGTCGGCTGCTTGGAGCGCCTTTGATATGCCTCGACACGGCCATGTTTATCTGCGTCCTTCGTAATTCAGCCACTGGCTGTAAGTAAGGATGATTAGCCACCCAGTCCTTTATCCTTTATCCTTTAAGCTGGGTTTAATGCAAAAACTACAACCACTTGATCTAAGACATTTAGAAAATACAAATGAAAAATACAACAGCTTCTTCGGATACGTCATTTTACGTGAAAAACTGAATTAAGAGAAGTTACTGGCTCAAGTTTACTTTATTCAAAACTTACGGCGAAAGGCGTAAATTTTGACTTGTCGATATGTCACTCGCGAGCGTTGCATACGAGAAATACGTCACTCGGTTCCCGGATGTAGCGAAATATGGATTCTACGAGTATTTTAGTTGCTAGTAAAACACTCTTCTCCATATAATAAATAAATAAATAAATAAATAAATAAATAAATAAATAAATAAATAAATAAATAAATAAATAAATAAATAAACTAAATAAATAAATAAATAAATAAATAAATAAATAAATAAATAAATAAATAAATAAATAAATAAATAAATAAATAAATAAATAAATAAATAAATAAATAAATAAATAAATAAATAAATAAATAAATAAATAAATAAATACATATATATACATATATATATATATAGTTCAATCTACAGACACGTGTTTCGCTGACACGTGTTTTCCACAGCTCATCAGTGTAGCTTGGATCCTATCTAGATGTGAGAACACCATTTTATTTATCCCCATTTTATTTTATGCCGGTAACAGCCGCTTGTGGGACAATACTGGACATGCGCACATCTAGATAGCGTGAAGTGGTATTGGGCCAGAGTGCTCAAACTGCCACAAGGGTAGTTAGCGTTGCAATATATATATATATATATACAAAGTATAAAGTATAGTTTTACCTTAAAGTCTTCGCTACCAGAGGTTTCACCCTAAACGGGATCATCAGGCGACTGAAAACGTCTGGTAGCGAAGACTTTAAGGTAAAACTATACTTTATACTTTGTATTTTGCTCTATCTATATATGGTATTGAGCACTCTCTAACATTTCGTGAACCAAAACTCACTTACATATATATATATTTATATAAAGTATGAAGTATAGTTTTACCTTAAAGTCTTCGCTATATATTTATATATATATATACTCTAAACTGTTCAATTACATTTTATTCTGAAGATGTTTCCTGCTAGCAACGAAACATTACTAAATTTCCTTTAAACTTTTCTATTCATGCCTTGAATTTATTATGGGTTTCCATATTAAGATACTGAGCTGAACTCATATATTTATTTTGAGATTGCGCTTTCCGCCATGAGAATCAATAGCAAAGATTGTACGGCAATATACTAGAAATATTCCGGAGCCTATGTGTTCCGGCCTTGGGTAGGTGTTAAAGACCCATACCTCAGGTGTTGTATTTGTGTTTAAAACACTCTTAATAACTCATGAAAAATTCAAAAGAATTTAATGTTTAATAAGTGCATGTATGTATGATACAACCCATTTGAGACACAATACGAATAGACCTATTAATATACTGTATAATTCGATACAGAATACCAATAGAGTTAGAAACCTTTAGCAGCTGTATTACACGTACATATCAGGGCTATCTCAACTCTCAAACAGTGAAATTGACCTTTTTCTAACTAAATCCGAAAAAAAATATTACTTATTTATTAACACCGCAGACTTCGAGTATTTTAAAGATTCGGCCCGAGCTTGTATATCCGATACTACGGCCACTCGTATTGTAAATAGTATATATTATATTTAATAATAAACGTGTTTAACATATTCCCAAGAGCCCTTCCGTTCGAACACTTATAAAATAAGATACATTAAAAATAATCTAGCCTGGATTGAAAGTCTGGCTAAAAATTATATTCGCGTCTATATCTGGGTTAGATTCTCCCCCAAAAGATTACGGCAGCGCGTTTAATATATTGTGTCGTTGCAAGTAAGTCATACACCCGGTCCCACAGCTTTCCCAAACAACTGAACAGTATTTAAAGATGGACAAAAGCATAGCATGATATACTGCTAAACAAGACGTCTAAGGAAGTACTTTCCTAGCTCTTCTGGGCATATTAAATCTCGAAAACATTTTTTTTTTACCCAAAGCCAGGTTTCCATTCGACTTCTCCAATCAGACGACTAGAGATATTTCGAATTGCCCAATCTGATTGGATGGATTCAGGCGATCGGAACAATTGAAGGGATCGAGACGATCTTATGGAATCCAGGCTTAAGTAATCGATGTTCTCCTTCCAAGATAATCTTGAATCGATAATTCACGTAGGTATTTGAGCTTATATTGCTTTTCCAGATAGGTGTCCTTTATTTGTAAGTTAAGGCTTGTAACAATAGAAAGCCGTTGGTGAGTCCTTAGCAACATTATCTTCGTCATATCAATATAAAGAAAGAGGAATTTGGAAGTTATTCATTTTGTCACCCAATTTAGATTATCGGTTAAAGTAGTTTTGATATCTAAAATTGAATTTCTAAAAAAACAAAGGCAATGTATCAACCGTGAAAAATTGGATTGTGTTGTTTTTAGGAATAGAAGAAAGATTGTCGATATATGAGGTGCACACCATTTTTTGCACTGCTCGTTCGATAATTTTTTAGACTACATATAGGTAATATATAAATTGGTCTATAATTTAAAAATCCGTTTTAGGAACAACTTTATGAATTGGTATGATTGTGCCATGTTTGCAATGAATAAGAATTTTTTCATGATCAATGATCGATTCATCAATACATGCAGTAATTGGATCAGCGATAGATTCTGCCCCGTCCTTCAATAATCGTGCCTATATTCCTATTCCTATATATTGCCTATAATATAAGACGAGTGGTTTTATTTACTTTAATAGATCTTAATCCATTCTCCACGAAACTTTTATCTATCAAGTCAAACTTAAAATAATAATTGTTTTGAAAGGGCAGTTGACAAAAGATACTGAAAGCGTCACCGGGTCATAGATCACTTTTTCATTGATAAGTACTAATGAAATAGAATTTCTTTCTTCTTCGCTGAGACAGCTTTTTTTCTCATAACTTTCCAAAGCTTGAATGAGTTGCGACTGTTTTTTTATGAATTAATATGGTTTCCTTGTAATTTTTAAGTAGACCGATCACTATCTGAATCAAATTGTTGAGCTTTCCTATATGATACAAGTCTCTTCGGGATTTGATATCGATATTTACCCAAGGAAGACAATTATTTTGCTCAAGATCTTATTGAACGTTTGGGATGATTCTTATTGAATGTTTGAGTAATTTCTCTTTAAATGCTAACCATACTTCATTTACCGTGAGTGCACGAGTAACACAATCCTAGTTTGGTAGTTTCAAATCATATATACGAAATTCAGTAGTGAATAAACTTATAGTTTCGAATTTGGAAAAGTTTGGTTTTACCTGTTGGGATTTGGGCTTGTCTTATTATGTAGATCAAAGAATGATCGCTGAGAAACAAGGAAGAACGCCTCGATCAGTAATGTTAAACTATCTGTGGTAAAAGTTATGTCAAATAACGTAGAAGGGCGTTCAGTTCCCCTTGTTGGAACGGTTCTCAGTTGTTTCATTTGATAAATATTAAAAAAAAACGAATCAACGCCTTTGAGTCAGCCAGAGGTTTCTTGACATCAAGGTTAAAATTACCTAATGGATGATATTAATTTGCTTCGATAGAGAGGTTTGTCAAGGATACTTTCCAATTTTGTGTTAAATGCTAACAGATCGATAGAATGAGTTAGAATAAGATTTATGAATAAAAGCAATAATGCCTTACTTATTTTTGGTAGTATAAGTTCTATCCAAACATCTTCAAGTTCAGGGATATGTAAGTCGGAACGAAGACAGGTAACAAATTTTCATTTACAATGTACGGCTGTTCCTCTGCCTTCCTGTTTGAATGAACGATCGTTCCTAAGTAGGTTGTCGCCGCAATCGAAAGGGCGTTGTCTGACCAATCCTGATTTAGCCACGTTAAATTTAACTTAACTCTTTCCTGTCCGAATTGGTCTTTAGTATTTTATTCTGGCTAACGACAGACGATTTTATTCACCTCTGGGGAAGCCCTCGGACAGGAATGAGTTAAGCAAAGAATATCACAGGAATTATTCTATAAGAGAAGCTTGATTTCTTCAAGATTCTTCTGTAAGTTTCTTGCATTCAGGTGGGCTATTTTAAGGCCAAGATTGTTAAAAAGCAGGCCGGAATTTGTAGGACCAAGGTTGAATTTGACGTCCAATTAAAGACAAACCATAAGAAGTTCAAAAAAAGACTATTCGAATAGAATTAACCCATGTCTTGCAACGACCCCCAATGAAAGTTTGATATCACGTCTTTGGAGATGAACACGATCTAACGATAGAAACGAGGAGATATATTTACCCACTACGAGTGCAGACTTCCAGACTTTTTTTCTAACTATCACCACAATTGCTTTGAATGATCAGAAAATTTACTAATAACAATGTTAACTTGACGCTACAAAATGCGAGTAATCCAGCCAGACATGCACCTAGTTGGACCGCCATGCTGCCTGCAATGTGACCTCTGTGTACTCAATGTGAACACTTTATTCTCAAATTCAAATTCAAATAGGTTAGTACAAATCTTTGCTCTTAGCAATCACAAAAGTCATGACTGGTGTGAGTCTCCTTGGCTTGTTTTGAACCGAGGCTGCAGCGTATGTCACACTTGCTTATATGTTGTCTTTGAGCTCTGCATTCATTGGCCAATACATGGATTCCCATGCTCTCTTCAAAGTCGACTCGATCCCTTGATGGCTAGCTGGCATATGGGTTTTACATCAGTGGCTTTTTCAGCGCTTTGCAGGGGAAGACTAGTTGAACGCCACGTAGAATAAACTCATATTGAACTAGTAACTCATGCTGACTGGCAGGCTGTTCTTATTGTCTGGCCATCCTGTCTGTACTATTTTCTTCAGTGTCTGCGAAGCTTTGTCTTGATTTGTTTCTTTCCTGTATGCGTTGATAATGTCCATGGTCGCGAGTAAGTGAGGTTAACTTCCTTCATTGCCTTGTACTCCTCCGGTCCTCATTCAAAATTTGACCGTAACCATAAATTTTATTCTCAAGTCCAAACTGGCTTGAAGGAAATTTGAGAGGTTAGCTCTATATAACAACTTCCAAACAAAAATTGTGTAACAAATATTATAAGATAAATCTAGTAAATATTAGTTCTTAAAATAATGAATGTTTAAATATTTAAGTATTGTTGCAGACGGTTTTTAAACACGCTAATATTACCAGCTTCTACAACATTACTAGGTAGTTTATTCCAGAGTCTTATAATTTTAACAAAAAAAGAAAATTTATAGGAGTTCACCCTAGCCAATTTTACATAAAGCTTATATCTATGATTGGCTCTAGTGCGAGATGATTTTGACATTTCAGAAAAATCACTAAAATTTAAATTATCAGAAATACCAATCACTATTTTATAACATTCAATTAGACTAAGATAATCGCGGCGTACGGAAAGGATCGGCCAGGCAGGCTTTTTACACCTGCCTTCATACGACATTTCCCCTCGTCCTTGATTTATAGCGCGTCTTGAAGCTCTTCTTTGGACTTTTTCAAGAGCATGTATATTCTTTGCACGATGAGAACTCCATACAGGAACAGCATACTCAAGAATATGTCGAACAAGTGATTTGTACAACATGGATAAAGCTTGCTGGTTAGAAGTACCGACAGTCCTTTTAATAATTCCTGGCACTTTATTTGCTTTGTGGATTGTTGTTCCAACGTGCTTGTTCCAAGATAAATCGCTTCATACAGTTACTCCAAGATCTTTGATATGTTGTCCAACGTTCAGTGACTTCCCTTCAAGAGACTAATTCGGAACAGACTTATCTCGGGAGTGCGTGATTCTCATTAATTCACATTTCTCAATATTAAAGCGCATTTGCCATTTGTTAGCCCACTCACTAACAGAATTTAAATCTGATTGTAAGATACCTGTAACAGCTATAAGATCCTTCATCTCCCAGTAGATTTTTGTATCGTCAGCAAATAATTTGATTTTTGATTTCACATTGTCAATAATGTATATCAAGAATAGTATGGGTCCAAGAATTGTTCCTTGGGGCGTACCTGATATTACCGGCGACCATTCTGATAAATACCTCGAATGACTACACGCTGTTTTCTATTTGTAAGAAAATTTCGAAACCAAAGAAGTAGATTTCCTCCAATACTATACCTGTTCAATTTTAGAAGTAACCTCTCATGAGGTACGCTGTCGAATGCTTTGGCCAGGTCAAGGAAAATCACGTCGGTCGGAGTTGAGCTGTTTCTAGTCTTTGTACAATCATCTAAGGTAGACAGCAGCTGTGTAATCGTAGACCTTCCCCTGAGATAAGCGAACTGATGTTTGTTGAATACGTTTAAATCATTCCAAAAGCTAATTATTCTCTCTCGCGTAATTTTCCCACCAATTTTACATACTATACACGTTAGGGAAATCTGACGGTAGTTATCCCTCTTGTGTTTAGATCCTTTCTTAAAAATAGGTGAAATATCAGCTGACTTCCATTCATCTGGAATAGCACCTGTGGAAAAAGATTTATTTAGGAGGGCCGAAATTGATGGTGCTAATTCGCTTGCACAAACTTTTAGAATGCGTGATGGAATGTAGTCGGACCCAGGAGATTTGTTTGGATTAAGAGAATGAAGATGTTTTTCAACTTCATTAGTATAGCAATGAATATCTTCAAGTTTCTCATCAACAGCGTACTTCAGCTCTGGTAAATTTGCATAATCTTCGATTGTAAACACTGATGAAAAGTATTCATTCATGTTACACACGATACTATAGTCATCAGTTACAGTTGATTAACCAATTTTCAAGGATACTAAATTATTAGTACCTTTTTGCTTTGATTTTACAAAATTCCAAAATGGTTTAGGGTTTCTATTTTCTCTTAACTCTTGGGATAAATTACTGATATGTTCCCATTGGGCTTGGTTACATTTTCTTTTTAACAAATTGTTTAACTCCCGATACTTTGCCCAGACACTTATCTTGTTTGTTCTTTTGGCTTTTTTGTAGAGCAACCTTTTTCTTCTGCAAAGTGCTAATAATTATTTGTCAATCCAAGGAGCAGGTGGTTTTCTTCTTGCTTTTGTCTTTGGAATACATTCGTCAATTGCTGGAAGTAGTAAATCTTTCCACGATGACTAATTATAGTTTATATCATCATCCCAGAGAACACAGTCCCAGTTCGTTCGTTGCAACAAAGATTTTAGATGTGTCCAGTCAGCTTTTTTATAAGAATAAACTTGCTTTTGCGTTTGACGGGGGACATAAGGCTCACTGGTTAGTTTAAATGTCATCAAGTTGTGGTCAGAAAAAGTCAACAAAATAACAATTTGGAGTCGCGCAGTAAATCATCTCGTGACGATGCATTTAAAGAGTTAGTAACTGCTATCAAGACACCTCCACCCTGTCGTCCGTGATAGGTTCGGTCTCGTCTAAAGACTGTATAACGGGCCGTAAATATTTCTGATTCAGGAATAGAATCGTCTAGATGAGTTTCAGTTAGGATAATAATGTCATGTTGTGTTTGTGGTAACTCGAGGTCCAAAAGATGTCTTTTGTTTACTATACTTCTGGCATTAGCATAAAATACCGACAACGATTTTCCTTTAGGATTTAACTCACGGCTACAATTTGGAGGACAAGCCCGTTTCCTCATGTTAATAGTGTTTGTATTTACCTTGTTTGTACCAGGTAAAGGATGAATATCTCCACTTCGAGTTAGAACCAATTACGCAAGATTGAATGAAGCTGTACAGTTTACAAAATATGCCACTCTCGACTTTCTAAACTTTCTTTTACACAGCATAATACGATGGCCACCCACTTGACTCGATGGAGAAGTCGCCAACAACTCAAACCCATCCGTATTGGATTTATAGTGTCCCAAATGATGGCAATAAACATTTATAAATCGTTTAGAAGAATTTCGATTCTTGAATCGAAGTAGCAGCAGACAAAGGCTTAAAAAGACTACGGAGCAACACAAAGCATGTCTAACCGCCATGACCCTACAAACATGGCATCAGCTGGGATATATTTGCCTCTTTTGGTCTCTTCCACCGTAGCCGTATAATGCCTGCTCAGTGTGTTAGCTACAAGTAACTCTGCTACCTCCTTGTAACTTACGTGCCAGTCATACGTGCGGAGCCTCGTTTTCATTCTCTGTAACAGCCTGGGTGCAGTAATGATTGGCTTCGTGAAGATGGTTTCTAGTAGCTTATGGTCGGAGTATTCGCACACGGGTCTTCCCTCAATCTTGACAGGATCAGCCTTCACTCCTGAAATATGAGAACGTGATCTATGCAAGAAACTAAAATCTTCTGGACGAAGACTTTGTCTTTGTTAAGTTTTACTCTCCGCTCTCGGCATTTTTTCAAAAAGCTTCTCCAGTTTCCCATCGCGATCTTTGACAGCTCCATACAGTATGTCACCCGCGACTCTGCGACTGTCTTGACTCAGGGGCGGATTTAGCGTTAGTCAAATAAGTCATACGACTAAGGTAAAAAAATCAGCGAGAAAAAATAATTATCGTATCGTTCTTCCCTAAGTCTCAAGATCGCCGAGATAATCGATTAGGTGAGACTGCCGACCGGCATATTAACCCGCGTCGCGCGGTTTACTTTGTTCTTTCTCGACGGATTTGAGGCTATTGTATCAGCCGCTGTGATTGGTTGAATTTATAAATTAGCCTTTATAGCGATCTGGGATTGGTTTGCCGGATGTTCGCCGGATTTCTTTGTCTTTCTCGACGGATTTAGACCCCTTGTATCACCCTTTCTGATTGGCTTAATTTTTCAATAGCTCTTTATGAAGAGCATGGATTGGTTTAGCGGCGTTTTACTTTGTAGTTCTCGACTGATTTGTGGACTGATCAGTGGCGATTCTGACTAACTTGCGCTAGTCTGGTCCGTATATTTACTACAAGGCACAAGCGGATTCTTTCGTTTCGAACATGGCTTTGCCTAATACAAACGTAATAGATCTTGAATCTTGATGTATTCGCTTTGACGGGCAACCACGAGATTGTGTTGCGAGAGATTTATAAAACGGGAAGTTTAATACCGTCGACTCGAGGGTCAACAAGCGAAGGATGCTTTGCGCAAAGCCGAGCATTTTACCAAGATTGGCAAGACGCTTCAAAGGAATTTTGGCACTGAGATATACGTGGTAATATACGCCAACCGAGACGCCAACAATGACAAGAAGAAACCTCGTGCTGCTCTCAAGTAAGCTTAATTTTCTAGTTATTTATAAATATTAAGTACGACAATAACAACCTTCGCCACGATTGAGACCACATGGCATGTCTTCAAATGAAAGGTGACCTTTATTATTGTTAGAATCTTATTTGTTAATATATTTCTAGCTGTCCTTTCTTTCCTAGTCTTAATATCTACGTGTTTGTAGCGCAAGTAGCTCAAATTCATTCAGTGTTTTCCCCTCTAATTCTTGTATTTGTTAATGGTTTTGAAAACTTAATTGAAACATGCCATCACCCTATTTATATTAATGTGCTGTTGAGACTAGCATTGTAGCAAAGAGTAGCAAAGAATTGAAATACGTACAAGCTAAAGGATTTTGTCAAGATTGGATAATGTAGACTACTTCATAAATTCATAAAATAGATAGTGAGGTCTGGCAATCATAATCATGTTATTTTATGTGAGAGGCCATAGGGCCTGTTTGGTTTTCAAGGTAGGGTTACCCCTACCCTGGGTCAAAGTTATCACCCTGCTGCTTGGGTCAACTCCATTAGATGTGTGCTTACCAAGCACTAATGACAAGAAGCCTGGTACAAGTAAAAAGTTGTCTGGGGTAGGGGTGTTTAATAACCCTACCATGTAGCTACTAGGGTAACCCTAGTGTGGTGATAGGGCTATTCTAGCACCCGGGTTACCCTAGTGTCCTTGTAAATACAACAAACAAACAAAACAGTAAATGTATGAGAGCTACATGTAGGGTAACCAGCGTGGTAGAGTAACCCAGTGGTGGCTAGGGTAACCCTACCTCCTTGTAAACAAGCCCTTAGTATAGAGACTGAGTCAGCCCTACAACGTTTTTGAATTTGACATAGTATTTAAATGTTTTAGGTCTGAGGCATCTGGGAATTGCCTATACAGCTCTGTTTTGAGCTCCTGTATAGAGTGAAATGATCCAACCTGCAGTATCGTTATCAGTTACATATAAAATATTTGAAGTCATGAATCAGACTTATTAAATGTTTGAAGTAGATGTGTTGTATCTGTTGTTTATTTCTTGGTTAAAATAATTAAATCTGCTATTTCAATTACTGTAACATATAAATTGTAAAATTATTTCTCAAATGAAATATAAAAATGAAACAATTTCCATTTAGACAAAATAATTTTTGGACATGATGGTACTTAGAAAATGCAAATTTTCCTCACTGTAGTACCCTCAGAATGCAGAAAAAGCATTTCAGACCCAAAATTTAAAAATTTTCTGGGGAGCATGACCCCCCCTGCCCACTCCCCCTAGAACCCAAATAGTTTGGACTAAGGTGACAAAAATCCTAGATCCGCCCCTGTGACTTACTTTAGATCGTCGATGACTTGATCTGGGCGGCTTTGAAATATTTCCTCGGCGAGATCTGAAATCACTAATGGCATGCGTTTCCATTTGTAGCAAGCAAAAGGCGTGTCAAAAGTCGTAAAGGTAGAATACCTTCAATGGTCTGCATGGGATAATGGCACCTTTTTAGTCCTTTGTTGAGTAAGACGTGAATCACGGCAGACTGTTCCCATTGGATTTTCTTCAACTACGATTGAACTAATCCAGTCTGCATGTAGGTTGATACAATTCTCAATTATGTTGTTTGAAGCTTTGCATGGCGAAAATATTATATAAGAAAGTTTGTATAGTCTTAAACCATGTTATGAAATTTTTTATTAATTTCTAATTTTTAAAAATTAATAAAAACTTTCATAACATGGTGTAAGACTACAAACTTTCTTATATAAAATTCTCAATTATACCATTATCTTTGAGTTCTGCTAGATGACTCTAAGCCGGTCTTTTACGGATTTAGGAAATCTTTAGCGCTGGTGGTTTTACTGCCTTAATGTTTTAATGACTTTCATGTAGAGCATGGGCCCAGCTGTCCAAGTCCTTTGAAAACACGTTTGTACTTACTGATAATCAGTTCCATGGTTAACTCCACTTCTTCTGGTGTTGTTAGGACGGCATTGGTATATGCCTTTCTCTGAAAGGGCTCTGGCGTTTTCCTCATAAAATTGTAGTTAACATCTATAAGGCCCGATTGCTGTGCTGCTCCAAAAAGATTTGTACGACTGTCACTGTTTTTACAGTAAATTTAACCTTGTATTTCTTCTGTCTCTTCACCGAGCATTGACAAACTGGTTTCAATGTTTTAGTAATATACATCTTAAAGAGTTGTTTTGTCTTCTTCAGCTTACCGATATAATTTGTCACAGACATCTCACATGGTTTAATCACATTGCCAGTGCCACCAGAGACAAATCAACACATCTATGCAGATATGGCCAAGCGCAGATTTAACAATGTGGTGAACCTTTACCGCAACCCGATACCGCCAGCTCAGGAATTCCGTGTCAAGATCTAACGTCTTCGTGCATACAGCATCGTTGTTTACATCGTCATGGCAATAGCGTCATTGCATGTGTTCCAGATTCAGTTTTTTTAATAAAAATACGCGGAGCAGCTTCGATAAGGTTCGATGACACTATCAAGTGGTCACTTTCATATGTCAAATAAAGATCTTTATGACAACCTTCCTAAACTTTCCTCCACCATTCGTCAGCGTCGTATGGGATTTTCTGGCCATTGTGCAAGAGCAGGTGACCAGCCTGTCACAAACCTTCTTTTCACGACATCACATAATGGAAAGAAGGGGAGAGGGGCTGGTCACAAAACGTACATATCCATGCTTAAGGAAGACACTGGACTTCAATCTGACAGAGAAATAAAAGTCCTAATGATGGACAGAAACCTAGATCTGGAGACAACGAGTTGAAAATTTTGCAGTTTCGTCTGCGGGCGACTGATAATATACACGACTATTTTCCAGATTGCGTCTTCCTTGCTTTATTATTATTATTATTATTATTTTATTATTATTATTTTATTATTATTATTATTTTATTATTATTTAAACTTATTTGAAAACGGTAGCCCTTCAGTGCACTTAGGCTACTGATTTCCAAGGGGACGTTTTTACACAAAGTATATTATTAACTAATTACAAAATATATAAGGTTACTAATTACAAAATATATAATGTAATTACAGAGGATTTCACATAACCCCTGCCGACCGTGCTCCGAAATTCGCCCGCCACCTCCGAAGCCGAAACAGCCAATCAAGCTGCGAACCCCGAAACGAACCCGCGAACATCCGAAGCTCGGAAGTCCGCCATTCACGGCACCACCTCAAAGTTTTCCGCCGGACGTACAGAGCAAATATTCGAATAACAACGGATCCCAACAGTTTCGATAGACAAAACCTACAGCGCGTGGATTCGGCAGATTCAAGCGATCATTTCGATATAAAATTTATTTAAATTAATTGGGCAAACAGAAAACATGTTTTGAAACACATGTATAAATACGACAGTCGCATTATATCTAGACACGCACAGCTAGGTAAACGTATAAATATTAATATTTTTGGCGTTATTCGCTACGTATTACTTGCGTTTTGTAGCTTACGCCACACGCGTGTAAAATGGACTCCACGCGTATGGAGATTAGCACCCTCCCCGAGCTCCAGGCCTTCGGCCCTACGCCCGGCCAGGAGTCCGGAAGGTAATTCGCCACTTCAACGCTAAAAACACGTGTAGTGTCACGTATGCAAAACGTAAACAACGTCGAAAAATGCGGACATTGAGCGCGGTACGTCAATATGGTGGCCACTAAGAGATGCGCTTGGGGATTTGTAAAAACGATCCTCGATACCCCCGTTTGATGGTCGAAAATAAGAATGGCGGTCCTGTACACTTCGTTCGATTCCCTGCTTCGAAAAGATTCGTGGGTAAGCGACTGCGATGGATTGCGGCCTGTCATCGAGGCGATTCGTTTGTCTGCTCAAAAGACAGCTATATCTGTAGTTTGCTCGTACTTGGAGAGAACCAAAACCCAGATTCCGTTTCGGTGATAGCTAGGAAAGAAGAGCTATGTTGTCTTTTTCTTCAATATATATATACAGCTAATTCAAAAAGGTTGTCCTTCGCAACCTCAAAACCTTAAACGTTAAACTATAAGCGCGCAGTGCATCATGGGAAAGCACGATATGTTTTCGCATTAATTAACAATTACAAGACTATCGGAGTGAAGGTAATTGTCAAAATGCCGCGTGCGTATAGCGAAGACTTACGATGGAGAGCAATTTGGTGGACCGAAATCATGGCCTTTCAAATTGACGAAGTGAGCATCTTATTACAAATGTCAACGAAAACTATTTCTCGATATTTGCGAAAATTTCGTATGCTAGGCCATGTAGACACGGCTGTTATCGGCAGGCCATACGCTTGTGTAGCAATGCACCCGCACGAGGAGCTCGTTATCATGGAGGTTTTGTTGCAGCACCCAGAGAAAACGCTATCTGAAATACTGCACCAAGTTTATGAAGAAACGGGCTCAGAATATGCGTGTTCAACCCTCTTTTACTATTTGAAACGTAACAACATTACGCGAAAGAAGGTTGGTACTTTAACAATGTGGTTGCATACTTATGCTGAATTATGATTAATATCTTGTGTATGCAGGTGAACTAAGGGAAATCTAAATTATTTAGCTTGGTAAAATCGCCCTTCAGAGATGTGATGATGCAAGGGTTGAATTCAGAGCGGCAACGGGCGTCTTCTCAGAAGATATGTTCGTTTTCTTGGACGAGAGTGGATATGTAAGTTATTGGCATGCGTACATGAGATGATAAAAAACTTCAGTGTTGCCGTTGGTGTTGTGAGTAACTTTGCTAATATAGTTGTGCTAAAGCAAGTCATAAGTAACGATCGAACAATCAATGATATTCGTTCATTCATTTCATACGTTTTGCAGGATAAGAGAATTTTAAGATCGCATGGGTACAGTTTGAAAGGACAACGAGCGAAAGTCAGAAGACGCTATTCTCCTTGGGGACCACCTATAACCACGATTCCTATCATAAGTTACAACGAAGGCTTGTTAGATGTCGGACTGTATGAAGGACATGTCACCGGTGAAACTTTCCTTGACTTTGTTAATACTGTACTGACCCCATGCTTACTCCCTTTTGATGGTTTTAATCCTCAATCCATTGTTATTCTCGGTAAAGTATTTGTTCTAGCTGGTTTTTCCATAATAACTTATTGCCCACTTATAACCTATAGAGATTTTGCTTAGTCTAAAATTTTGCCTATAAATATTACGATTCTTGCAGATAATGCTGCTATTCACCACACACGAGAAGTTGTTGATACGATAAATGCCACAGGAGCGCTTCTTATATTTTTGCCACCCTATTCGCCTGACTTCATGCCTTGTGAGGATCTGTTTTCACAGTCGAAAAGCTATATTCGACAGAACGACATTGCTTGGCAAGATTCGCCCGATCCAGAATTGATGGTACTCGATTCATTTCTTCAAGTGACAGATGAAGAAATCCGAAACTATATTCGGCATGCTGAATACGCGTAACAATGTTAATGAATAATAAAATAGTATTTATTTTAACATAATTTATATGCATAGCTATTTACAGATTTGACATTTGTGTCAAAAGATTTTGCTTCTGTTCCTCAAACTGTTCTGCCGTGAGAACCCCACATTCTTCCAAACCTTTCAGGTCTTTCAGTTGTTGGATGATACCTGAACGGATTCTTAACTGAAAATTAATTTATAAAAATAGATTAATACTGTGACTGTTTGTATACGTTTCAAATAGAATACAATGCAAGTTTAACTTGCTTTGAGGATTAATTATAGCCCCGTGAATCTCTGATACTTAAAAAATAATAACCTAGACCATCAGGAATTGCACACGTTAACATGCCCATACCTTTCTTTCCATGTCATCTTCGCCATGCTGAACAGTCTGTGGAACTGCTTCCACCGATCCACTGCACGTTGCTGTTGCAGTTTGTCGCGGAGTACTCCTTGGTTTTTGGCCAGCGAAAAACGGGATCTTTGGTGGCATGTCCTCACTGGTGTGTGTCCCGTTAACCTTAAAATGATAGTACAGAAGTATAGATTTAGTTGTGGTGAAAATAAGTTAGATTATTACATGTATGCGAAGATAATATTGTAGCACATTACCAGCATTTTACCCCAGACTCTCAGTTTAAACTCTGGAGTATCTTGCAATTGCTTTTCTCTTAAATTTTGTAATCTGATTTCAAACTCAGATCGGGATGGAGTAGGTGTATCTATAACTGTGTTTTAAAATAATGTAAATTAAGTTGAAATTGTTTATTAATCTTATCAAAATAAGCGAATAATTCGAACACGTCTACCTTCATCGTTTGAATCGAGCAAAACGTCAGATCGTCTTCGTTTTGGACCCCATAGATGACGTTGGCTTATCTTGGATAATTTCTGCCCATAAAATGATCCAACCATCTTTCGCTGACGTGTACGCATCCCCGAGGTTGGAACTGTTGCTGATGGTGAACCGTTGATTTTTGCCGGTTATGTAGCCAAGACGAAACGAGTTTGCGTCGGCGGGTGCTGAAAGTTCCTCGCGAAAATTTTCCAGCAGAAATTTTCTCAAATCTTCTACGCTATCAAATATCGGAACATTTTGATGCCTGTACGTGTCAAACTTGGATCTATTGGCTTGATGAACAACCTTAAATATCACGTTTGACAGTATCTCCTTCAACCATTTTAATATTAACTTGTTCTGTACAGATAAGGTAACTTGTTCGAAAGCGCGTGCGAAGTGAATGCGAAGAATTCCCAATGTCAGCGAATTACTACAGTAGTTTGGTATGAAATTGAATGTAACCAAAATGCAAGCCCAAGGAGGTGGACCCTTTGAAATCACATGGGAATTAATTAGAACTAATTTCAATACCAAACGAGTAATTTGCTGGCAAATTCGATCTCCCGTCATTCTAGTTTAGAATAAATTTAGAATCCCATTGGGAATTCTTTGGCATGCACTTTGCATTAACTTTCTACGCATAATATTGCTACGCAAGCGTATGGTCTGCCGATAACAGTCGTGTCTAGGACTCGAATTTCGCAAATATCGAGAAATCATTTTCTTTAATTGACATCTATAAAAAGTATACTCATCGATTTCAAAGTCCACGTCAGTTTCGGTCAACCAAATTGCTATCCATCGTAAATCGTGGCTATACCATGGATAGTTAAAAGAGTTAAAAGTCTTTTAGCTATATCCATGGCTATACGCACGCCGCATTTTGACAATAAGGCCCTGTTTATACGTCGCTCTTGTGTCGAGTCAAATTCATTTTTATTTCCCGAAAATCGACGTATAAATATAATGTTAAATCTGAGACAAGCTCGTGTTATTACAATGTATGTTTACGACGATCTTTTGATGGATTTTTCATATATATTTTCGGGAAAAAATTGAATTTGACTCGACACCAGAGCGACGTATAAACAGGGCCTTTACATTCACTCCGTTAATTAATATTAAAGCAGATCGTGCGTTCCAGGGCGCTTATATAATATAAGTGCCCTGATGCGTTCCCATGATGCATTGCGCGCTCACAGTTTAACGTTTAAGCTTTTGAGTTTTCGAAGGACAACCTTTTTTGAATTAGCTGTATATATATATATATATATATATATATATATATATATATATATATATATATACTTGTATTTTTTCTTTGGTTCATAAGGCTCTCGATCATATTTACTAAATATTCCGTTGTTTAAGACCGCTACTGGTCAAAGATCTTTTTATTATCGCACTGTGAATTTATGGAACAACTTAGACACTTCTTTAAAGTTGAGCAAATCTGTGCATACCTTTAAACGAAAGTTGCGAAGTCAGCTACTTAAACAGTTTAATTCTTAGGATGAAGTATAGTGTACTAATATATATATACTTGTATTTTTTCTTCGGTTCATAAGGCTCTCGATCATATTTACTAAATATTCCGTTGTTTAAGACCGCTACTGGTCAAAGATCTTTTTATTATCGCACTGTGAATTTATGGAACGACTTAGACACTTCTTTAAAGTTGAGCAAATCTGTGCATACCTTTAAACGAAAGTTGCAGCTACTTAAACAGTTTAATTCTTAGGATGAAGTATAGTGTACTAATATATTTAATATATTGTATTATAAAATAGGTTGCGTCTTACGCACGCTGTGATTGGTCAATTACCGTGTTTATATCAGGCTATGTAAACACGGTTGTGATGTCACGGCACATTTTTTAACCTTATTTCATAAAAGAAATAGAAAATGGATGCCCTGTGTTTATATAACCTGATGCAAACACTCGAGTGAGTTGGGAGAATTCGAAAGTACTTATGTAAACACTCGCCTACGGCTCGGGTTCACATAAACTTTCGAATTCTCCCAACTCACTCTCGTGTTTGCATCAGGCTATATAAACACGGGCGGCCATTTTCTATTTCTTAAATATAGCGTAGTTAATGTTAATATTCATAAATTTGTTATCTTTTTTTGTAATTGTTAACTGAAAAGCCTCTCTGGGGAGTGATCAAGTAAAGTATTGTATTGCATTTTATACAACAACCTAAGAAAAGCAAACAATCTGATTGGCTAAGAACTATGCGTTATTAAAGTACACATGCACAGCTGACCTAACGAAGTCGCAAAATTTTTTTGTTTTATTTAAATTTTATCAAATTATACGTTTGAAGATGCAACTTGGTAGAAAATAAAGTGAATTTCATCTGTCTGAGGATCACACATATCACTCAGTGATGAGAGACACGGTCATCAAGTCGTTGTCCGACGACACAGACATTAAAATTATCGAAAATACATAAATATGGTCACTTAATACCTTTCGTCTCCGGCGCACAACGCTATCTACTCCACAGCTTCAGAAATTTTCTCATACAATTTCCATTCCTCTTCATGGAAATACTGTTCAGCCATACAAATCCAGGAGATATCAGCCATATTAATGTCAACAAGATTTCCAAACACAGAATATATTATTTCGCTGGTTAGTACGCGTGCTTCTTGGCCTTCTCCAACGATAAATGCTTTCCCAGCTGAATTTGAAGCATAAGAAGCGTCCAAATATACATGGGACAGCAAGATCCCGTCCAAAAGAACTAATCTGTTTGTTCAACGATAAATATTTTGGCTAGAAATGCCGACGAAGACACGAAGTTGGAATAAACTTTCAATTTTGTAAATCACAATTGATTTGTCATGATCATGATTTGCATAAATTATACGTGACGTAACCGGAAGCTGAAAAATTAGCCAATCAGGACAGCCTTATTTCTTCTGTCGCCCAATCAGATTGCTTTATTTGTATAGATCACTTATGACGTAATTAAACCTGAATTGAAAATTTTACCTCCTTTTCAATAGCCCTGCCGTTTCGACGATTAAAGAATATCAAACATTTCTTATTAAAATAATAAAATTTGATGTATATAACAAATAGATGACATTTTTCCGTGCGTGTGTACTGTAATAACGCACAGAAGACGTCACAGCGTGTAAAGAACAACAGTCACACCACTCGACTTCGTCTCGTGGCGTACTTTTTTGTTCTTTACACGCTGTGACGTCATCTGTGCGTTATTACAGTACACACGCACGGAAAAATGTTATCTATTTGTTAAGTAAGAAACGCAGATAAACCAGCGTGCAGACTCATGTTACATGTTGATGCTGTATTGTGTAATTTGAGTCTGCACGCTCCCGCAGAGAAACGAAGGAGAGACTGCCCTTTCTCTTTTAAAATTAGCTGAACCTGTTCACAACGAAGTTCCAAAACAAATGGAGGAATTCTCTATTGCAGAAATTTTGGTGGCATTGGGCAGTCTCCACTAACAATCGTCTTTTCGCTTCTCTGGGAGATCTGTTCGGGGTAGCTGTCTGCGTTCCTTTTGAAGTCGCCTTGCCTATACAAAACAATGCTCGAGAGCCTTATGAACCTAAAAAAAAAATACAAGTATATATACTGAAGAAAAAGACAACTTACCTCTTCTTTGCTAGGTATTGCTGAAACTTAATCTGGGTTTTCTGATGTGGGTCCGTTCTCTCCAACTACAAATACAGCTGTATTTTGAGCAGACAAAGGAATCGCCTCGATGACAAGCTGCAATTCATCGCAGTCGCATATCCACGAACCTTTTCGGAATTCGGAGCAGGAAATAGAACGAAGTGTACAGGATCGCCACTCTTATTTTTGACCATCAAATGGGGGTATCGATAATCGTTTTTACAAGTTCCCCAAGCGCATCTTAGTGGCCACCATTTTGACGCACCGCGCTGAATGTCCGCATTTTTCGACTTTGTTAACGTTTTGCAACACGTGACACGTGGTTTTAGCGTTGAAGTAGTGAATTGGCGCCCAATGATCCCAAAACTATGTATATTAACTTCGATACTTCAAATTTTTAGCGCTCCATCGCTCTTTTTAAGAGATTAACAACACTTAGCTTAATTACTTTGAAAAATACAGCTTCACCTGATATGTAATACTTCACCTAGTCTGCTCCGCAGGGAACTGATCAAGGAATTGGAATCAATGGCAAAGTGGGGGGAGTTGCCTGCCAAAACTCGACATATATTTTTGGACTCGCGGAAATGTTGCCGCGAATCGCGAATTTGAATTTAAGAAAGGAGAGGTAACCTTCAATTTCATTTGGCACTGAGGGAAGATTGCGGTGCTATGTAGGCTCGGTTTCCAGCCTTATTTCGGGCTGCGACCCGCCCCCGAAATCACAGCTGGGCTCGTGAGCTTGTCATTGTCAATTTCAACCAATCACAAATGCGCCTGCATTTTCAGCAGGCATATATTATTGAACATTTGTATAAATTATCGTGACAGCCAAAAGTGGCGGTCAATGGAAAGCTGTTAGAGAGTTTAAGCAAATACAACGCGAACGTCAAGGACGACGTCCTTAACACAATAGAATTTTCTTCACACAACAAAGAAAATGAATAATTTTTAGTCCCAAGAGTAATCGTAACGCCGCTCCCGTTCAACATACAATTACATTGGCGTCGTTGCCCTAGCTTGCTTAAGCTCCCTAACAAGTGAGGCGTACGACCGAATTTTCGAAACTTTTGAAGATTATTGTTTTAAAATATTTGCAACGTGACCATTAGTGGCCAAGATGTGTTTGCCATTTAGCCTATTAGGTCAGGAAAATCACTGATATTTCAGTCAGCGTCAATAGTGTGTTGATATCGTAAAACCTAACTCGAAACGAATCACAACTGCGATTTCGCCTTTGATTTCTTTCATGGAAGATGATCAGATGCGGTTTCTATGTCAGTTTGAATCACGGCAGAGTTCGGCAACAATTTATAGAACGACGAAGATGCTAAAAAGCGAATTGAACCTGGTGAGTGTCAGATTGTTTATTTACGTTAATACCATGTGTGTCTTCGTGAAATGGCGGGCCTAATTGTTGATTAAAGATGCATTGCCAGAAATTTGGGACAAGATGGTGGCGCGCGTGCGCATTAACGACCATAATAATGGGGATTCTCAACAGTAAATAATACAATCTCGTTCCCAGAGCCAAATATGCCCGGCCGCGCGTGCAAATCAAATGGCTCTGGGACAATCCATTTGAAATACCATAAAAAGTGTGTATTTTGGGGCATGCGCAGTTGGTATTTTTGTACCCAGACCCACGAAAACCTTCAGCACGGCCGTTCAATATTCTGCAAAATACATCGACTTGTTGTGACTGATTCTGGAATTTAATAGTAACAAATAGCAGTAGAAATGTTGTAAGAATATAATCGTGGCTGGTTTGTGATGCGATAAAGTATTACTTGGCAGAAATTTCTGGATAAGAGACTGATAAATGGAAAATAATGCACCAGGCGTGATAGTGATCGATGACCAGTTCATGACCTTCTGATGAAACCCAGTTTGAATTCTTGTTTATTCAAACTTATGAACACGAAAATATCGTATTATTGTTCTGAATATTATTCGAATATTCGTAGACAGCTACAAGGTAAATTACAACGAAATCTGGAATTTTAAAAACTTATTTCATGTATATAGTACTGCATGTATGTCTTTCAAATAAAACGTGACCTAGCTTGGTGGTATATTTGTCATTTGTTGATTTGCAACATTTAATTTGTTACTTGTTTTATAATCCACTTGTTTGTGTGTGATCGAAATAATCGACACTGTAGCTTTCTGAGGTTTAATCATTTATGAATTCATATTACATCTGTTTATACTGATCTATGTGATTGAAGATTCAAACACCAGTAGCTGAACCTCACTATGAACCAGCCATATTTGTACGGCCTGTTTATCTTGCCCATTTGAGTATGGCGAAAAAATTCTATGCATAAAAAAATAACAAAGTGAGAGGTTCTTCTTTTACTTATTTTTTTAAACATTAACTTTAAAGTACTTAAAACCAAAGATGTGAGGGGCAGGTGGCACAAATGCTCACATTTAGCTAATATATGATTTATAATGATATTGGATTTTGGTTTCATTTGTCACAGTCTAGTTCAGTTGTAAAATTTACTAAAGTTTGTGGAGCCCTTCATCAAAGTAAAACCAAGGGCACCACCTTTTTAACTTTATACCTAAAACAATGCTTAATTATATCAACTTTACTCTTAAAAACATTACAATAATGTAATAAAGCAGCTTCTGGTACAAAAAATACCCTTTAGACTTGGCATCTTGTGCAGTCTGGTAACTGATAAGGGTGTAACAATAGAGGGACTAGGGGGGGGGGGGGGGGGGGGGGGTACAGGCTGCCCACTTAATATTTTTCCTAAGCTCCATTGGTAACTCTGAAAATGGGCTAAAATGTGACTAAAGCCTTGTTTCCATTTGGTCACTAGTGGTCATTGACAGAGTTGCTACTGGGATAGGATTTATTCTATCCAGCAACTGCAATCAACTGCTTGTGACCCACCAATGTCCAAATGTCAGTCAGGATTAAAATTTCCAAGGGTTTAAGCACAATGCACCCCACCTTACTATTAATTTTGACGAATTAGGCTAACCCAAAGTATCTTCTGCCAGCAATAGGTAGATAATGCTGGCATGTGTGTAGTCCCCATTTACACAAGGGTGTCCACAGTTAGTAAGGCTCTCATTTGTACTGTATACTCTACTGATAAAGTGCCAACTGATGATATTTGAACCAAGGCTACATTATGTGCAGCCTAAGACGAGTAAAGTCATAGTCAGCAATAAATTATGAGTTTTAAGAAATCATTTTATTAACCTTTTCACCACCAGGTTAAGCTATTTAGAATTTCATTCTGGTTAACATGCCAGATGATTTTATTCTACTGCAGAGGGAATGCATTAGCTGGTTGGGATGGCCTTGCAAGCTCACATTGAATGGGTCAACTCACTGTTGCTTAGGTTTGCTGAGAATCCCTGTTAATCAGCTAATTAAGTTATAGTAGCTGGTGTAGGCAGGAATGGGTTATTGTCCAATTCAAAATGTGAAACACAGTAAATGTAATATTAATTTTATTGTGTAAACAATATGTGTAACAGAGTTAGTAGTGGAAAATTGTTCTCTCGAGGTGGGAATTCTTAACTTCTGGCTTTTAAATACAGTTGGTGACTACTACAGTTGGTGACTACTACAGTTGGTGACTACTATGAAAAGACCTTTGGCTGAACTGATTTTCAAAGTAATTTTCTTTAATTTAGAAAGCAGACTTTGGATATACAGTGTGTACTAAAACATTGACTGTAACCATCAATCACTGCCTGTTTATGATCAGGGATGCCAGGAGGGGCATAGGGGTGTAGGAACTGGAGGGAAAATGGGGCATGTGCCCCCCCCCCCCAAACTTTGTCATGAAGTGCCCTTTTTGCAACAGGAAAGTGCCCTTTTTATGTTAAAACATGTGCCTCAAGTGTCCTTTTGAAGTCCTACCCCCTGAACAAAGTGCCCTTTTGAAGCTGTGCCCCTCCAAGATCAAATTGCTTAGTACACCACTGGAGGGGCAGCTTCCACTCATTGCCTTTCAGTGCTAGGAGGGGTGAGGGGGGTTATCACGTAATATGGATATCACTTAAAACAAGATATTAAAAAGGAAACTATATGGGGTCACTACATAGAGTGGGTATCTCCTTGTATTTAAATTATAATTAAATAGAAAAATAAGTTCACCATTTATTATTTTATCATATATCTTATTTATTAACATTTGTACCTAACTGATACTGGAGAAACAACAATAGGACTCAAGGTCCCTTACAAGGTTGTTCTCCTAAGATTGAATTGTTGATTTTATGGAGAGGGGGGGGGGGGGGACCAGAGAACCTGGAAAAAACCTTGAAGCACAGGAGAGATCAACTACAATAACTCTACTCACACGAGTTCCAAGCTCAAGCCTGTGACAAGGTGTCCAAAGTGGTCACCCATCCAAGTACTAACGCCATCCAATCAAGCTTAACTTTGGATCACAGTGGTCAGGCAACTCTTCACCACCCATGCTTCCCATATGGTCACATAGGTATAGTACCAGTTTAAAACTGGTGTAAAATGTATAAATCAGCAACTAATGCTTACCCCATAATACTTCAAACCAATGTATATTACTTGTAGATACAAATTAAAAAAACAATGCCTTGTAGTACGTTGTACAGCTATAAGAATATTATGTCACATATAACATATATAAAAAGTAATAAACACAGTGTCAACAGCCATAAGACAATATATTTTTTTGTTTAAAATATGAGGAGATACTACATACATGTTGATATATTAAAACTTGATCAATCACTCAGCTAATTATGAATATTTGAGGTGATTGAAAGATGTAGCCATCATTTATACGTTCCAAATGATACTTCTTGAAGTCAAATCCAGTGTCCATATGACGTTATACCATAAAGATTTAATTATTTAAAAATACAAGTACGGAAAACTATGAATTCTGAAAAGTGAACTCGTCACGAACCACGGTCACGATGCATGGGCCACGATGAATCTGTTATCTGTCATACTTTAAACTCGAACCAGAGTTCCAAAAATACCACAAAAGCAAGTAAGTATTTCTTGTCTCCTTGAAATGACTTTTGCAAAGGAATAACTCTCAATTTCTCAGATTAAGTCCCAATAAACATGTTATTTCGCTTCACTCCTTCTCGAAAACAACCCATATTACATGATGGGAGAATGGATGTGAAATTATCTGCGCAGCGCAGTAGGCGTCAACACGTTAAGCCAATCAGAGTCGATTTTCAAATGGATTGTCCCAGAGCCATTCGCTTGCCGCGCGCGTATGGGTCTGGGTACGAGATTGTAAATAATAAGGAGAGCACACAATAATTCAAATTTTGCTTAAACGGTGATATATTTCTTCTTTGCCTAGATTCATCTGATTTCAGGATGGACTAAGCAACAGCTGTAACTAAAAAAAAATTGCTTAGCTCGACGACAAAATACTTCCCTAGCTTGTCTTATTTGCCCTAAAGCGCCACTATCCATAGTGTTAGCCATAGGAATCTTTGTAAACTGGGGCTAGAAATTGACCGACAACGCTACGGGCGATGCGAAGTCTCCAGATCGCGATGCATTCGGCATGAGTCAGTCTACTTCCTGAGCACATAAAAATCCTGATTTTTCGCTAGCATAGTACTTCCAAAAGCGTTTGAACTTGCTTGATTTCACAGTTCTTATAGCCGTTTACAGGTTGTTTACATATACATACATGCACGATTTAGGCAAATTCTAAATAACTCAATGACCTGAATAATGAAATACACTAGAATACAGTAGAATCAAACGCATTAGAATACTTAATTTTTTTTTGGCGACAGAGAGCAGCGGCACAAATGACCAAAATTTCTGGTGATGGTCCATAAGAAAAGATTGCACCTTGCTTCAATTCACGAAGCTCGCTGAATTATAAGTCGTGTCCTTGCTGCATTTCTGCCATTTCAAACATCTGCGATTTATCGTTATGACAACAATATCTTTGCCGTGTGCATTACGTCACAGACATAACAAGCCGCTCACGCGTTCAGCCGTTCGTAGAGGGCGGGTAAAGTCCCGCGGGTCGAGATAAGGCTGGAAATCGACCCTAGGTGCTATGATCCGGTTATCAAAGTTAAAATTGACTAACACTTGGGCAATAGAACGCATAGGTTGATGCTGCTGGTTGGTAATGTTGAAGTCGTGTCAAATTTTGTATATCGTACACTTTGTAGTAAACTATTTTAGAAGTGTAATAACGTTCTGGTGCTCTTCGAGCGCAGATCACAGTCGCTTCAATGTAAGTTATTTTTCAAAAAAAATTTAGTTTTCCAGCTTCTCAGTTGAGCGGGGCTGGGCTTCTATTTTCTTTTTAAATTTGCTTTAGTGCAGACTTAAATTAAATTGACTGTTCACTTAACCCTATCTAGACTGGGCTTTTTTTGGTCTTCTGGAGTTGGGGGGGGGGGGGGGATGGAATGTGCCCGCGGATAATATCTCAGAAAGCGTTTATGATATCGAAGTGAAAATTGGTATGCTAATAGAACATTCAAAAATATTTTCATTTTTGTTGCTGTCACCCCAGATGTTACGTATCTATGACGTCATACTTAAGAATACAGCAAAGTGAAATACAGCCAAATAATAGAGAAGAAAAACTCTCAAATAAATCATTTTAATATTACTGTAGCTTGAGCCAGTAGCAAGAAGATAAAACTATAAAACTTAAAAATTTAGAAAAAATGGCTTATTTTTTGGTTTATGGTCGTTGAGTGAGTTGTTGTGATAAGAAGGTAAATGTTATATTCATTAACCAAGCTTTATTGTTCTATTTTCTATCTTTAATCATCTCAGGTACATTAATGCCTGGGTCCAAGTTTCGAATTTGAGAAACACGCAAGAAAATACATTAAAATCTATAAAAAATTAGGGACATTAGATACAAATTTCATTGATTCGTTACATGTTCGACAGCAAACATCGGAATGTATTGATACTCTTAGTTGCCATGGAAACTGTTCACGTGACTTGATCTGCCTGTAAAATGGCGTGAAATTATGCAAAATAATATTCGCACCGCGCCGACCCGTAAAACATTTAAAGTATATTACAATATTGCTACTACGATACCTTTAGACATGATACTACTTCCTCCAAATTAGAACCGTAAACATTTGTCATTAGGGAAGAAGATAAAGCAGGCAAAATTACGATAACTATCATTCGGGAGTACGTTTACTGAGATAAATAGTATTTCAGAGTGATAAGTTCATCGTTCTAATTTGAGGGACAAGGGCCGATATATTTTGAACAAATCTAGTACGTAGAGTACACGATTTAGGAAAAAATTACCACTCGGCAAGTCGAACGTGTGTTTTGCGCGATATGAATATTATTAGACTCTATTACTGATCTTGAAGCCGCAGTGAATTCTGATTTGGAAAATCTTAGAAAATGGTTAATCGCCAATAAACTTAGCCTAAACGTAGCTAAGACTGAGTTTATGTTAATTGGTTCAAAACAACTCATTAAAAATATTTCAAATTTGCAAACTAAATGTTAAAATTGAAAACGAATCAGTTGAACAAGTTTATGAATCCAAAACGCTTGGAGTGACAATTGACCAGCATTTATCTTGGAAGAGTAACACTGAGAATATTTGCAAGAAAATAACATCTGGAATCTCAGCTCTTTCGACGTCTAAAAGAAGTTGCTGATAAGCAAACACTTCTGTCTGTTTATAATGCAATTGTTCGCCCATACTTCGATTACTGCTGTGAAGTATGGGATGTGTTCGGTGAAACACAATCAAAAAGACTCCAAAAACTCCAAAATAGAGCTGCTCGAATTATCATGAATATGAGCAATGACACAGATCACTCTGTTGCTCTGCAAGCATTGGGCTGGAAGCCACTTAAAGCAGAAAGGAAGAAAGCTAAAGCAAAAATTCATGTACAAATTATTAAATAAAATGGGTCCTAAGTCACTCACTAATCTTTTCACATATAAAGGTGAGATGACAAACTACAAACTTCGGAACATTTCAAGTAGTCTTTGTTTACCGCAACCGCGTACTAATAATATGAAAAAAAGTTTTATGTATGATGGAGCATACCTTTGGAATTCTATTCCAAAAGAAATTAGAGAAAGCAAATCACTTTCTTCCTTTCGAAAGAAAATCGCTACTCACATTGATAACTAATGCAATTATAGCTGTTACCTGTAAATAGATTACTATACTAGTTAATTAAGTTAGTTCATTTAATACTATATATCTTATATATTTTATGTAAATAGCTTTTAAATTCTATATCTGTATTTTGTACACGCCCCTTGTGGAAATCAGCTTCGGTTGACGGGGTCAGCGTGTTTAAATAAAGTTTTCTATCTATCTATCTATTGTTGACCGCCATTATATTATTGAGCCCAGTGTTTTCTTTGTGTCGATCCAGCGGGCAACACGTAAAATTACGGTATTGTCATGGAGATAGCGTTCTTTAAAAGCAATATGGTGGACGAAAATGAACTCATAAGTCATAACTAAGGCGAAATTTACTATATTACAGATTAATGAAGCTACTTGAAGTAGAAATGTCTTACAGTGCAAACTATGAAGGGTCCGTGTAATCTAAAAACGTACATTATGTATTCTAATATAGTCACAGCGCACTTACAAACAAATAACAAGACCTAAAGATCTTTTATTGATTTACCGAAATATATAACACTATGTACAAAATACTGTAGACTTAGAACATGTAAGATACATGTCTTTGATCCATACCTTATCTTGACATGTTATTAAAACGTGACGTAAATCCGCATACTTGAAATTTAGGTGCAAAAGATTCAAAGTTCTTCGGAGCAGCAGGTTTATTCAGCAAGCGATTAAAAAGTTTCTTATACGAGAGTTTAATAGTATAGCGTAACATTGCTATGGTGTTGAGTTTTATCCAGCCTTCGACGTGCGGCTTCGCCAGGGGAATCGCCTGGCAAGTCGCTAAAGAAGTAGACGAGAAAATTAAGTGTCAGGATAATGAAAGTCGACAAGAGCAACAAGCACGCCAGATGCAAGAACGGTTCAAGCGGTACTGCGCTGTCTTTGCAACCAGTAAGGAGAACTTTTTGCTTGAATATCAAGGATTTCGGAAGATCCTTCCTGATTTGCGCAAGAAGTTTCGAGAGTGGAACCGCCGTAAGATTCAGGAACGAAACCAATACACGGGAGCTTTTAACATCAAAAGTTGGAATGCGTTGACCTTGGAACAGCAAGGAGAACACTCACTGCAGAACTGCAGCGCGTGCCGGAAGCGATACAGCAATATCCAGTCTTTGTTCCCAGTAAAGTCGAAACGGTTTATTGGTTGTACGCGTAAGAAAACCCCGCTATTATCGGTCGAAATCACTTCGAGCCAAGAATGTCAAAATCCAGCGAACAAGCTCACCCAACGCCAATCTGCTGATCTTGCAAGGGAAATCTATAGCAAAATCAATCCATCATTTCAAAACGCCTGCAACATCTCCTTTGCCAAGGCATTAACAAATGTCAGTGAAATGAATCTCGGTGTGAACAAGTCCAAAGCTGAAAAGAAAAGAGAGACAAGAAATCAGTACAGGAAAGCTAAAAAAATCTGCAGAAGCCCAGTGGTGAGAGCACATCTGTGATCAGGTATATTTTATTGTCAATTGTAATATGTAAAGCTAATGTGCCTCTCAAGTTACAAAAAAAGTGTAATATAATAATTATTAAAAATTTCATCGATCCTGCACCTATAACTACATTATAATATTAATGTTTGTCTAATTAGGGGGCTGTTTATATATGGAGGCGAGCCACCCTGGGTGCCAGACAAATTACTCAGCCTGATTTAATAGCAAGATCGAGCGTTTGCTGTTATTTCTTGTTAATTTTTATCTTGCATTTACATGAGAATGAGCCAACCCGCCTAGCCATTAGATCTTGGTTTGTGTAACTGGAGTCTCAGTTACCTGGGCCAGATTTTTTTTCATATAAACACGATTGCATGACTGCATGGGCTAGCTGGTCGGGTACCCTCCAAAAGCACAATTCTGGATATCAGGGAAAATAAATGCAGTCAGCCCAGGTTACTCAACCAAACAAACCAGCCCAGGTAATATTAGCAGGACTAGAAATTGTCATGAAAACATGGTCAGCTCAGTTAAGCGGGCTAGCTCAGGTACTCGGGCTGGCTCACCTCCATATAAATTAACACCCCCTTAGATGTATATACAACTTTTAACACACACAGGTAAATGTCCTAGCTGATTAAGATAACTGTACATGTTAAACTTAAAAACAAACATTCTGTGATATTCTGTAGGTAATAATTAATAATATAATTTAGTATTATAATATAATTTAGTATGTAATAATACTAATACAGTATGTAATATTAATATAATACAATTTATTATAGATGTTATGGGAACAGACAATCCTTGGCTGGGCGACAACGAGAGAGGGTTACAATGAGTTTTGAAAGCTATGATGAAGCCAAAGAAAGACACGAAAAGCAGCTGCAGCATTTAAAGAAGAAAAGTCCAGTTGGAAATATTCAGAAAATGGAGTGGGACAAACAGGGTTTGAAGAATGAGGTGAATGGTTATGAAAGTGGAACACTGATAAACTGGACAGAGTTGGCACGTCATTACCAAATAAAAAATACCAGTGGAGATCTTGCAAAGAATGGTGGCCAAATTGCTAAGGAATGGTTGATATCTGAAGGAGTGGACATCAACAGATTTATGAAAAGGAGGCTGGAGAATGATGGGGGGCAGATTAGAAAGAGGATAAAGAGGGGTGCAGGAGGTGAAATCACAATTCCATGTCCAGAAACCAATGAAAGCTTGAAAGAAAAACTAAAGGAAAAAATTTTGTCTGGTGAATATAATGTTGGAGAGTTAATTGTGCCAAGAAAGGTGATAATAAATAAATCTTTTAAAAATAATATAATTGTAAAAACCAATCAGAGAATGATTCACATATCATTTCTACAGTATTGAGTCTTGCATTATTAGACTATGTTCAGGGCCGCTCTATATAATCAGGGCTCATTATATTAACTCATTGAGGGGCAATGTAAATATAGCAGAATTAAATGTTAAAGACAGTGTGCCTTAATTTGCCCTTTAATGGGTTAACCGAGCTGATGGTTTGAAACTATTGAGGTGAAAGTCAGAGCGCATCATAGCACACAACTCTGCTAAATAAAATGATCTGGTACATGTATGTAGCCAGAGTAAAATGTTAGGTGCCCTTGCTCCTTGATGCGTTAATTTGTTGATGCCTGAGTGATTTCCCCTAATGACCTTTAAAATCATATCACCATCAGGTTATATTAGACAGTCTCAGAGAAAAATAATAAATAGTAATTTCAGAATATTATATAATCAGACATTAAAATAAAATCATCAAATTTGTTAATAAATAGTAATAATAAAAAATATTATCTAATTTTTTTCAGTATGATAAATTGGTGCTTGAGGATGGATCCATTGTGAAAACACACTTTTTTGTGGAAGGACGCAAATGCCCTCTTGCTGTGATCCATGAAAGAAAGCTGCATGAACTTGAAGAATTCATGAGAAATACCTCTGACGAAGATCTCAATAATCTGTCATATGAAAATGTGTTGAAAAGGCTGGAAATGATTAACGAAGTGAAGGAAGGGGAAAATCAAGAAGACATGAAAGAAAGAATGAAAGTGATGGAAAGGACTCGGCACTTCCTGGTTTGGCATGATCTTTCGACAGTGGCTAATCATAGCCATCTTGTCTTCATGGTAACCTGTCTCTATGACCCAGCAACATTCTACACTGACGGTGAATATGAAGAGCTTACAGGAAAGAAAGTCAATATCCAATCCCACGTTGAAGCCCCCAGTCTCTACATTGTAGCAAGGTCTTCATCATCTGATAAAGAGCAATTATGCTATGTAGAGACTAGGGTAGAATGTTTGGAGGAACTTTCTGACCCTGTGAAAACCAAGTCAGGTATACCGGTAGTGGATAAAATGAGGTTCTTCCAATTGGTGACAGCCCTGCACGAACAATTTGAATGTGGCCAACAAAAGGGAGGGAATTTTTACTGTGCAATATGTGGAGCAAGTGCACATCGAGTGTATGAACTTGATTATTCATTTCGTTGCCCATATATATCCCTAGCAGATCGACAGCAGCTGGTCATGCAAGGTCCCTGTGGAAAGAAGAAACTCTCTGGAAAAGTCAAACAAGCCCTTTCGTGGTCTTACAAAGGAGAATTTAACTAAGGAGTTGTCTGCTAGAGGTATATATGAAGGCGACAAGAAGAAAGAATTGGAGGATCTGATGAGAGAAGAATTGCATGGTGTGCAGAGAGTACCAGCCCTACTTTTTAACAATCCAGAGAAAACTCTAGAATCAATTAACTGTGGCAGTTATGAAATTTTAGGTTTTGAACCCCTTCATGATATTGGAAAGCATATAGAGAATGTCTTCACTGAGCTTCCTGAGCATCTCCCAAGCAAAGAAGCTTCTGAACTAAAGGCTGTGCTTGAATTATGCATTGGGGGGAAAGAAACAAAGAGGACCTTTGATTATCGCTGCGCTCTGGTCTTGATTTCCAATCAAGTCAGAGGCATGATTAATTCAAAAGCCCAACAGTTGCTGGATACCCTAGTAGAAATTCAAGAAATAGCCTATAGTTCAGAAGTACATCGAACACCTAGATCTGTTCTTCGACTCCACAATCTCACTTGGCTCCATGCACTGCTGTGCAAAAAGTTTGATTGGCTTTACCTTGAAAACATTTGACGACGCGCAAATTTTATGGGAATTACTTCCACAAAATAACAATGCATGCACCTATTCAAAACCGGCTGATAAGTGGTAGATCATCAAATACTGAAGAACAAGAGAGAGTCTTCAATGCCATTACTAACATAACAAAAACAACATCTTCATTCCATGCAAATCATATTATTGGAAATGTATTTGTACGACTTCAAGCTGAGAAAACTATGAATACTCACCAAACTTCTACTTCTGACAAGCAAACAAGCCCATCTTTCCAAACTCGCATCTTCGCTACCAAGTTTTGGAAACACTGTTATTCCACAACAAATGCTGGAAACACACTCCTCAGTTTGGCAAGCACACCTGGAAAGAATCAGTGATTTCCTATTAGCAGGTGAAGGCATTTGGTGGAAAGTATGTGGCAATGGTGATGTTGAATTTTTTTTATGCTAAAGGAAATCCTGAATCTGTTCCTGAAGGACCAATTCTACACCACTTTCGTTCCAGTAGCTTTAAAACTGAAAGAGGCATATTTGAAGGAATGCTGGCAAATGTGCTTACAAAACAAGTCACAGTTACCAGTTGCACAGCTGCGAATTCCAGATAAAAATGGAAATATGGTAATTGAGAATTTGGCAAATGGAAATTCAGGACTCGGCAATAATGAGATCGATGGTAGGGATGCAAGGAATGGAGGTTGGGCAATTGTTGGATTGGGTGATAGTGTAGGGATGTCAGATGGAGTTGATGTTTGTTCGGACAGGTTTCACACAGATGGTGATAAAGTAGAGGGTGTTGGATGTTGTATTGGAGATGGGGTTGAGGTTGGGGTTGAGGTTGGGGTTGGTAATGATGATTTAGATGACCAGGTTGCAGTAATCAAACATGGAAGTGAGGATGCTGGTGAAGTGGAAGATGTGCATGAGCACATAATTTCTTTGCAAGAAAGTAGCTCCGAGATAACTACTAACTGGAACACAGATGCTGGAACTACTGATGTGGGACAAGTTTCAAGTACTAAACCATTAGGTAAGGGTATACATTATAATATATTATATATATATATATATATATATATATAATGCTTAGGTAGTTTGTCCAGGCATTTACTGTAAGGGACAAGTGCCCATGACCACCATCATGTTGGGTTAAAGGCTCTAACTGACTCACAAGAACTGGCTCCTATTATAAGCAATTAAATAAAGTTACTGTAGTTTTATTTTATTTTTCTAAATGAGCTTTAAGTATTTTCATCGGGCCCGAATAATCGCAGTGAAAATGTGTCCGACAAATCGCAGTGTGTAAACACCTTTATTAAACCTTGCAAATCCATAAACGAAAATTATAAATATTATAACTTACCATTCATTATTTGGTCCACTGAATGTCGGAATTTTGAAGTTGCCACCTAACATGACGGCTGTGATCCCATCTGCAAGAGCCAATAGAATATTAGGTTATGTTTACTTTTTATGATAGACAAATCACCAGAACCTCAGACGAATGTTACATGCGAAACGAAGCAAGGATGCACCCAGGTGAAAATCTTACATAAGATCTTGCCAAGATCTTATAAGATCTTATGTAAGATCTTGCAAGATCTTGGCAAGTTCTTACAAGATCTTGCAAGATCTTGCAAGATCTTGCAAGATCTTATCAAGATCTTACAAGATCTTATCAAAATCTTACAAGATCTTACAAGATAGCTAAAAATCTTACAAGATTTTAGACAAGCTTGTAGAAGATCTTGTTGAATCTTACAAGATCTTACAAGATCTTGCTGAATCTTACAAGATCCTACAAGATCTTACAAGATCTTACAAGATCTTACAAGATCTTACAAGATCTTGCTGAATCTTACAAGATCTTACAAGATCCTACAAGATCTTACAAGATCTTACAAGATCTTACAAGATCTTACAGGATCTTACAAGATCTTACAAGATCTTACAAGATCTTACAAGATCTTACAAGATCTTGCTGAATCTTACAAGATCTTGCTGAATCTTACAAGATCTTACAAGATCCTACAAGATCTTACAAGATCTTACAAGATCTTACAAGATCTTACAAGATCCTACAAGATCTTACAAGATCTTACAAGATCCTACAAGATCTTGCTGAATCTTACAAGATCTTACAAGACCTTACAAGATCTTACAAGATCTTACAAGATCCTACAAAATCTTACAAGATCTTACAAGATCTCACAAGATCTTACAATATCTTGCTGAATCTTACAAGATCTTACAAGAACCTACAAGGTCTTACAAGATCTTACAAGATTGTACAAAATCTTACTATCTTGACTGTTGCAGAATCTTACAAAATAACACAAGTTCTTGTTGAATATGACAATATCTTCCCCGATATATCATTTGAAGGGCTTTAATAAGAGCACGATTAGTTTGATTTAAAGTGCTTATGAAACGAAAATTAAGTTTGTCTTATTTGAAAGTACTTATGAAATGACAGAGTAACATCTTTTGCTGTTTTTTGTTTGCTTGCTTGCTTCTTTCTTGAGATATCTCGGTTTGTTTTATATGTGAAACTAACCAGTGACATCACAATGCGCATAATGACTTACTGGGAAAGGTTTATATATACTGTACAGATCTTTCCTATTATTAAACGGAATTAGTTGAAATGTAATTATTTTTGTTGTTGGAAAGGAAACACACACACTTCGAAGTGCTTCCATCTGATAATAGAAAAGATATATAACCTTTCCCTGTAAGTCATTATGCACGTGTTGTGACATCACTGGTTACAGTAGTTTCACTTATAAAACAAACTGTGATATCCTAAAAACAAAGCAAGGAAACAAAAACCAGCAAAATATGTTACTCTGTCATTTTAAAAGTACTTTCAAATAAGACAAACTTAATTTTCATTTCATAAACACTTTAACAAAATGTGTTACATGTTACATTGTATAATTATATTGTTACATTAGATCTGGTAATGTAGAGATGGGGTCATACACGTGTTTTTGTCCATTATTTTGCTTTATATGATTTTATGATTATCACTCTACATGTATGGTGAACAGTCAACCCCAACTCACTTGTGTGTCCAGTTATTGATCTAGCTCTTTGGTAATTGGTGAAAAGAGACATAATATTACTCTCAAATAAGGTTGTTGAAAATAAACTGTAATTAACTATTTAAAGTATTTACTTTTTAATTAGTACTGTAATGACAAAATTAATTCATTCAAAATTTATAGTCTTTATAAGTTTTTGCTTTCTGCAGCATCCATTCTACATTTTGCATCCCTACATTTTTGGTTACATGCATCAATAGCTTGCTGGTGATATTTATTAACTTTGTCGGACCCATATTTGGCCAGGAGTTAGTACATCTATAATAACAAATGGAGATATTAACAAAAGATTGATGTGAAATAGAATAAAACTTGTGAGACTCTGAACATTTGTTTAATTAACTCTGAACATCAGGAACTAAGGGGGTGATTACATGGACCAGGCTAGCCATCCTATATAAATTGTATGTCTTTTCAACATTTCAATTACATGACAAGCAAGCTAGCCCAGTTTGCCTTGATCCCAGTTGTCACAACCAGTTAATCGGGCCAGTCCAGTCCATGTTTACTGGTAAATTTTAATATTCTTTGAAACATGTTTAATATTCTTTGTAGTCTGGTTTATAGCATACATGCATAAGTTTGCCCCAGATTCCAACACTGAGAACATTGCAGTCTAGGAATATCTAGTTTTCAAGCTATGTTGTTATTAACACAGTAAAGCCTTTTCTTAAATTAAATATTGAAACATAACAGTTGTGTTCATCAAAAAGGGAATCAAATGGTCGACTTTTTGTAAATGAATTACCTATAGAGCGTTTTCATCTGACGTCACGGTGGCCATATTGGTGTACTAAAACAATGAAATGACGGCCATATTGGTGTACAGTATGGGAATTAGCTCTTTCTTATTCAAATATATCGTATTGTTTCACCACCCCCATAGGGCCACCGATCACATGAGTGAAAACGCTCTATAGTATGCAGGGTATATACAGTGTGTATCAAAAAAATTCGAACCCTTAGAAAATGAATTAGCATTCTTTTCACACAACCGATTGTAGTAGTTTGAAAGCCCTAAAAGCGCTGCGTTATAAATTAATCAGCACATAAGTTAAACGAAGCGAAAAAGCTTTTAAATACTTTCACCATGCATACACTTCAAGTTATCTTAATTTAATTTCCCAGGTGTATAAGACCGTGTGTTTTACGCATCTGTGGGTTCAGCGAAGTGCTTAGGGTTTTCAAACTACTACAATAGGTTGTTTGAAAAGAATGCTAATTCATTTTCTAAGGGTTCGAATTTTTTTGATACACACTGTATATTATGTATATTCAAAATTACCGCCGTTGTTGATCAACACAAAACAATTTGTCAATTCCCAAAACAAACCATAAATCCTTTAATTGTAATACTTATAAACAACGAAAATAAACATATTTTGTAAGAATCAAACCGCAAATCGTTTGTATTCCGACAATTAAGAACATTTCTATTCCGTAGCGAATAAATATAAAATACCCCGAGTATACCTTGCCGACTATTTCAAATTTATACAAATCAGTATACAAAATTGCTGATTAAAGAATCTATGACTTACCTTCAATAATGTGATCGCATCCGTCGTCTGTATACGTCGATCTAGCGAAGAACCATTTATAAAACAGAAGCAACAACAGGGGCGCAACTAGAAAATTTCGAGGGCAGGGGTTGAACGCAAAAAAAGGGCAAAGTCGTTCAGTATTCTAAACAATTTGGGACTAGAAGGCAGTGGTGTGGGAAGCAGAGATTCTAGGGGGGTCCGGGGGCATGCCCCCCCGGAAATTTTTTGAATTTTAGGTCTCTGAAACGGCATTTCCTGCATTTTTAGGACGCTTTTCTCGTATTTTCAGTTGCGGAAATGTTTATTTTGGTCTCGCATTATTGCGGAGAATTGTATTGCCTGCTACAACACGATTAATTATCTGTTTATCTAATGTCTAACCTAGTATTAGAGGTCTCACAAAAAGGGCAGGGGTTAAAAAGGGCAGGGGTTGCAACCCCCCCCAACCCCCCCCCCCCCCTAGTTGCGCCCCTGAACAAATTACAAAGCAAAAGGCAAACAACAATCGCCAATCGCCAACGAACTTCCAATTCGAAAATGAACGCGTCACCGGGTTCCCGCGTCATCATGGGATAATAATCCCGCGTTAGCCTCGCGTGGTCTTAAGGTAGCACAAAACGTTTATGTAAATTTGCAGGTTGTATTCGCCCATAGTCACTCGAAAATCGAAAGCCATACATCGAGTTTTACAAATCAATACTTTTTAATTCAACTTTATGGGCTAGTATATTTAGGTCATTTGTCAAGTTTTATGTCTAATCAAATAGTGTGTAGCATGCTGCACAAAATATCTGTTAGCACAGGAATTTTGAAGATAAGGAACGTATAGTTAAAGTTTGGTGGAAATATTGCTTGAGCAATATACGGTAGATCAAAAGAAACACTTATAAGCAAAATATGACAAATGGTAAACTTGGAAAAGCATTTGAAGCTCAATGTTTTAACTTCAGAGTTATAACTTAGAGATGAATAAATAATCGAATGAATAGAATATTCTAGAGAATATTCAATAGAATGTTCTATTGGCCTCATATAGAACATCTAATATAATACTTTGTGGAAGAAAAACCAATATGCTATAGAAAATCCAATAGAATATTCTATTGACACTTTAGTGTCATACAGAATATCCAACAGAATATTCTGTTGAAAAAAAAATCCAACATAATATTCCATTGGATTTAGATTTCCAACAGAATATTCTATAGGATTCTATAGAACATTTTCGTAAGGGATATATCATACAAAATATCTTATAAGCTTTTACAAGATAATACACAAGATCTTGAAAGATCTAGTGAGCTTTATGCAAAATTTGGTTCAAGATCTTAAATAACATCTTATAAGAAATTTCTTATAAGATCTTATTTAAGATCTTACAAGATTTTACAAGATCAGCTTACAATATCTTATAAGATCTTATAAGATTTTGTAAGATCTTATAAGATCTTACAAGAATTTTCTTATAAGATCTTATTTAAGATCTTACAAGATCGTACAAGATCTTACAAGATCTTACAAGATCTTATAAAATTTTGTAAGATCTTATAAGATCTTATAAGAATTTTCTTATAAGATCTTATTTAAGATCTTACAAGATCGTACAAGATCTTACAAGATCTTACAAGATCTTATAACATTTTGTAAGATCTTATAAGATCTTATAAGAATTTTCTTATAAGATCTTATTTAAGATCTTACACGATCTTTCAAGATCTTATAAGATCTTACAAGATCTTTGTAAGATCTTATAAGATCTTATAAGAAATTTCTTATAAGATCTTATTTAAGATCTTACAAGATCTTACAAGATCTTACAAGATCTTACAAGATCTTACAAGATCTTACAAGATCTTACAAGATCTTACAAGATCTTATAAGATCTTATAAGAAATTTCTTATAAGATCTTATTTAAGATCTTACAAGATCTTACAAGATCTTACAAGATCTTGTAAGATCTTGACAAGATTTTCACCTGGGTGTGCCCTGGAGTTCATTCTAGGCCCAACCAAGGAGGTGTTAAAGTACGACAAAGCACGCAAAAGAATCAAGGCGTCTCCAAATAATGACAATTACCTTCAAGATTACTTGGATAATTTGGCGCTGATGGAAACCAGGGTCTCTCGTGAACAGAGGATAACGAAAGAGCGGTTGAAGATTTGGGAGCGACAACACTTCGACCAATACTGCAAACTTCCGACTTCCCAAGATATGCTCTCGGACCCACCTGCAAAGCTTTTGATGGACAAACTGAAGTATTGCAAAGCCCTGGTCAAGCAGTGGAAAAAGTAAAAAAGAAAGAAACGGTTCTTTAACAAGGACCCAAAGATACAAACTATTAAACAAACCGGCTCCTGTAGGAGCCACCAAAAATGAAAAAAATGTCAAACAAAAACGCTCGAACCAAACTTACATCGGTCGGTGGAGTAATCCATTTCGTACTCATTTGTCTTCTTATAAGGCATTGGTAAATCGCTTTTGCTAGAGTTTGAAGAGCAATACCAGTCAAATACTCTCCAGAGAAACATGAAGAGATAAGTATAAACGTGTTTTTAAAGTACAGTTGAAAAAATGCATTTTCGTTGCCAAGCAACGGTAGTCCGGAGTCTCCCATATCAGCTTTTCATTTCACGCCAATGTATTCCACTGCCATTTTCACACAGGAAATTTTAATATAACAATGAAATACGACAGGGGATCTGATAAGCTATTATTACACCACTATTCGCCACTACTAGCTTTTAAATAGGGCACGCTGTTTATAGGCAGTTTTAGAATACATTTGAATTCCAACGGTGATCAATTAGCATGTTCTCTATACATGACTGAGTGTAGTTACCAGTACCATTTTCAAATAAGGAGTCTAAAACCAAATAAGGTAGCGCTTGGCGGCAAAATCAATATACGCGCGCGGGTCATTTCGCGTGAGTTCTATGTGATCGGTATATCCTCTTGTATTCAATTTATATTTACTTTAATGCCAACAGATGGGCAAGCCAGATTTGAATACGCTCGAGATGGAGAAGAAGAGAAGGATGAGGAACAACAGGAAAAAGCATCGCCGACAGCAGCGCTCTTTTGAAAAGCGCGCTGCTGCCGCTAATGTGATAGCACGCAAGATTGATGATGGTATCAACGAGCAGAAGATACTCACTGCAAAATATGAGGTAAAATGTAGGAACCTATGCAAGGAAGTCCGAGAACTTAGGAGTAAAATACCAATCCAAAGTCATCGCAAAAAGGTAAAAACAGTTGTATTGCAGTTAGGTCAATAATTTTGTATTAATGTACATGTATACCCCCCCCCCATGGACCCAACCCCGATGGGTGGGTGGGTGGTCTAGTATGGACAATAGACTATACAACTACCAGGATACCAGGTATCCACTACCTAATTTACCCAGGATACTGGCAAAGCATTCTGGTAGTTGTTGTTAAATGACAGTATCATGCAAGTGGTGTATTGTCTTTACACATAGACTTGCTCTAGGCCCTCCTTTATCAATATACATTTAGCAGAGAGAGAATGTAGGTGCTTGGGTATGGTGATCCTGTATGGTCACTGTTTTGGATACTTGTTTGAATGCAGTGCAAAAAAAACATGTTGACATAGTGCCTGTGCTTGGCCACCATTTTGACTGTGCTCGCTTTGAGCACTGCATTCAGACTAGTGGCCAAAATAGGCCCTGGAGCCTCATTCTTAAAGCAAAATTATATAATTTATAAATGATATTATTCATACTAAAAATGACAACACCCTTAATTGTAATCAGAAATGTAAGGTGGTGGTTACAGGTGCTTGTTCACTACTTTTTCTTGCCACAACACATGCTATAATATAATTATATATTTTAGGTCACAATGGACACTGCTGGATTTCCAAGCTCCTCACAACTCAATATTAATGTTTCTGTAAATCAGATTAGTCCTTGTGAGCTAGCACCAGTGGAACAAAATGTTGGTGCAAATATTGGTTCTGGCACATATGGAGAATGCAGTTTAAAGAAATACAAACGACTTGGAATCATTGTCCTTGAAAAGCAGGTAGCATCATCGGATTTAAAAGCTGTTATAACTGAAGCACAGTGCATGAACACACTAACACATCAATGCATTCCACAATTGCTAGGAGTGCAAATTGAACAGAGACCATATTCATTGGTAATGGAATTTCTAGGCAATAATATGGAATCGATAACATTCCATAAGTTGTTGCTGCAAAGCACACAAAAACAATCTCCGCTTAGTAACAAAGAGTGGATCTCTGTTTGTATTGACATCACAGAAGCTGTCCAACACATTCACATCAAAGGCTTTTTGCATTGTGACCTAAAGACAAACAATGTACTTGTGTCTCAGGAAAAGGGCTTTGTTATAGATTTTGGCAAAGCTTGTCGAATTTCAAAGCCATCTGCTAGGAAGTACACATCCTTTTATCCACATATAGCCCCAGAGGTCCTGAGAGGTCAGCCAGTTAGTACTTCGAGTGATGTGTTTTCACTTGGAGTAATTATGTACACAGTTGGGAAAGCATTGCACATTGCATCTGTAAAATGTCTGGGAAAGCAATGCAAAGACACCAATCAACTTGTACGACCATCTGTTCCTGAAGTGCTGAGAATGTTGAGAGAAAATCCAGAGTGAGAAATGGATTCCAACTACAATGAAAAAAAAATGTATTTAAATAATACAAATAATACTGTGTATATCTTAAGTAAATATGTACTGTGAACACTGGAAACTCATGTTGTCAAGACTTTGAGTCTTTGGGCAGCCAGTGGAAATTAATTTACAGCATGACAATAAACTTTCATAAATAATACTGTATATATCTTACATAAATATGTATTGTAAACAGTGGACACTCATGTTGTCAAGACTTCGAGTCTTTGGGCAGCAAGTTGTCAAGACCTTGAGTCTTTAGACAGCCAGTGGAAACTGATTTATAGTGCCAAAATAAATTTTAGATAATGCATATTACCAGTACATAAAAATATAAAATTATAAAAACATGTGCTGTGAACACTCCATGATGTTGTCAAGATTGGACAGGCCTTTAAAATGTATAAGCTCAATCCATAATATTTTGCTTAGCAATTTCTTCACAATTGTGTTGTTTTATAAGAAATTGAAATATGCTCCAACAAATGCCGAAGGAAGCTGTAAAAACTCTTCCTTTCGGCATATCCGTGTCAGGTGTGATGTTTTTGTAATTCACAAAATTAAGCTAATACAAAATATTTACAAAACACTGCAATCGAAGCACGCACGCACATTTAATAGTCAATAGGGTTCAAAACTTGGAGAGAAAAAAAATAATATAATAATCAATATTGGGATAGCCGTAAATTATACGTTGGTTCTTATTTAACTTAATTAACTAATATATTAAAATTGGTCTGCACACATGCATGCATGTTAGCATGTACCCGTTTTCGTGAAGAAGATGTAAAAAACGCCCAATACCGTCTACATATATACGTATATATATTACTTGTTCAATAAGACATATATTTATACTAACCTTGTGCGTTCAAACATCGAGATGTGACCGTGATTTCACTTGTCCTCACTCCTTGCGATATATTCGCCATTTTGAGCTTCTCTTCCAAAACTACGTCATGATTCCAATTTCCACGTTCTTGGCTTTCAAACACGCGAGCCTCTCGCGCGTAGCTTGTTGGCGAAACGTGGAGGGACCCAGGCATTAATGTACCTGAGATTATCTGAAGTATCCTATGAGCATCCGTAACTTTAAGAGCAATTTTTCATAAAAATTAAATTGATGACGTCACTCTATGACGTCTTTGTTCGGCCATCTTGGATTCCGCCATATTGGAATTGTGACATCATTAGATGAACTTAAATAACACAAAATTCATGGTATTATATTATATAAATACTAAAGTTAATCAAATACTCCAAAAAAGAAAATAAAACAAATTAAACCAGAATTTCTAAATTTTTTACACAAACGTCATCAAAAACGTCGTTGCTATGGCAACACTAACTTTTGTAAAAAAAAATTTACCCCCCCCCCCCCCCCCCCCCCCCCCCCCCCCCTTAGTATTAAGATAATTCCCAACTGTCAAAAGTGCGACAATAGAGCTATTTTAAACAATAATTGGTTTCAACCTAAAGCCTAATTAAGCAGAGTTTCACTAGCGTAATTAAAGGCTCACTGAAATATAGGGAAAAATACATCACTTGCTTTCTAGTGAAGTATTTCTTCACGCACCGCTGTAGACAAAATTCCTTGACATTTGATCGAAGAAACCTGTGAATTTAAATTATTTGACAACAAGTCAGGTCAGTTAATCGTTTAAAATAGTACATCAAATGTAACGTACTTTATAAATATTCAAACTAAATCGACAGGTTAAAACCTCACTCAAAACCTACAGGTCTTTCAACATACGACTTTCAACAAACGGCCAAGAAAATGACGTTTGAAATAGCCACAATTATTTCCACATGTTTTCAAATTGTAGACGCTTTGATATTTTCGGTACAAAGACTGATCGGATCAAAGGCTTTCTGCTGTTTTTAACTCAAGCAAATATATATTCTGTGATTATAAACGTATTCCAATATATATGCTACTTCAGTACTTCGGCAGAGTTGTGGAGCGGCGCCGTTGTATGGTATTTATACATATTTATATATATATATAACTTATTCTGCGGTTCGTCGACTTGGCTTAACGTTTTGCCGGCCAGTTTAAAGTCATCAAGTCAATTATTAAATATGCATGTTATGTTCTTTTAACAAGAGCATCCTGGTCATTTTGACCCCGTTCACACAATGCAGGTACGAAATCATGCCGCTATAAAATCATCACGGTAGGAAACTGTTTACACGGTACCGGTATCATTTTATTCCGTTACTACTTTTACAGTTTAGTTAACTCCATTTTTATTAAATTCCTGCCATCACTCTTCTTTTACCCGTATTTTTAAGCAGGGGAAAAAGTTTCGTAAAACCGTGATGAAATCATTACGGTAAGGTTTTCAGACGATGCCGATAAAGGAATAATTTCGTTACGGTTTCATATCGTTACGGTTAGCATTACGGTTTCAAATCGTTACGGTTAGCATTATGGTTTCATGTCATTTCATGCTGGTATCGTGTGAACGCAAGGCCTAACCGTAACGATTTCGTTACTGTTTAATTTCGTACCGGCATCGTGTCAACGGGGTCTTAATCTTCTCGACATAGCTGTTTATTGTTCGGCGTAACTTGGGGACACCACTAAGTGTGATACTGTTACTGTCCCACCCCGGTCCAAACTTCCAGTTGCTGGTCGACAAAGGTCACATTCGGTGGTCCACTTATATAGAGTTTTGGCAGGCAACTCTTCAAAATATTTTTTTCGGTTCTTGTCCCCAGCCTTCAGAGTCGCCTGCAGAGAAGGCTGTATATACTTCACGAACAAAATCTATAATTGCGGCCTCATAACTTGCATTTTATAGAAAGAGAGTACTTGGGTCTGGAACTAAGTGTGTTTCTTTGGTAACTATAAAAAATGTTTTCAGTAAGGCAAATACTCAATTTCCAATGTATCTATATTTGTTTTTGTTTCAGTCATACTTTATAAAATATTAACACTTTAATATATCTCTACTTCAATATCTTTTTTTAGTAAAGGCTGTCCATCTAGTTACGTCATCACGATAACAATTCAAAGTCCTATTATATCTTCTACATAATGGTAATTAAAAAATAGTTAATTGACCTTATATATTATACAAAACTTGGATTAAAAAAAACAAATAACGCAGGTCATCATTTCCACAATTTAGGCACACTACGGGACCGATTACATGGAGATTTCCAGCCCGAGTTGAAATTTCAACCGGGTTAACCGGGCAAAAATTTTAACCCGGTCTTCTTATTGAATCCTAGTAATACGTACATGGGACAAATTTCAGCCCCGGCTCAAAGTTTAGCCCGGTTTGAAAGTTCAGCCGGGGTCGCGTTACCCGGGTTGGAATTTTCAGACCTGTCAACTGGGCTGAAATAGTCAATGTAATCGCTCAAAATTTTCAGCCCAGGCCGAACTAAGCGTGTAAACGGTGTCGATCGTTCATGACGCAATCGCAAAACAAAAATTCTTCAATTTCCTACGTGTATATTGATTAAAATATTTGTTTTCAGCCCGGGCTGAAAATCTCCATGTAATCGACCTCCAAAAAATATTTATTATTGAATCACATGACTTACCACGTAACCTATTGTCTGTACTTAATATTCACATCAACAATGTCAAGCTTTGAGAAGCAATAATTTCTATTAATATCCTACACGTTTGGCAACATTCCCCCACGATATTACGCATTTTCATAGTGCAGCTTTTTTCTCACATTGGAGGAGCAAGAGCCTGAGAAAACCCCCTCTCAACAGCGAAAATATATACTAAGACTTCAGGGAAGAAACAGCAATAACAGCTTGATCGGTATAACAACACACATTTTAACTATGTTGCCTGTTCTACTAAAAAAGTTCAATGAAAATATTTTTCTTCGATCTGACTCCAAACTAATATTAAAGTAAACGGCTTTTTCATTTGTCTTCTTTGGCTATCATAATGCAGAGGATCTCAAGATATTACTTGATTGGATAACAAAATTATGTGGTTTCTCTATGTGACAAATTGTGTTGCTTGCTTTCGTTAACCCTAACTAGACTGGGGGGAGGAACGGATAGTGCCCGCGGCGAATTTGAAGCTTCGTAACTTTTGAGTATTTAAAATAGATGAACGAAATTTTGTGACTTTTCATAGCTAGTGTTGAGGAACAATTCCGTGTGTATAAATTTTTTTACACTGATTAGTGTTCATAGCAACCACGTTTTTGATGACGTTTGTGGCAAAAATTTCGAAATTCTGGCTTAATTAAGTTTTTCTTGGTTTTATTTTGGTGTATTTGATTACCTTTAGTATTTTTAATAGAATTCCATGAATTTTGTGTTGTTCAAGTTCGTCTAGTGACGGCGGAATTCAAGATGGCCGAACAATGACGTCATACACTGACGTCATCAACTGAATATTAAAGATAAATTGCTTTTAAAGTTACGGATGCTCATAAGATACTTCAGATAATGCATAAAGATAGAAAATAGAACAATAAAGCTTGATTAATGAATATAACATTTACCTACTTATCACAACGACGGACATAAACCAAAAAATAAACGAAATTCTTCCTAAATGTTTAAATTTTATAGTTTTATCATGTTTCTACTCGCTCTAACTACAGTAATAATAAAAAAAATGGATTTGAGAGTTTTTCTTGTCAATTATTTGGCTGTATTTCACTTTGTTGTATTTTTAGGTATGACGTAACCAATGACGTAATAGATTCGTAACATCTGGGATGACACCAATAAAAATAGGTACGTAATGCGTACATGTGACTACCGCTGTTAAGCACAGAACATGCCTATAGAAAAAAGAAACATTTCGTCTTGATAAATATTAGTTTGGACCGTGAGCGCCGTAGGCGCGACAAGCTTCTAGGGGGGTCTGAAATCTAAAGTCTCTGAAGTGGCATTTCCTGCATTTTGGGGGAACATTTTATAGAATTCTGAAGATTATAAAACGTCATATAAAACACACAATTTACACAGAAGACAACAGATTTCAGTCGAACTGTCGAGCTGAATTTCTCAGTTTGGTCAAGAAAAAATTTGTCTCGGCTCAGCACACCTAAGAGGCTTTACTGCAGGTGTGGCACAGAGATATAGACTTACGAAGCAATGCATGAAAATGTGTGAAAAGCAGAGACAAAAAAATTACAGTTGTTTTAAATCAATTTTTTACATGTATTGCTAATTTGAACATGGCACATACTACACATACATATTTACTGGCTGTTTCAAAACAGAGCATATATTAGTATAGGTAATAGTATGGTTTCGAGTGCAATTTGGAAAAAACATGCACAAGTGAGTTTTTCAAAGACTATCAAAATAGCACGAGTCCGAAGGACGAGTGCTATTTGAAGTCTTTGAAAAACTCACGAGTGCATGTTTTTTCCAAATTGCACGAGAAACCATGCTATTACTTATTAATAATATACAAGAAAATGTGCGAGACAATTATAAGACGAACATCCGGTGATCAAGAAAACTTGATCTTCCGGTCGTGTTTTAATTGGTTTACACAAAGTCACGCGACATGCGTCTTAAAATATTTACAACAGTTGTTCATTTCAAACGAGCAATGGAAGTAACTAGTATCGTACAGTCAAAACATTAAACAACTTGGATTTATAACACTCAAAAACGAAAATATCCAGTTTAAATAGTTCATCAGTTAGTCGGAATCGCTGTCGATCATGAAAGTGCGACGCCGCTTTTGTCCTTGAGCTTGTACATCATCAGACGGCTTCGACATGACAGTAAAGCTAACTTGGCAGTTATGGAAAGTGTTTGAATTAAACATCTGATGTTGGCTTTTTTGTTGTTAAAGAGTTTAGACCATGGGCCGACCTCAAGAAATGTGATTTTTTGATGCGCACATCGCGGAACCAAAAAATTTTTCCACAAACATGTAGTATACATACAACAAATGAAAATTATCGGGTGTGTCAATCTGGAAACTTGCACATTAAGTAGGAAATTCGACGAACCTTCTCGACTAAATTTGTCAATTGTAGTACAATTGAAAACTGAAACCGAAACCATGTTATTAATAAGTAGCCAATCAGCATCGTCGTTACTAAATCACAAGCCAATCACGCGGCCTTCTAGAAGATCATCCCTTTCAGTCCTTCAGTAAACAATGGCGGCTGACGATACAGGTCAGTCAGCCAAGAACTTCTGTGTTATGCATGTCGTAAATAATGCAAAAGGTAAATTAAGTTAATTTACATATTTGTCGTGGTGTAAGTTTATTTTATTTGCGGCAAAATGGAAAATATTCTCGTGTATAGAGGGCGAAATAGCTCGGGAATCGGAGTCAAATATGAAGTTGATCTTGGACTCCACGTGCGATTATTCGCAAACATCGAGTTCTGAGGAAAGTTTTTTGCCAATACCGGCATATAGCAAGTTCCATCGGCAATGTTACACCAGATTCTATCATATACAGATGCTTAAACGGGAAGAAGACCGACAAACTAAAAGAGATGAGCTAACCAAAGCAGGTATGGATAAACTAAGAATTATTGTATTCAACAACAGATCAATGATTGTATTGAATTGAATGTGTTTATTAAAATATTCAAGTCTTAGGTTGATTCTCTATTCTCTAACTATAATAGTGAAGTGCCCAGATGACATCAAATTTATGTTTGTCTCAGTTTATAATTTATTTTTGCATTCCCAACAAAAGAAAATTGGTATTTAGGAATCCCTCGAGATTTAATTTTGGTTTGTTTGTCAGAGTTTTGGCCTATAAATTAGTAACTGTGCACTTCGCTATTGGCTGTTTGTATAATTATAACCTGAGTGTCTTACTACTGTAGTTATTTATTTTGCAATTACACTAGTATACATAAATGGTGTACACTTTGTCTGATCCTGAGAGAAAGGGTGACAGTAGTTTCTTGAGTTTCCCTGCCTTCTGAGATAACTCACTCTTGTATACTGTAAACAGGCTCTACAGTACTATAATAGTTTTGTTATTTTAGTTGTGGCCAGAGTGGGCAATAATTGTAAGTTGCACTTAGTGGAAGGATGAAAAACATTAGATTTGTGTAATGCCACATGACCATAAGTGAACCAATTTGAGTTACATCCACCAAGTACCCAGCTATATAACAAAGAATAATTAATGTATTTGCTATATGTAGGTGATCAGGAAGAGGTTCCACCAGAAAAGCAAAGGAGAATGAGTCAGTCACAGACATCTGTAGGAATGCCTGAGAAAGGACGCGAACATGTTCTCCCTCCAGTATGCATAATACAGTATGTAAAAAACCAAAATATACCCGTGATCGAGAAAAGAAGAGAAATGTTGAAAAGTTGAAAAAGGTGGAAACCTTAACAGCTGGCAGACTTCTCGAAGCAGCTCGTCTCAAGGAACGCTATGATATCCTGGTTCATTTGGAAGGGACAGGAAGAGATCTACCAGCTTTAGAACCAAGATACCACCACAGTTGCTATATGGAGTTGACACGGTTTCTTTCAATACCAAAGAAGGAGCTTTTAGAAGAGAGTCTTCACTATGGGAAGGCATATCAAATGTTCTGTGAAACCATTGTGGTACCAAAGCTTATCAAAAGCAAGCAAATTCTGTTGTTAGCATCACTGAGGCAGTCTTTTGTGAAGATAGTGAAGGAAGTTGAAAATGTTGACATACAGTAGCTTTTAGTGCTTTAGCAGTACCGATAAATTAATTAAGAAATAGAAAATAGCTGTCTGCATTTATATATATACTGTACTGTAGCCTGAATGGAAACACAAGAGTGAGTTGGGAGTATTCAAAACTTTATATGAACCCAAGCTGTAGGTGAGGGTTTACATATTAAGTACTCTTGAATTCTCCAAAACTTGCTCGATTGATTGCATCAGACTATAATACTGTACATGTAAACACAGAGCATCCATTGTCTATTTATTTTATGAAATAAGACTAAGAAATGTGCCCGACATCACAATCGTGTTTGCATAGCCTGATATAAACACAGAAACTGACCAATCACAGTGTGTGAAAGACACAACCTATTTTATAAATGTTCATAATTGTTCAACCATGGTTCAACATAGCTAAATGTTATAATTTCTTTTTTTGTGTATCAGGATGGCAAGGACCAAAGGGACTGTAGTTTTAAAAGTTTTGTGAGAGGGGGCCATGGGATATGTTCTTTTTGTAATAAAGGGGTTCAAAACATTTTGTTCAAGTTGTTCACAAACCTTGCCAGCACCTCAAGCATAAATAATGAATGGTTCCATAATATGTAAATTATATGAAAATTTTATGTACAGTATATACAATTTATATATTAATATTCAAATTGCCAGTACATATTGACAATGACTTTCCATACAGTGATTGCTTCAAGTTGGGGTTTTTTGTGTACTTATGGGTTTAGAGTTAGATTAAAGATATAATCAAGATTAAAATCACTACTAAAGAAATCCTGAAAGGTCTTATTTTATACAACAGCGAATATTGCCTGCAGCACTGTACACATTTTATATTTATTGTACTTTTGATATATTTTATTGCTGGAGTTTTCATTATAAGAAAACCATTGGTTTTTACTGAAAGTGTACAGGTTAAAATAATATCAACATTTATTGTTTTATTTAATGTTTGAATTATGTGGTAAACACTTCCTGGATAACAAATTTCGCCACTGTGTAACTGAATTTTGCAATATAAAGAGCTTCGAACTAAATTGTTACGTAGTAGATAATCGACAAATAATATCAGTCACAAACTGTACAAAAAAAGCAAAGATTTTTACCTTAAAAGTTTACTTCCGGTTTCGATCTCATTTGCAGTATCCTTAACCACAATTTTCATCAGATCGGTTCCTACTGTCCAAGTAAAACTACAAAATTTTGACGCTTTATCATTATATATCTTATGTTTTTCGTTTTATCATTAATAAATACCTGAAGAAAGTTATATCTCAACGAAACAACTCCACAGAAATTCTCAAAGGCATCAAATGCCCTACATCCAAGATGGCCGCCGGCCATCGTGAAGCCGGCTACATGTTTAATGAATTTATGACAAAATGTGCACGTTTCTGACTTGACACACATTAAAAATATAATCAGCAGTACATTAACCACTTATGGTGAAAAAATCATTTGGTTCCCCGATGTGCGCATACCGTGACTATTTCGGAAGGACTTTTGTACAGTCGGCCCATGGTCTAGTTGTTAAAGGCCATATTTGTTTGACTTGTATCTTGTTGAGAGACGTTAAGTCCATACGGACGACTTAATGTACAACTAGTCGAGGCAGAACTTTGTTGCTGTTGGCAGACGATGTTAGACGCTGCGGTCAATACAGATTGCACGTTGCTGGAATTGGTTCGACAAGATATTTTTGTAGAGAGATCTCGTTTGCTCAACTTCATCTCCTTCGTCGTAGTCGTCAAGGGACTGTAGGTTTCGATGGCCAGTAACCTTAACAATGGAGGACCGTTCAACGTTGCATTTTTTTAACTTGTTGACAAGGGTCTTCCGAGCGCTGTGGTTTGTCAATTTCTTGCTGCTACTTTCCTGAGAAGTGCCAGCAACGATTCGCTTCATCATTTCATTGATACGATTCGTACCCATCGGTTGTGCTTTATACCAAACTTCGTCCTTGGGTTTGTAGTTGATGGAAAGGTAAAAGGAGCCTGTGGTTCGTAAATGATTTGGTCGGCGCGACAAGTACTCTTTAAACAGCGAGACAGGGCATCTTTCTCCTCCAGTGGCAAACATTTTTGGTGAAAAATCCCGGGATTTCTTCGATAATCCTCCGCCTCTCGTTTTGGTCAGGCCTTCAGCGAATTCGACATATTCACGACCGTTGTCGTCTTTGCGAAGCGAGAAGTCGTCGACAGCCATACTGTGGTGTTCTTGGCGGCCACATAAACCGAAGTACTGGGTGAGTGTCCACCAAATTGTATTCACTAGGCTTTCTGGTGTTTTGTTCCCTAGTTTGCCAACTCTCCACAGCTCCTCTTCGTCTTCCTTGGACAAACTTCTTGCCTTGTTTTGACGCTTTCCTTTCCCCTCTTCGCGAAGTCGTCTTGCTTTACCTTCGAGGACTTGTTTGGACAAGCTGAATTCTCTGTCACGAATTAAGGAGGTTTTAAAATTATGCTCCTTTAGATAGCGGTCGAGAGCTGCAATCATTACGCGAAGACTGTCCGGTTCCTAGTCTTCCCCGTCCTTGTTTCTTACTTCGGCGTAAAATTGTTGAAGTGCCGTGTCCAACTCGCTCACTTCGTACTTCTCAATTTCCCCTGAATATCCGCGTTGTTCTGCCCAGCTCTTAAAAACATTGACCCAGAAACAAGTGCTTATAGCTGTATTTTTGTTTTTGGCATTATTTTGTAGCTCCTGTATCAAAGACGGTTCAGCATTTGCAAATCTCTGGTCACCGCTAAAACCCGCCATATTTTTTTGTTTACCAAAAAGTTAAAAAACTTTGTATTTTGATTTTTGGAGGAAATTTTGCTTCATTGTGATTGGCTAGTTTCTCTTTTTCAGCCAATCAGATGAGTTTGTTACAGATTTTTTGCACTGTTGTTACAGATTTTTGCACTGCTGTTTGGGATTAAATGCACTGAAACCAACCAATCACAGTCGAGTAACATTTTCTTGTATATTATTAGCATTATAAACATGCCCCAAGTTTTTAGGTGAAGTGAACTTGAAAAATTCAGATTTTTGTACGAAGCGCAGATAGCTTATCTGGTGATAAATCCTAGCTAGAGAACCACTCTAGTGGTGCTTTGAACAACGCAATTTAACTTTTATCCACCGAACAGCACTATCAGATACATAACTATTCAGTGGATACAATTTTATATTAGCTTGTTCAAAGCATGATTAGTGCTGTTCTTTACCTAGGACTTATCAACTAGATAAGCTATCTCAGCTTTGTACAACTCACCGCAGATCATCAACATTTTGTTCCAAAACAACATTTTACCTGTCATAAATATGCTGTCAGTGGCATTCAAGTGTAATGCACATGACATCACTAACATTTTGTGATTCTGCTAGTATTTTAAATAAGACAGTACGACAATACTCAGTATTGTAGTTTCAACAGATATATTTCTCATTTCAAGTCTTTCAACATATTCAAGGCTTTAAGTTTCCCAACAGTTCACAATAGCTTTTCAACAATTTATCAAAATGTACAATTGAGTGACACTTAGACACCAGATCAAAGAATATTTTAGTACTTTCACAAGAGTCAGACTTCTGGTGTATCTACTATTCTGTGGTCAGACCGCTGTAGCAGCTCTGGGCGTGGACAAACTTTGGTTTCTTAATTTCATTATACAAGATATTGAACAACACCTAAAAGAAGTAAACAAAGCACCAAGTCAAGGTTTTGTAATGTCTACGTAACAGCCAATATATTTTGTCCGCATAAATTTCTTATATACATGTATATAGTGTAAATACAGGGCACTGTGATTTATATACTTCTCAAACTCATTAATAATTCATAAACCAAACACATAGGAATATCATTAGCGAGACAAAGGCTTGATATGTGATCAAACACTTGGATAGATCATAGTTAATAGAAAATATACATGGTTTGGAAACCAGGCAAACTTCAAAGCGGTTAACAATCAAGCTACGATTCATGTTGAAAGGTACATGAAGGTGCCAAATCCTTTGTTTTTAGGTTTATTAATATTTAAACAGTACGGTTGAGTGATTGAACCCAAACGTTGCTATTGGACGATTGCTTCATTATACAGAAAACACAATATGTTCAGTAACCGTGAAAGTGCAAAAATTTCCATAATCCTGAACAAAAACAAAAAACAATGACATTTGTTGAGCTTCCAAACCATGTATATTTTCTATTAACCATGGATAGATTAAGCCAACTTTGACCTCAAACTTATCTGAAAATACTAATTCATTTGACAACTGATTCATTTCCTAATTTGTTTGATCTTGAAACACTCAAAAGTTGTGTTTGATCTAATATCAAAACACCTAGCTCAAAGTTGGTTAAAACACATTTCTCACTCTTGAAAGTGTATGATATATACATGTACATGCAGTAACATGAGTGATGAGTCACTGACCAGTGAGCACTGCACAAACACACAATTCAAGCAAAATTAAACTTAAACTCATAAAGCGATTTTATCATTAATATTGACAATTTCTTCGATAAAAGAAGAGCTTTGAAACAGGACACAGTTGAAGGCCCAACTTCTAGCGAACTTTATAAGCTGAATATTTCTAGTACTGCTATATAGTACCGAAGACGAAGTACGAGGTTGGCTTTGAGATCCGATCAAGTATTTATAGATTTTGTATATAGTATATAAGATAAACAACGTCACAGTTTTGAAAACTATTTCTTACCTTGTATAAACTGATCAATGACAGAAACCGCTCCAAGAAGAAAAGATTATCAAACTAATAATTAACACTTTTCAGAAATCAAAACTGATTCACTTTAGTTTATTCCCCACGATGCCACGAAAACAACTCGAGTACTTCCCGAATACCTGGCGATCAATGGCGATCTTCTCGACTATATAGCGATCGTGTCGAATATCTGGCGATGACTGCACGAGTATGACGTAAGTGAGGTTCAAGACAAGCACTCACTCACTCACGCACGCACGCACGCACTCACTCACTCACTCACTCACTCACTCACTCACTCACTCACTCACTCACTCACTCACTCACTCACTCACTAACTCACTCACTCACTCACTCACTCACTCACTCACTCACTCACTCACTCACTCACTCTCACTCACTCACTCACTCACTCACTCACTCACCCACTCACTCACTCACTCACTCACTCACTCACTCACTCACTCACTCACTCACTCACTCACTCACTCACTCACTCACTCACTCACTCACTCACTCACTCACTCACTCACTCACTCACTCACTCACTCACTCACTCACTCACTCACTCACTCACTCACTCACTCACTCACTCACTCACTCACTCACTCACTCACTCACGCACGCACGCACGCACGCACGCACGCACGCACGCACGCACGCACGCACGCACTCACTCACTCACTCACTCACTCACTCACTCACTCACTCACTCACTCACTCACTCACTCACTCACTCACTCACTCACTCACTCACTCACTCACTCACTCACTCACTCACTCACTCACTCACTCACTCACTCACTCACTCACTCACTCACCCACTCTCTCACTCACTCACTCACTCACTCACTCACTCACTCACTCACTCACTCACTCACTCACTCACTCACTCACTCACTCACTCACTCACTCACTCACTCACTCACTCACTCACGCACGCACGCACGATCACGCCGACATTGTGGCTCCCGCTGACAGGTCAGCGGTAGTCACAAAAATTGAAATATTTTTTAATGTTCCATCATTAGCATACCAAGTTTCACTTCTATAGCGTAAATACTTTCTGAGATATTAACCGTGGGCACTTTCCGCCCCCCCCCCCCCCCCCCCAACCCCAGAAGACCAAAAAAAATAATACCAGTCTAGGTAGGGTTAATAGCTAGATCAATTACTAATAAGTTTGACGATGTAATATAGTGACATATAACTATGTCAAGTTATTTGTGTTGGATGAAATGGATACGCGCTTTTAAACTTAGAGGTCGGACACAGGCAATTCTACCCAAATTGCGTGGCTACTCTACACTTGACATAATTTATAATTATGCTCTACTTGCCATGCATACAAAAACGTGTTTTGTGAAATTTTTCAAGAAATTGCGCAGAATAGCTGCGTCTAAATTAGTTTTTCTTTAATAATCTCAAAATTGTTAGTTTCAAATAATTGTATTCAGACATCCAAATTCAAAGTTATTGCAACAAGCGCGCTAATCGTCAACGGCAGCAGAGAATGCAAATCATTTTGGCTAGTAGAGTTTTAAGTAATTTCTAGCAAAAATATAGAAATTAGGCAATGTAAAATAGAACAAATTTAAAGAAAATCTGCTACTATATATCTTTTTTAGTACAAAAGCTCGACCAACTTTTCAATCATTCATACAGTGCAATGTAGCAAACTTCTAAATGTAACGACGTAAAATTATTTATAATATTGTAAAAGTGTCACTATTTTAATCTTACATACCGTATATTCTTTCGAAACTCGAATGAGAGGCAGCTCAACCATTCGAAAAGAACCGCAAATCAAGTTAATATATTGCTGCGGATAATTCTTTCCTTTTTCAGTTTTACTGAAAACTAACGATGACTGACTACGGCAATAAATCCAGAATGACATGCATTGGAATCTCTCCGCCATGATTTTTGGGATAACGGTCGAGAGGTATGCTGGTTGATATGTAGAAATAAGGTACCCTAGAAAAAAAGAACGTGGCATAAAAAAATAGAACGAAAACACTATTTGCTCGTGATACTATAATGTTACTGTTGCCGATAATTTTGGAGAAGATCAAAAAAGGAATAAACGTAAAGCATAATAATTTACAACACTGTATCATGGCGTAGAATGCTAAGTCACATCCGGGAACCTAATAGTATTTAACGGCAAGTAAGAGCCACAAGTTTGATTGAATTTGGTTGTCGTAAATGCCCCAAACGCCCGTAACCCTACAAGAGTTGTCGTTTTTGTAATAGGTACCACCTGGAAATGAAAGTATAAATAAAAGAAATTATGCGTGTAAGTTCAAGTAACCTGGAGACGGCGGTTTTTTTACGGTTTTTCAGGCCAGAAAACAGTTACGATTTGACTCCATATGTACGGTCATCAGTGCATCGACGATCTTTAAACGACAGCTGAGTAAACAATGGTTGATTTTACGAAGGGTACTACTTGGAATATATTGGGCTGTGATCTCTCTTGAAAGGCATAATAGTCTTTAATAGTAGTCGAGAATGTAAGGTGTAGTTTCAAAAGAGTCCAAATGAGCACACGCTCTGCCCTGTCAACGCCATTCTGAATATGAGGTGCACTTCAAGGATTCTGTGAGGCGGCACACGAACACGCCAGTCAATCACAGAAGAGAATTAGGCAAACTATACAACTAACATACTCCCCCTCGGGAAATATTTTGACGACCGCTCAGCAACGAGCATTCTAGGCCATGTGGCTATTAGCTATTGATTATATCTGAACATCGGCAAACTATAATGCATGATAATTTGTTCTAAACAAATTATCACCAAATAAAATATATTCAAATGTTTTGGGCTACTGGCAAGCACGCCGAGCCTGAATCGAAGGCTGAATGTGGTGCACACTTAACACTGGTGAGCATATTTACGATCACGACAGTTGTCGACCACTGTTTAACTACAAAGTCAGACAGTCACTTTCAAAATCTACAAACAACGTGCAAGAACACCTTGATCAAAAGGCAAAGCTGTTCAACTTTTTGACCAACTCCAAAAGCGAAAGGTGCAAAGAACTTACAACATGCCTCACGGCTAACAACCCACCCGAAGTATAAATATTAGCAGAAACAAAAAGTGCAAAAATTCAAGATCGCGGTGTCTCCCAAAAACAAAACAAAAACACAAAGAGACAAAAAATCCAAGCCGAAACCTAGCCTCGGTCTACCATAGGTAGCCCGAGTAAATATTGTAGATAGCACGAGGAATTTTTGGGTTTTATTGATGAGATATTACAGTAACATGAAAACCCCACATAGATCTCCTCTACACAGTTTTAGGAAAATAGAAATTCTACGAAGAGCAAATTTCATCCTTTGTTATCATACCTCGTACCCAGTTTCTTATCTCCCATCCCCCTTGGACAGACCCTTGTAGGAGCTGGTCACGTGTCATGTAAGCAAGATAAAACTTACTAGGCGTGGGTAAAGTGCGTTAAAATAGGTAAATAATCAAGCAGAAACTATTGGAACTTTTAATTAATTGTATTGTCACAACTGAGGAGGATGGTATTTCTACTAAATCTGGCAAACCGAAGCCACGTACAAAGTTAATTAATATACATTTCTAACTTTGAACTGACCAATCATCTTTGATAGTTCTAAACTTGCAGAAAATTAAGGTAGAAGATCTCTTAATTTTTTCATTTGTCGTAACTCATTTGTCGTCCCACTCAAAAACAGGTACTGCAGAACTGCTTGCACCAATTTGTGAATTAACATGGCATTATACCACAAAGATAATACCACAGTACATCATTTGAATCGTCTTTACCTCTACTATTCAAATTTTAGGTTGATGGGTCTTGTCAGACCACCCATTTCGTAAATTATGCTAATTTATGCTAATTATTCTACCAAAAAATTTGGTAGAAAAATTCAAGGCAATACAGTAAAACGCAAATATATTTCTGGATTTTGCTGTGGGGACACCCCCCCCCCCTCCCCCATGCCACCCATGGCGCCCCACGGAGCATAGTCTACACTTATTTTGGAAATTTACAAATTAAAACAGAATTATACCACAAGATAAGACCATAATACACCATTATAATCGTCTACTATTATAATGTCAGCTATTCAGATTTTAGGTGGTTTGGCTGAATCTTTATTTCTGTCAGCCAAGAAAAGCCTCATAATTTTACACAACACTGTGCCATTTGTCATCAGACAACTTTTATCAAACACGACTACCTCATCTTTATTCTGTCATGTAATTATTGTGGGAAAATGCTTAAACTTACCTTAGGTAGTATTAAAGTACAAATTCTGTCTGTTTAGTGCATTCATTTGCATATTCCAGCCTTGACAAAACGCGACATTTCAGCCGCGGCCTCGCAGATTTCCGCCATCTTGAAATATCACCTTCGGGATTGCCATACCTGCCATACTTCATGCAATAGGCATGATAAGTTTTGTAAAGAGGGGATTCTTAGGGTCATTTTAAGCCCAAGGGGGATAAAATCGGAAACTATATCGGAACGATAACGTCCGACAATGTGTTTTAAAAGGTGAGATAACCTGGAAATGCTCGATCGGTTTGTAATCACCTCGGTTCGCCTGTTCAAGCAGTAAATTTCTACTTTGGAGAATTATAAATTTTACTAGAAATACATGAATACAACAACCCCTCCTCACCCGCTTTATGTAATTATGTGCATTTTTGTAAACCCCTTCCCCCCCACTAATTTCTGTTTATTGTTGTATTTATAACGACACACAGACAGAACATACAAAGTCAGTATTAAAAAAAACCCAAAAAAACACGAGATGAACCAAATGACAAATTTTCATTCAAAAATAGATATAAATAGTGGCCAAGAAAAGACACAATCCCAACGTTCTAGAGTCCAAAGATAATTCTAGACAAGATATTTTTTTATATTGATTATATTTTAATTTTAACTCAGCTAAACTGGTAAATACAATCTCCGTCAGGCACGCCTACTCATTTGAAAAAATCTTGGTGATTGGCGACTTAAACTTTCCTGAAATCAACTGGCAGACATACTTCGCATCTACGGAAACCAGCGACAGTTCCAGATTAGTAGATTCGCCATTTTTGTTTACTCGTAATATCTACCCGTATTCCCATGGTAGATCATGGTCTACCCGTACGTACAACTACGGGTACGTGTAGATTTCCCGCATACCCGTAAACCGAACCCGGGGTATCTTAAGGTCTCTATTATTGCAGACCATCCTTTGTTCCAGTTGAATACATACTCCTCGAGACCTGGCAACACCAATGCACTAGATCTAATACTATCGTCTAATCCTGAATTCCGACAAACATGCATTGTCTCTTTTCCACCTAATGATGAAGTGTCATTCTGACCACAACCTGTTTTCTTTTGACTTAATTGCCAAGTTCCGTCGGACAAGGAATCAATCTAGATTTATCTACAACCATAAGCAAGCCAATTTCGAAGGACTTCGGGAATCGCTCCCCCAAGTCGGTCGACAATGACTGGATTTCTTGGAGAGACTTGTTTCAGAATATAGGCTAATCAACAATTATATACCCCGTGTTAAAGTTCGCAGTTCAAACACACCTCCTCCCTGGATTGATGGTGAAGTTATCCACCTAACACGAAAAAAATAACATGCACGAAGACAAGCTCTCAACTCCGATAGACCCCAGTCCTGGGATAAGTTCAAAGATAAACGACGTAAGGTGAAAAAGTTAATCCACAAAAAACGCGCAGCTTACATCATATCTATCACGTGTTCCATAAAAGACAACCCTAAAAGATTTTGGTCCTTATATAGGGCCAAATCTAAATCTTCTCGCATACCTTCAAATACGAATTAAGCCTGCAGAGAAATGTGAAATATATATACAGTTCCTTTTTCCAAACAACGTTCAAAACACGAAACAAGTTTATTGATTTTACAGAATATACAACCCTACCTACTGCAGTAGAACTCCATTCAATAACATTGACCGTAGAAGTTATGCAAGCCCTTAAATTTCTAGATCCAAACAAAGCATCTGGACCAGATGAAATTCCAGCTCGTTTACTCAGAGAATATAACAACCTGCTAGCACCATCTCTTACTAAACTGTTCAACAAGTCGCTTTCTAAACGGGTAAATTAGCAACCCAGTGGAAACAAGCCAACATCGTACCGTTTTTAAAAAAGGTGACAAAGAATTAGTTACAAATTATCGGTCTATCTCATTACTCTGCATCATCTCGAAAGTTTTAGAACGATGTATTTACCCTTACATTGAATCCCTCGTACGTCCTCAAATTAACCCTAACCAACATGGCTTCTTAAGGAGACGTTCAACAGTCAGACAATTACTTGGATTCCAGAACGAAGTTGGTGCAACCTTACACAAATCTGGTTAAGTAGATATAGCATATTTGGACTTCTCTAAAGCTTTCTATTCTGTTTCCCACAAAGGACTTATGGTTAAACTAAAACGATGCGGTCTGGCTGATTCTGTAGTACTAATTGGCTTACTCTATCTCACCGACCGAGAACAGAGGGTGCATGGTTGTTGACAACAGTTTTTCTACGTTTCGCAATGTGCTGTCTGGTGTGCCACAAGGCTCCATTCTTGGTCCTTTGTTATTTCTCATCTTTATAAACGATCTACCCAACCTCGTACCCAGGGTCTTATCTCCGCTCCCCGCCCACCACGCTAGGAAAAAGACCCTGGTTGCGGCTGGTCACGTGCCGCCTAAACGAAGTTTATATCAAGGGAGGGGTGGTAAGCTTTAGTAAGCTGCACAATCAATGCTACAACACAAGTCCAGTTGTAATACTCGTATTATAAAATCTGATATTAGATTTAGTCATTTAGGCGAACTATAAAGTTTAATAAAAAGAATGAAAAGCGCGATTCAAGAACTGTATTTACCTGAGTTTCTGTTGATGACAAATGCGAGTGAAAGGACGGCAATCGGCTTGATGTTGATGGTTTAGTACTTTTCGCTGGGGTTATCGGAGCAGAGGTTGAAATGTCAATGTATTTTAGTGTTCTTTGGGCCGTCGGGGATTCTTTAACGTTTGAATACGATATGATCTTTGACAACGTACACCACAGAAGAAAGCACGAGATATGTTTTGTTATAAACACTGAGTACGTTTGTTTTTTGTTGGTTTCATTTTAACAGATATTTTGCGATCCGACAGCCCGATCAGACGCCAGTCTGACGACGCCAGACGTAATATATTATTTGTATAAACAAAGGTGAAAACTTGTAATTGTACCTGTCACTCCTCCCTGAGTATTTTTGAAATCGTGACCAGCCACAACCAGGGTCTTTTCGCAGCGCGGGCGGGGGCGGGGGAGCGGAGATAAGACCCTGGGTACGAGGTTGCGATCTACCCAGCAGTATCCAGAATGATTCAAATGTAGCCCTCTTTGCCGATGACTCAAAATGTTTAAGATCCATCACTTCTAACTTAGACGCAAACCATCTACAAAAAGTCTTAAACTCTCTCGATAACTGCAGCATTCACAATGACTTACTTTTCAACTCGTCGAAATACGAGATACTATCTGTTACCCTGAAACGTCAACCGATTGAATTTGAATACAACATCTCAAATAAAATCATAAATAGGATCAGTACTTCGAAAGACCTGGGCCTTATTTTCATCAAAGACCTCCAGTGGGGGGACCAAGTACAAACCGCGACAGGGAAGGCAAGTAAAATGTTGAGCCTGATCAAGAGAGTAAGTGAAAAATCTTTGGATGTACCATCTAAACGTTCTCTATATCTGCTCTCGCCTTGGCTACCCAAGTAAGATTTTGTCACCCTACCTACACAAGGACATGAAGTCTAAATCCAACGTAGAGCATCAAAAAATATTTTAAATGATTATGAATCTAACTACAAGGCCAGGCTTACTACTTTGCAACTCCTACCCGTTAACTATACTGGCATGAACTAATTAAAGTGCATATGGAACGAAAATTAAGTTTGTCTTATTTGAAAGAACACTTAAAATTAGAGTAACATCTTTTTAAGTTTTTCGTTTCCTTGCTTTGTTCTTGAGATATTTCAGTTCGTTTGATATGCAAATTAAACATTTTAACGTCACATGTGCATAATGAGTTATTGAAAAAAGTTATATATCTTTGCTATTACAAAACCAAAATAATCCGAGGGAAGCATATGCGTGTGTTTCGCCCAGAACACTAAACATGTAGATTTTCAAGTGATTATAGTTGACAATAGCAAAGATATATAACGTTTTTCGATAACTCATTATGGACGTGTGACGTCGCAACATGCGACATTTACATTAAACAAACTGAAATATCTCAAGGACGAAGGAAGGAAACGAAAAACTGCAAAAGATGTTACTCTATCATTTTAAGTGTTCTTTCAAATAAGACAAACTTAATTTTCGTTTCATGTGCACTTTAACTACAGGATCTCTGTACAATGACAAAGTTATTCCAGGGCCATTACGATTTACCCTTATCAGATTACATCAGTACCAATTCAGCAATTAAGTACTCGAACCTCTACCGGCCTGTCCCTCCAACCTTGTTCAACCAGAAACTTAAATTTTAAAAACAGTTACTTCAATAGAATCATATTAATTATTATTATTATTATTATTAGTAAGTGTATGGAACTCACTACGTTCTTCGATTGAACTTTCTTCTTCATTTAGCATTTTTAAGTCAAGCACCTTTAATACTTACTTTGATGTAGAATGTTTATACTTGGAAATCAATTTTGATCAAAATGTCACGAACATGTCTCTCAGCCTGTCAAATCATCTGTTCATAGATGTTTTTGAAAAAAATGCAAAACTATACCTATGTAGATACATTTTAAATTATTATGTTCGCCAGTTTATCTAGTTGGGCATTGAGCCTGTTATAAACTTGCTTCATTGTATTTTATATATATATTTTTTTGTTTTATTCAGTACAATGAATGCGTAAATGAAAAGAATAAAAAGTTGCTACGGGGGGCGAGGGGGAGCCACCGCTCCCCCAAAATTCTTTATCGCCCCCCCCCCCCGGCAACCGGATATACGTTCGTGACCTGTTTTTTATTAAAATATACTGGTTTAATTCAAGTGCATGAACAAAAAAATCCACAGCGTGAGTGGATAAGTAATTGAAGTGTGAACGCTGTCGCGCACTTGCGTAACGTAAGTGATGTTATTATATCCAAAGCGGCTAATGGCGTTATGGTTTAGTTACGTAAACAGCGTGACAGACTGGGGGGGGGGGGGGTTAGCGTGGTTGCATCAGTTGTCATGCATGACTAAACTTTTGTAATTTGCACTTGCCCCCCGAAAATGAGCTCTAGTGCGTGAGTCTAGCTGCGTTCTTGCCTACCGTTAAACTGTCTTCTGCTTTTGTCACCACAAACACTGCCAATTCTGTCTACTCTTTTCAGATTATTTTTCTCGTTGGCGGTTTCTTAATTTTTTCGTTGACAAATAAATATGACAAGGCATCATTCAGTCCTCGACCTAAAAAGCCGTATGTTGAGCAATCATTACCTTCAAATTATGAAGCTTAACCAACATTAAAACCACCATCTGATTGGACAACCTTTTAAAACGAATCCTCACCCCCATACCACCCCCCGGCAATCACGCCCCCCGGAAACCCTAAACCTAACCACAACCCTCCGGGAAAATGTATAAATATATATATACCCTTGTGGCAGTTTGAGCACTCTGTCCCAATACCACTTCACGCTATCTAGATGTGCGCATGTCCAGTATTGTCCCACAAGCAAGCCGCTGTAATCTGTGCCTAGAAGAAAAGCTGCTTATCCTGAAAGCTAACAAGGCGAACTTGCTCAACAAACGATCGGAGCTAATTTCAAAGTGCCGGCATGAAAATAAATTTTATGCTGAGAACGTCCGCCGCTCTAGGAACAGAGATGAACATCCGGGAACAATCTCTCTAACTCATCCCACGCAATTTCGCGCGTGCGGTGATGTCACGTGTGCCGCGATCTCACGCGTGCCACGCTATATAAACAGAAACTAAAGTAAAACTTTTTCAGTTGCCTGATGATCGCTTAACGCGTGAAACTCGGAGTAGCAACGTTCATTTTATTAAATAAAATCTACCCTTGTGAAAGTTTGAGCACCCTGGGCCCATGCGCACTTCACGCTATCTGAATGTACTTCACCGATGCTGTCCCACATGCGGTTGTCACCGACGATCGCATGTGTATAAGTAATTGATGAAATTCATTCAGATTGTTCCAAGCTACACTGATGAGCTGTTGTACAGCGAAACACCGTGTCTGTAGATTGAACTATATGTATATATATATATATATATATATATATATATATATATATATATATACAGCTAAATCAATTAAGGTTGTCCTGGCCAAAGCCAAAAGGCTAAAGCCAAAAGGTCAAAGCCAAGCGCGAAAATACTCGTTAATAATTCCCAGAGTAAATGTGTGCTTCGCTATTTAAATAGCAATTCACATCGTACTTTTCGCGCTTGGCTTTGACCTTTTGGCTTTTGCCTTTTGGCCTTGGCCAGGACAAACCTTAATTGATTTAGCTGTATATATAAACAGTATATATGAATTACTTTCAGTTTTTCATCTCGCGTGTAATTTCACGTGCAAATGGTGTCCACGCATGCCGAGATTAGCACCTCACCGGGATCAGGGATGATAATTGTCTATGATTAGCATCTTCGTTTTCATGCGACTTGGTTAACGGTTTTGAACAACAGGGTTTTTCTCCCGCTTTGCCGTTTTTATTATGTCAACTGCCAATGTTTGGAAGTGAAGTTTGACTGTTTGCGTTGTCGGCTGTTGTTGCAGTTACAAATTAATTAATTACGCGCCGTACCAGACGAATTTACCAACAAAAACGAAGACATTGTCAGTAAAATGAACTACAGAAATAAGGTAGTACAATGCACTAGAGTGGATAGGAAGTATCGACAACGAAATGTACAAACATTGCTGGAAGCGAAGTAAGATAATATGACGCGTAATAACAGCTAAAATAAAGTTATTTTCTGGAGGTTTGTTCAAATTCTAGTAGCCTTTATTCTGAACTGCTCATTTGGAATAGTTTATTTGGGCGGGTTTGGCATTCCGGGGCGGGTAATTTTTTATTTGAGCGGGTTTTGCATGCGTTTGGCATTTTTAAAATTTCATTTGGAAGGGTTTTGCATTTGCGGAAATGTTGCATTCGCGGAAATGTTGCATTCGGAGTTTAGCATTCGAGTATGCAAAGATCCTTTGCAAACAGGGTGGTCGAAACGCCTGATGCACGAGAAGTTTGCATGGGCTTAGATTGTCGCTTTCTGTTGGTAAAATGGGGATGTGGAAAGACTACTGTTAAGTACGCACCCCCTTCGATTCGGCCTTCGTTTAATCGTTGCGTCTTATTGCAAAGTTATCTTCATATTCATCAGGTGATCGCTAGTACAGAATTACATACAAAAACACAATTTTCTCAGCCGCTATTCTATAGCATTTCTTCAAATTTACATATGTTTTTTACAGAACTTCATGCTCTTTAACATAGTATAATTTTCACATATTATTAATTTCACATGTTTCAAAATAACATGTGAAACAAATCACGTGTTATTCTTCACATGTACGTGATTTCGCATGTTTCAAGATTGATACACGTGTGACTGTATTTGCATATATTTATATGCAGTACACATGAAAAATTAATGCATGCAGTTGGTAACTTATGCACAAAAACAAGACAATTTAATCATAAATAAAATTCTATAATTTCAATAATGATGGAGCTGATGCAAAGGTTACAAATATGATACTTTAATAATAAAATTAACAATGTATAAAAACTTATTATATAAAAAAATATATAATTTATGTATATGATATAACAAACTGTGTGTCCAAGTTAAACTTTTCCTGCTTTTGTCTTTCTGGCCTCTGTAGCATTTCTCGCATCTTTGCACTTCTGTGCCATTGCCGCCTTTATTGGAAATCTTTCTGAAACATGTGCTAGAAAAAGAAATACAAAAAAGAAAGTATAAATATAATATTAACTGATATTTCTGTTCACCTACTTAAAATTGTATATACTCTCCAGATGAAATTCCTTCAATTAGCAATATATGGAACTGACTATGCTGCTACTGTATATCATGTTAGGCTTGTAAATCGGCTTTCTTATGGGACCCCTGTGTCCAGTCACGTGAACTAGAAGTGCGTTGCGGGGGGTCGCGTGGTTGTTGTCAAGTTTACTTTTCAGAAAGGAAAGACAGTGTGTTCAAGTGTGCTAAAAGTTTATAATAAAAGTACGTGTTGTTTCATGCGTTTTGGCTGGTTAACATTTGGTGGCAGCGGTGGGATCCGTAAAGATTAAGAAACGAGAACGAAAGTTAATATAATCAACTCGACAATGGAAATTACTTAGAACGAAGTCGAAGACCTACAACTGAACATCGAAGCGAAGATATGTCAACTGAAGAAGCAACAATTATTTAAACAGGCTGTGGCTCTGCAAATACCCGGTGATATTGAAACATGCCTGCCAGCAATATTAAGGGCAGCCCTGCCAAAGATCAAAGTCGTCCGTTACCGAAGCTGAAGGAAGCTTACACCAAGCTTTATGAAGGGAACTGAAGATCAATGGGCCGATTGGACAACCGGCCAACAGGATAAACTTACTTTTGTCAGTCTTGTGCGAAAAATTGATAATGCTGTCCATAGAGGGTATTCTGAGCCTGAAATTTGTGATGCTGTGATCAGAGCAATAAACCCAAGCATACAAATAAGGAGTTATTTGGAGACTCTTTCTGAATTGCCTTTGGGAAACTTCGAGGAATCCTGCGAGCACATCTTCAAGAAAAGAATGCGACATTATTATATCAACAGCTTGCCAGTCTGGTACAAGAGCCCAAATAAAGCCCCCCAAATTTCCTCATCAGAGCCCAGGGTCTCTGACAGAAAATATTATTTGCATGAAAAGGTGGCGTAAAAATCAAGTATGATCCCAATTTGGAGCAAAGTTTGCTCCTTCGTACCTTGGAGACTGGTATCCAAGATGAAAGTGTGCGATCCAAATTACGACCCTACCTACAAGATGCCACAGTCATAGATGAAACGTTAATAGAACAGATGAATATTGCAGTGTCTGCAGAAAGAAACAGACCGACAAAGCAAGATTAATGCCAAATCACGTCTAAAGAGCCCCAGAATAAACATGACCACATCTGATACTTCTACATAACCGGGAAAAGAGCCAAGAAAGAAGTAAATCAGGAGAAATCTCAGCCTACGCTGGAAGAAGTGAAGACTGAAGTGACAGAATTGAAAGTGGCAATACAAGCCCAGCAAGCATCTTTATCTCAGCATCCTTCCAACTTACCCTACCAAGAGGAAGGACCAACCCGACAAAGACGAGGAAATCGAAGAGACTGCAAGAAATGCCTTGAGGATGGCTGTCCAAGTTGTGATCACTGCTACAGATGTGGTAGTAGCGAACACTTTGCCAGAGAATGTCGATGTGGAAATGCACCAAGATCAAGTTATTCGGGAAACGACAAAGGACTACCACCAAGGGACAGGAAGTAGTCCATCATAGCCTGGAGTCCCATGTTTGTTCATATTGCCAAAGGAAAGACAATCAGAATATGTTGAGATGTACAGATTGCCAATTGTTTAACTATTGTTCAAAGAAATGTCAGCAAGCTCACTGGAATGAACACAAAGCAATGTGTTAAGAAATCAAGAAAATAAGAAGCAGAAGTGGAAGAGCAGCTAAGGAAAGGGCCAAGGCCAAAACAGTGATGTTTATGTAAGTCACTTAACTCCAAAGGAACACTCCACAACAGCAAGACTGGTTTGTGGGCGCTGTTTGATACAGGATGGAGGATGTGAAGACAGAAGCTCTGTGGGACACAGGTGCCCAAGTTTCCCTGGTTTCTGAAGAATTCCTCAAACAAAACCTGCTGCATTTTCAAATACACACTGTCTCAACGTTACTAGATGGTGACACCAAGCTGAATATTAAGGCTACCAATGGAACTGAGATACCTTACAAAGACTGGGCAGCAATCACATTTCGACTGGGGGCATCGAAGCAAGATCCATGTATCCAAGTACCAATGCTAGTAAAGGAAGCAACGTGGCTGGATTAACAAGTCGGAATCGTGCTACTCCTCGCCGGTGGTTTGTGTGAGAAAGAAGGACGGTGATCTACGACTGTGTGTTGACTATCGAGAGCTTAACAAAAGGACCCTACAAGACCGTCACCCAATTCCGCGAGTGCAAGATACTTTAGATGGGCTTGGTGGTTTTCATCACTTGACCAGGGTAAAGCTTACCATCAGGGATTTATAGATTCCGAGAGTAAATACCTATCGGCATTCATTACTCCCTGGGGATTGTTCGGATGAGCGCGGATCCCCTTTGGCTTAACTAATGCACCGGCGAACTTTCGTCTAGATTAGCATATTAGAATACATATATATATATATATATATATATATATATATATATATATATATATGTGTGTGTGTAGAATTTATGTAGGAGGGTCAGTTATTTGTTGTTAATAAAACTTGTGGACCAGAACATGGTGTCAGGATAAAAGTCGAACAATGGCCGATGATAACGAAGACGTACAACCGTCTCCGGGCGTTCCAGCGTTAAGTTTTACGTCAAACTTTCCTGCTCCAGCGCCCATGAAGATGAGCGGTGACCGAGTAAACAGCTGGAATTTCTTCAGACAGCAATGGGAAGATTTTGAACTTGCTACAGGCCTGAGCAACAGAAGTCAAGCGGTTCTTCTCGCCACGTTGCGTTCGATCATGGGAAAGAAGTGCCTTGAAATATTCCTAAACCTCAAACTCAGCGAAGAACAGAGAGGAAGCATCACAGCAGTATAGCAGCATTAGAAGCGTATTTCAAGCCGAAAACCAGCGTGGTTTACGAAAGATATCTTTTCAATTCCTGCGTACAAAACACGGACGAAGGTATAGATGAATTTGTCAATCGATTGAGAAGAGCGGCATCGTCATGCAAATTTGGTACGCTAACAGATGAATTGATTAGAGATCGCATTGTAATCAGTCTACAAGACAAGGCGACAAAGCTAAGATTGCTTAAAGAAGAGAACTTAGACTTAAATAAAGCCTTGAACATTTGTCATTCAAGCGAAATAGCAAGTATCCAGCGGAGGTCGATGAAATCTGAACAAAATAACTCCGAACAAGTCAACGCTCTTCAAGCGAGACGACAAAGGCAAAGTGAACGTAAACAAAATAAGCTAGGAAAGACAAAAGAGCAAGCTCGGCACAGATTCCAAACGCGAACGAAAGAAAGGTGCGGCAGATGTGGTAGACCAGAGCAGCACAAACGGGAAGACTGTATGGCGTATGGCCAAATTTGTCGAATCTGTTCAAAGCCCAATCATTTCGCTGTTGTATGTCGTCAGAAAGAGGGAGCTATAGATCAAAAGACGAAAATTTGGAACGTGCGAACTGTCACAGACGAAATGAGTGAATCTGAAGACGAGTCTACAGATACAGACGACCCAATCTTCAAGATAGAAGAAGTTTCAACAGTAAATTGCCCAGGAAAACAACTGTTTGCCAAGCTAAAGTTTTCAAACGAAACTCAACAGTATGTTACGGAATTAGAATGCCAGTTAGACACCGGAGCAACGTGCAACGTAATAAGCTATAGAGACCTGGCAGTCCTCAACCAAACAAGTAATCCTCCGTTGAAGAAAAGCAGGGTCAAACTCAACCTCGTCCCCAAGGCCATTTGTGGGGTTGGGCCAAGATGGCGGCCAAAAACAAATGGCCCTGGCACAGGCTGAGCTATCACCACATTCGATTGGTCGAGATAACATTGGATGTTTTAGGTATTCTGATTGGTGGAAACAAGGGGGGCGGCAGGCTAACTCGCGGGCATTTGTTTATAGGGCTCAAATTATATTAAATAAGAGATACCAGAATTGCTGGCTGTTAAAAACAACTTCAAAATGAATGAAAATGTGAGGAAAGCTGGCGAAACACACGTAAAAACGTCGGAAGAATATGTAATGATGGGTCGTGTCGTCTCTGTGCCCTGGCTGCCATACAACGAAGTCTATGGGACGGCAATTTTGAGTGTTTTCTAAATCGGGCGAACGAAAGACTTGGTGAACAAAGTCAAAAAGTATTTTGGCTGCGAAAGGAAAGTACACCACAGGGCAGAATTTACGTGTTTGGGCATTGAGAAGCAGGCTTTTTTCAAACAAGGATTCTCGACTAAACGAAGCCTAAATGTTTTTCAAAACGCTGAATTGAATCCACCGAAAACTCACGGAAACAAGGCGGCCCGGCCAGACAACGGCAATCCAGTTTCTTGCGAATTTGGTACAACGGTGAAGCAAATGATAAATACTAAGCATTTACAGATATTTATTAAAAGTGTATTTATTTTAATAATTCGACAATGTATTTGGAAATGAATGTTTTGATTGTTTTCAGTTTGGGTCAGTCAAGCTGAACTAAATATTCAGAAAAAATTGAGCCTGACTAGGCGCGATAAACTTAGTGAAGCCTGGGTCCGAGTCAAAAATGAGTCAAAATATGGCTCATTTTTTGCAGCCTGTGCCAGGGCCATTTGTTGCAATTTTGTCGCAATTTTGTTGTTGGCCGCCATCTTGGCCCAGCCCCCACAAAGGGCCCTGGGGATGAGGTTGGGTCAAACTAAGATTATTCGACGGATCTACAATGAAACCCCGTGGCGTGGCGACAGTGAAAGTACACGGAAATGGCGCAGCAGACGAACTGAAATTCCAAATTGTAGACAAGACAAGTAAGCCATTATTATCTGCCGAAACCTGTGAGACACTGGGATTGGTGAAAGTTACAGTTGGAGATGAAATACCAGTTAACAGCGTGGTTTCCAAAACCGTAAAGCCTCGAAGTCCACTCACAAAGGATAAAAATTTTGAGGGAACACAAAGATGTTTTCGAAGGCCTTGGGCATATTGGAGACTCCAACAGCTTTGTTGTCGACCCAAAGCATACTCCTGTACAACATGCACCAAGGCGAATAGCTGTGACACTAAGGAAGGAAGTAAAAGTGAAGATTGAAGACTTGGAGAAGAAAGATATACGGAAAGTGACAGAACCAACGGAGTGGATCAGCAGTATGGTCGTTGTCGCGAAACAAGGAAAGATCAGAATATGTCTCGATCCCCGAGATTTGAATAAAGCGATTTTGAGACCCAGGTACCAGATGCCGACCTTAGAAGAAATTCTCCCAAGTCTAACCAATGCAAAGGTTTTTACCACCTTGGATGCTAAAGATGGGTTCTACCAGATCGGGCTAGACGAAGCAAGCAGTAAGAAAACAACTTTCTGGACTCCATTTGGCAGGTACCGATACCTTAGAATGCCATTCGGTATTAATTTAGCACCAGAGGAGTTCGAATGCAGACTGCACGAGAAGCTCGATGGTTTGGAAGGTGTGGAAATCCTGAGAGATGACCTGTTGGTTGTTGGATACGGAGATAACCTAGCCGAAGCAGAGGTAAACCATCATGAAAACTTGCCCAAGCCAACATGCAAGAAAGAGACTCTCAGTTTGCCGGGTTTTATCAATTACCTTGCGAGATTTCTGCCGAGATTGTCTGAGGTGGCCCAGCCTTCGAGAGATCTGACCCAAGTCAATGCCCAATTCGTTTGGTCCAAGCAGCACGACAAAGCCTTGGAAGAAATAAAGAAGTTGGTGGTCGAAGCTCCAGTCCTCAAATACTATGACATCAATGAAGAAGTTACAGTGCAATGCGATGCCAGTGAACGTGGTCTTGGTGCGACTCTTCTACAGAATGGCCAGCCGGTCGCTTTTGCGTCACGAACACTGTCCTCAGCGGAGCAGAGATACGCTCAGATTGAGAAGGAGTGTTTAGCGATTGTGTTTGGTTGCCAAAAGTTCTCGCAATATATATCCAGAAGAGTGAAAGTTACCGGGGAGTCGGATCATAAGCCGTTGCAGTCGATCTTTAAGAAACCGCTTTTAAATGCTCCCTGCCGACTCCAACGAATGATGCCGATTGCAGAGATATAACCTCGAGGTAATCTACAAACCAGGGTCACAGATGTATGTAGCCCATCATTTGTCAAGAGCGTCCGTGAAGGATACAGTTTCTGAGGATAAAGAATTCCAAGTCTTTTCGCTGGAGCTTGAAGCCATGAGTCCTTTCGATTCCATCACAATAAGCAGCGAGAGACTACCTCAGTTACAGAAAGCTCCAGAGCAAGATCGAACCATGCAGACCTTAAAGACAACCATTCTTATGGGTTGGCCAGAGCAAAGAGAGGAAGTCCCGGTACATATTAGAGAATACTGGAATTTCCGAGAGGAACTGACCCTTCATAATGGTATTCTGTTTAAGAGTCAGCGAGTCATCATCCCTAAAGCCATGCGGAAATAACATCCAGAGCCCATTCATCTCACCAAGGAATTGCAGCATGCATTCGGAAAGCGAGAGATCTGGTGTTTTGGCCTTCTATGAGTAGAGACATCCAGGAAGCTGTCGAGAAATGTGAGGTATGCGCAGAGTACGAAGCGAAGAATGTACAACAGCCAATGCAGTCGCACAGTATACCAAGTCGACCGTGGAGCAGACTAGGAACGGATTTGTTTAGCCTGAAGTCGAAGGACTATATTGTGCTTGTGGATAACTACTCAGATTTTATAGAAGTCAGCCAGTTGAAAGACACCACTTCGGCTACCATCGTAGAAGTCCTGAAGCAGCAGTTTAGTTGTCATGACATACCAGATGTACTCGTATCAGATAACGGACCACAATTTACCAGCCGAGAGTTCGCAAGATTTTCCAGAGAATGGGAGTTCAAAACACGTGACGTCATCGCCGTACCATCCGAAATCCAACGGTAAGGCCGAGTCTGCTGTCAAAGTTGCGAAGAATATCTTCAAGATAGCCTATCGTGACAATCAAGATCCTTGGCTAGCGTTGCTGGATCATCGAAACACACCAACGCAAGGCATGGACTCGAGTCCTGCGCAGAGGTTGACGTCGCGCAGAACTCCGGCGTTGGTTCCGGTCTCTTCAACTCTTCTGTATCCTAAAGTAGTGGAAGGTGTTAAAGAAACGTTGAAGATCAAGAGACAGAAGGCCAAGAGTTTTCATGATAGGAGCACGAAGATTTTGCCTAAGCTTGAGATTGGTCAAGAAGTCCGAGTTGCCAGTCAGAAGAACAAGACCTGGGATGTGGGAACCTGTGTCCAGAAACTGTCCGATCGTTCCTACGTAGTTCAAGCTAATGGAGAGACTATGCGTCGAAACAGACAGGATTTAAGACCAAAACGTGGTAGTGATACAACCACCATACGAGCACATCCGAGCACAGCTGAGATTTCTGGAATGGAAAATGCCCCATCTGTAGCAGTACCCAACTCCAGATACCACGATACCAGGAGAACAGCGATCTTCAGTTAGCACGGGTCAGATTAAGGAGACTACGCCTTTGAAGGTTCAGGGTTCCCTGCAGCTTAAGCCGGGTACAGTGAAGACAACAAGAACAAGAAACAGGACTATTAGACCACCTGTGAGGTTCGGTGACTATATCCAAAACTAGTTGTATAAATGTATAACCATTCATTTAGGGTTATCGAACACTTATATATATATATAAACACTTTAAATGGACTTATCTTGAATTTGGCGCTACTATATCAGAAACAGTTTTGAATTAACGTCATTTTAGGTGTTGTTTTTAGTTCTTTATATTTTTGAAAACAAAACAAAAAGAAAGAAAGGGAGATGTTGCATTAGGCATGCTGTTTCCGTTTCCTGTTAGATTAGCATATTAGAATATATATATATATATATATATATATCTGTAGAATTTATGTAGGAGGGTCAGTTATTTGTTGTTAATAAAACTTGTGGACCAGAACATTTTCAAAGGTTCATGGAGGGATTTTTAGAAGGAATACGGAACGATTTCTGTGTCCCTTACCTGGACGACATAATCGTTTTCAGTCAAACCTTTGAAGAACATATTGAGCACATTCGAAACGTTTTGCAACGTCTACGGGTGAACGGGATCCAGAAGGAAGTGTGCTATCTTAATTGGACGAGTGGTATCAGCTGAAGGCTATCCTATGGATCCATCAAATTTGGAAGCAGTAACATGCCTGAAGAACTCATCACCACGTCACGTCGAGGAATTTCGCAAACTCCTTGGGCTACTGGGATATTACCAAAGATTAATTCCCAACTTCTCCAAAAGAGCCGCCCCATTGTTTGAACTACTACTATGTGATCCTTCATCCTCGCAATCTTCGCGACGTGTATCTACGACAACCGGCTTGTCCAAAAGTGGAAAACAAGTTCCGTCAACAAAACAGGTAAACTGGCAACCCAAACACCAAGACGCACTGACAACACTCATCGATCATTTGGTCAATCCGCCCATTTTGGCATACCCTGACTTCAGTAAAGCTTTCGTACTCAACAACGACGCATCAGAAGCTGGTCTAGGGGCTGTACTGTATCAAGAACAGAAGGGGGGAAATGAGAGTGATTGGATATGGATCGCGGACATTGATAGCAGCTGGAAAAAAACCTGCACTCAGGAAAGCTTGAATTTTTAGCACTAAAGTGGGCCATATGCGAACACTTCAGAGATTATTTGTATTAGGCCCCGTCATTCCTGGTATTCACGGACAACAACCCATTGACTTATATTCTGTCATCAGCAAAACTTAACGCCACAGTACATCGGTAGGTCGTGGAGCTGTCCGACTTCAACTTCCAGATTAGATACAGACCAGGAACAAACCATCAAGATGCAGACGCCCTCTCCCGCTTACCACTGCAGTTTGAAAAGTATATGAAGAGCTGCACCCAAGAAATAAGCCTGCTAACGATCAATGCCACCTTCGATGGAGCCAAATTGCAGGGGAACAACAATGTGAATTGGATTACAGCCATCGGGCGTAACGCAATACATAGATTGGAAGCCCAGCTCGTTCTACCGACAAGCTTTCATCAATTGGTTTACCGTGAATTGCATGAAGAAATGTGGCATCTAGGAGCAGAAAGGACATTCCAACTGGCCAAAGAAAGATTTTACTGGCCACATATGTGGCGTGACATTGAAGACCACATAACCAAAGTTTGCCAGTGCCTAAAGCAACGACGACCAAGTCACAAACGGAAAGCACCCCTTAAAAGCATCACCACCACAAGTCCGTTTGAACTTATCTCAATTGATTTCATACATCTAGAGAGAAGTAAAGATGGTCATGAGTACATTCTAGTGATTATGGATCACTTTACAAGGTTTGCACAAGCATACGCTACCAAGAACCGAATGGCGAAGACGGCAGCAGAAAAAATCTATTACGATTTTGTCCTACGATTCGGATTTCCTGTGAGAATCCACCACGATCAAGGGCCCGAGTTCGAAAACCAATTGTTCCAGTATCTCGAGCAACATTGTGGTATTAAACACTCACGAACTACCCCCTACCACCCACAGGGGAACGGGCAAGTAGAACGGTTCAACCAAACATTATTTTCAATGCTGGAACATTACCTGAGAACTGTAAATCTCGATGGCCATATTATCTAAATAAAGTTGTTCATGCCTACAATAGTACGCGAAATTATGCCACCGGCTACGCTCCATTCTTGTTGTTGTTTGGAAGATCTCCAAGACTGCCTGTTGACATCGTCTTTGGTAAATGCATGAAGACCAATGAACGCACCTACCCGGAATATGTGAAACGGTGGCACCAGACAATGAAGGAAGCTTATGATATTGTTTCAAGAATAACCTGCAAGAAAGCTTTATCGTCCAAGCGTTGATACGACAAGACGCTTCGCACAGCTATCTTGCAGCTTGGTGACCGAGTGCTCGTCAGGAACTTAAGTGAAAGAGGGCCTGGGAAGTTACGAGCCTATTGGGAAGATCGAATCCACGTACTAACCAGGAGAATGGCTGATGATAGTCCCGTCTTTGAGGCTAGACCTGAGCAGAGGAATGGGCGCACCCGAGTCCTCTACCGAAATCTACTCTTACCTTGTGATTGTCTACCATTTAAAACCTCGTCAGAAAAAGTCTCCGTCAAAAGACAACACGACCTGCGACCTAACCAACAATCCGTGGGAGCCGAAAGTGAAGACGACAGTACAGATGACGAATTACAAGAATACCGTCCGTCCCAGACAATGTAGCTCCATTACCTCAACAGCGAATAGAGGCTAATGAAGATCGTAGGGTGTTCCGGATGAGTTTGAGGAAGGATGTGCATATGAGCCTATGGAAGAAGCTCAACAGCCTGACCCACTCAGCCAAGAAAGACCACAGCGTCCACAGCGAATAAGGCAACCTCCGCAAAGGCTAACTTACAGTCGTCTTGGCAATGTAGCCTACCATGAACCCATGGTTAGCCCAATGTTTGTATTCCCTTACTACTGTATCCTGGAAATCAAGTCCCGCACTGGATACCAGTTTATCTGTTCTGGTTCCCTGAACCACAAGTACACTGGTGACATTTTTGAACAATATGTCAAATAAGAAACTGTTTTAGTCCTGATGTTCAGGTAAGAACAATGTTAGAATTGGATGCATTTCTTAAGTTAGAGGGGGAGAGTGTTAGGCTTGTAAATCGGCTTTCTTATGGGACCCCTGTATCCAGTCATGTGAACTCGAAGTGTGTTGCGGGGGGTCGCGTGGTTGTTGTCAAGTTTACTTTTCAGAAAGAAAAGACAGTGTGTTCAAGTGTACGTGCTAAAAGTTTATAATATAAGTACGTGTTGTTTCATATGTTGAGGCTGGTTCACATATAACCATAGTTAAATAATTATTCATAAATTATGCCGATTGTAAATTTTTTGAAACTTACATATAATTAGTTGTACTTTCTCTCGATCAAGGGCTGGACAGCCTTCCTTGCCTTTTCCGGTCACCGATGAAGCAGCAAGAACCTTTCGTTCAAACAAAATTGAAAGCATGGCCAATGTAATTTTCCTCTCATTCTTTGCATGTAGGATCTCTGACATCTGGACTGAGTCCATCAAGCTCTGAAAGTAATAAAAATTAAATTGTTTAAAATATAAATAAAGACACACTAAGAATATATTTACACTAGAGCAAAAGTATCCGGATTCACATTGATTTTCATCCTCATGGGAATAAAAAACAATGCGAATCCGGATATTTTTGCTCTGGTGTAAACATAGTCTAAATGCACTGTACAAAGACACCATCACTTTAGGCTGTTGAGAATTTCTGGACTCCATATTAATATTATGAAGAAAGTAGGCTTGAGATTAACCCATTAAACCCTGAAGAGTCTTGAGTAAAATCGTCTGGCGTTAGATAGAGTAAAATAATCTGTCATTAGACAGAGTAAAATCATAAAAGGAATATTTTAGGTGGTTAATGGGTTAACTACTTAACTAGTAGTAATTGCTACATAACAATTTCCAAATAAAAGTGACACAAATTTTCAAACTAAACCAGAGTAACATATTATACAGTGCAACTGCATAAGCTTGAAGTTGTTGACTTACCGAGAGAGGAAGAAGTGAAGCACCTGGGCTGCTTGTCGGAGGCGGTTGTTCTTCAGCATCATTGTCATTGATGTCGTCAGTTTCAGAGTGGTTAGCTGGTACACTTACTGGTAACTGTGCAAATAAGGGGCTGTGTGGACGAGCAGTTTGACGTTTTCGAGGCTGGACTGAGGAATTGCATGGCTGGATAACGGACGGGCTTTGTGGACGAATGATTTCAAAACTATTCCAGTGGGCAACAGTTGTAGAGTCATGCTACTGGGTTTCCTCAGAGTTACATTTTTGGACCACTGAAGGGCTACACGGACGAGCTATAGGCACTGCAGAAGAAGTTGATATAGATTATTTTCAAGATATCAGACAGATCTGCAAACAAATGGCACCATAGTATGAATTCATTCATTTTATTTAAGTACAGTATGACATTTGCATTGCTCCAACGGGTCTGAATCAACATTTCCACACTCTTGAGCACTGAGCAGTGGAGAAACAGTCAAGACATGCATGCAGTCACAGAGATTGTCATATCTGTACCTTGCCGGACACTGTTATTCCCAAGCCTCCTTAGACTGAAAGCCAGCCGCCGATCTCATCTCCTTCTCACTCGCTGAGAGAGGCGTCTGAATTCAATAGGCGATAATGCCGTCCAGTGACGTCACGTATTACCAAGAAACCTGGTAGTGAAATCTGATTGGTTGACAGGTTTCTAATTTGGGTTAATTGTAGAATTATATCTTGTCAAATATACGGCGGCTGGTTTTTAGACTACAGAATACTCTCAACTCAACTTGGTAAGCTATTTAATGCAGGGCTGTCATATTTTGGTCCCCGATGCCTATGGACTTTCGTGTTGACGGCTTTTGAATGGTTCCGAGGGGAGAAGCGATGAGTATATCAAGTGGCATTGCATATTAATTGCGCGCGGCATCTTGTCAGTTGTTGAACAAGATGGCTAGTAATTTTAGAACTACTCATTGTTAAAATATATTGTGTACGTACCTTATCAGATGTTGAATAAGCTTTCATTCCATGTATAGTTCAAGTTTCTCCGTTTTGTGAAACTTGTTGAAATGTCAAAAATGTGCGAACCGTTGTTTGAAATAATATTACAAATAGACAGGAAATTGACTTCTCACAAGTGTTAATACAGAATTTTAGATTTTTTTTAAATACTTAACGCACAACATCGCGAGATATATTTCAAACACAAACTATTGAAAAATGCTATTTGGGGTAGAAATTTCTAGTTTCTAACTAAACGGAAAATATTTTTAAAATTGGCAAACGTCTTCCATTTGATTCATTGCGTGAATGTGTACTTATAATTAATTAATAAATAAAATCAGTAATATTGTTGACTTCGAATGCATCATAATCTTATGCGGGTATCAGCGGCCATCCCGAGGGGTTGACCCTCGGGGACCCAGTGGCATTTGTCAAAGCAACCTTCACAAATGGATGTTAAAACCCCTATACTGGGGCCAAATAATGCAACAAATACCCCCACCCCCCAGGGGAAAATTGTACAATTCAGGGAAGTTTTCCTCTTATCATTTGCAAAGAAAACACAATTTTGTCTATAAAAATGCGAAAAGTTTTCATCCTTAATTTTGAACAAATATTATTACATTTTCACCATTTCCTGGCATCGGATGGTTTTATTAATTATTCATTTAAATATGCACTATAAATCCTGTTGTTCAGGGATTTCATGCATGTGCCTGCTTCGAGCCGATCATATGTTAATATTCTTAATATAGAGCCGATCGAGCATTGAACCATGTGACAGCCATAAGCAAATCCCGAGGGGGTGTCCCCTGGGTTGGCTCACCAGCAAGCAAAAGCCCTCTAATTCTCCAGTCTCTGGAGCACGTTTTTGCAACAAATCCCTTGCTACACCCGTGGGTTGCCCTAGGGTTCCTCGGGGGTCGACCCCTCAGGATGGCCGCTGTTACCCGCATTACCATTATGAAGCTTGCAAAACGCTTGCGGCTTGCGGCAGGAACTTCACATTTGAATTTATAGCCTTTATTTAACCCTTTCAACGCTATCGGCCTCACAGGCAGGGACGCATAAAATCGCCTGGTGTAGGCTTCAATATTTTTTTTTATACTCTTGCGTCCGCGGTCAGAGTAGGTTTTGGTATAACCTTAGTGGCCTAACGACTAGAATGGTTTGCCGTAAATAATATAGCTAGAGTGAAATACTAAAATACAGAATAAAAGTGGATTTTAGCGTTCAGAAGGTTACACTGTAATTCGAAGTCAACAATACATTCACGCAATGAATCAAATGACAGACGTTTCCCCATTATTTCTAAAAATATTTTCCGTTTAGCTAAAAACTAGAAATTTCTAGTTTCTACCCCATGCAAATAGCGTTTTTCAATAGCTTCTGTGTGATATATATCTCGCGATGTTGCGCGTTAAGTATTTAAAAAAAATCTAAAATTGTGTATTAACACTTGTGAGAAGTCAATTTCCTAATTTTCCTGTCTATTCGGTAATATTATTTCAAACAACGGTTCGCACATTTTTGACATTTAACAAGTTTCACATAACGGAGAAACTTGAACTATACATGGAATGAAAGCTTATTCAACATATAATAACATACCTACACAATATATTTTAACAATGAGTAGTTCTGAAATTTAATGCTAGCCATCTTGTTCCACAACTGACAAGATGCCGCGCACAATATACCATGCCACTTGATATACGGTACTCACTGCTTTTCCCCTCGGAATCATTCAAAACTCGTCAACATGAAAGTCCATATACATCGGAGTCCAAAATATCACAGCCCTACATTAAATAGCTACCAAGTTGAGAGTATTCTGTAGTCTGAAAACCAGCCGCCGTATATTTGACAAGATGGAAGGAATTCAGATTGTTTATTATTCTATAATTCTATAATTATCCCAAATTAGAAACATGTCAACCAATCAGATTTCACTACCAGGTTTCTTGGTAGTGACGTCACTGGACGGCATTATCGCCTATTGAATTCAGATGCCTCTCTCAGCGAGGGAGAACGAGATGAGATCGGCGGCTGGCTTTCAGTCTAAAGGTTCCTGTCTACAAGACCTGTGAGTAGTTTCGCTCAGGGGGGGACTGGCCAGTCGGGCTTACCGGGCAAACGCCCGGTGGGCCCCTTGCCTGTTGGGCCCCCTTTGGGCCCTTAAATTGGTTTTACTTTGCAAAAGTAAAAAAGGCTATGTATCAATTAGGCAATACATGCTTAGGATAAAATAATTATCTAGCGTTTATAGTGAAAGCTGTAGTTTCTTCCGACGTTTCGAGTTCCGTAATTATGAAGAAAGCAATTAAATGTGCATGGTGCAGAGAAGGTGTAAGAAAAAGGTGGACGACTTGCAAGAAGCAGCTCCTCTGAAAAGAGAACAATGTTTAGGGTGTGTGTGGGAGTTGGAGGGAAGTGCATGGACCAATCTTCGAGTCGTTCTTTACAATTTGTTGAGATTACTCAAAAAGAAAATGTGGGATCTAAAAAGTTTGAAAACACTTCAAACATCTGATCTACAATCATATTAAAATATATGTTGTACAGTGTACAGTATATAGTCGATAAGTGGTTAGCGCATGGGAAAGAATGCATACGGAAATGAGTCGTCCTTTGTTTTTATAATTATTGGTAACCCTCAGGCCTTAACGGGCTTTGACCTTACAGTCTATGCACATTTTTACATTTAATATACTATTTAAACCTAATTTGGGAAAAATCTTTGTTAAAAATGACAAAATGTGCCATTGCAAACATGTTTTAAAACTATTAAAAGTTCGCTCAAAACTGCTGTCAGAATGTGGGTAATGCCATTTCAGAGACCCAAATTTCAAAAATTTTCCGTGGAACCCCCCTACACATACGGACCCACAACAACTTGATTTGGAAACGGGGCCCCTTTTTACAGCAAATCACCCAGGCCCCTCTGACGTAGCCAGTCCACCCCTAGTTCCACCACTTGGGTGTCTGAATAGCTTAGTCGTCAAATGCATAGATCTAAACATTAATTTGGAGACCTTGGGTTCGATTCCCAGTTGGGACAGTCAGATTTTTTATTAAATGCCACGAAATGCTTCAAAATTATAAATATTGACAAGAATCCCTTTAGAGAACTGGCAATGAATTTCAGTATATAAAAACTAGGGCATAATTACTACTGGTAACAGCAATACTGCTAAATGTAAACTTACTCTTCTGGAGCATATGATTTGCACTTTGCAACTGTTTGACCATGTCTCTTTCGGCTGCCAATTCCTTTCGAAGTTCTTTGAATTTTAGCCTCAATTCTTGTTTGGTGCCTTCCCACTCCTCCATTTCATCTTGATAAACAGACTCAGAGTCATGCATCCTCATTCCCAGACTCGATCTGCACCCATCCTTTGTATTATGCTTTCAAAAGCTTTATCTTGTAAAGCTTTCTTAGCAGTTGCAATCTTTTTCTAAAAAATAAGAACCAAAGATGGGTGTCATTTGCACATTATATTTAATTGAAAAATATCAGCTATAGAGTGCCTACAGATGTCCAACATTGGCTCATTGGCAGAAACGCATGTGCAATGCAGTTTATTTTGAACTTTGTTTGTTGAATCTTCACAACAACCAGCACAAGATCCAACATTATTCAGTCTTTGATCTGATGGTTATCTATAGGTTCAATGTTGACAGAAGATATGCATCTTTATAAACTAATAAAAAACCTGAAAACTGGTGATCAACAGCATGTGTAAAAATAATGATGCCTCACTTTGAAAGATACATCATCGAAGTCATAGTTGAATTTATCTTCATTGTTCACACTTGTAATTTCCTTTCATTGATTCTGTGATCACTGTGCTGTGTCAGTCATCCAGTGTTTTAAGACTGGATAATGTCAGACCATTTGCTGCTCGTTGAAAATATCCAACAAAGTTCGAAATAAACTGTGCAGCACAAGGGTTCTGTCAATGTCGGACCTATATGTATCGAACAAGGTCCGGTGTTAGACCTATAGCCACAGCATAAAATGAAAACTACACCTTGACTGATAGCAACCCGAAAGTATAGTAACCACTCTTGTTAATAAACATAGTTGTCCTTAGAAGCCAATAATTCTGAAAAGTAGTTGCTCCACTATTAACTTTCGAGGCTATATGGTAGTCTTCAACCCATTCATCTCTAAAACTACAGTATGTAAACTATGGACTGATTATAGAATGTCCCACCACTCAGTAGTGCTATATACTGTATGTTATGGGTCACCATAGTGCTATATATGTTATTGAACCCTAATAAAAACACTGATCCTAGTCACAGTGCATGGTGAGGAATTCTATAGTCTAGCAAAAAATGTGACAGTGCAGTACTTACTTTTGAACCAGCTTTTTTCACAGGTATGCCAGAATCACTCAACTGCTCAGACTCAGATGTCGAAAATTTCCTTCTTGGCTTCGACGACTTGATGCATCATGACATTCACCAATGAACTCTCTTTCCTTTTCTTCAACTGCATGCTTTTGATCTATCAGGGACACAACAAAATTGAGATTAGAGTCAACATTTGAAATTGTTTACTTTTTAAAAGTTTACTTTTTTTAAATTAGGATAATTTAAGTTAATATGAAAGCAGATCTGCCATCTGATTTTCAAGAAATAAATTCAAAATGCCCGCCCATTTAGAGTTTAGTAAAGTCTATAAACCAGTTTTAATATTAAAAACGAACACCTTCACTGTAATGCTGATCAACTAAAGTTCCAAACATCTCCTTTCACGGCTCACGTAAAGGTATTCGATCGACGGAATTTGAGCATGTTGTTTCAAGCGAGATCGACATGATATTAAACGCTATCGCTTTTATGTTGACATCGTATAAATGTAAACTGTGTCTGATTACAGAATTGTGATTATCGTATTATTAAGGGATCAAAAACACTTACCACTGACATATTTTACTCGTCCTAAGTAGGCCTTCAATTCTCCTTTTGGTTCTTTGCTTCCAAGCTTCCCAAACAGAACCATGCCAGTTCGTTGTCGAAGTCTTTGAGAATCGTTTTGTCACGAACACGCTCTTCGGTCAAAACACTTCTCTCGTTAGTTGCTGTCCAGTGAATAAGAACGTACTTCATGGTTTACAGCTGAAGAGTATTTGCTAAAAAGCTACGAATAAAAGCAGTCAAAACACGCTCGGTTTACAGGCCTTTTAGACAACACCACGAGGCCCAAGGAAGATGAATATAGATGTCACAGACATATCCACTCGAACTTGCCGCGTTTGTTATTTATACGTGACATGACGTATGCAGAAATTATCCGGTTAATATTCCAATTTTGCGACGACATTGAAACGGAAAACACCAAACTGAATAATAGGAAATACTAGAAATACATGAATGCAACAACCCCTCGCCCGCTTTTACATGCTTTTTTAAAACACCCACCCACCCCCTGATTAAAATAAGCACTCCTAATATACAGCCAATACAAAAACAAACAGATATAAAAACAAATGATATTAAATCCTTGGGATATTGAAATTATACAATTTATGGATAGGTCGATAGGACTACAAAACTGATTTAAATCATTTAATGAAAGTTGAACATATCAAAGCAAAATTTAGATTTCATTGTTAAATTCTGGTTGTAAAAAATATATTGTTTTTAGGAGGTTTCAAAAGGGATTAATTTTAGCAAGCCTTTAAATGGCTTCTCTATGCATGTACATTTTGCAAAGGCAGAATTAAAAGTAATTAACAGCTCAAAAATTACATTTATAATAGAGTTTGAGATAAAAACAATTCAGTAGAATCGGATTCCAGAAAGAAGAATTCAAAAGACGTTTCAGTCGAAACACAGCCAAGAAAACCAACAAAGCCCATGAGTATTTTTAATAATAAAAAGTGCATGCACGTCCACCACGGTTAATATAAGCCTTAAAGGTAGTGTTTTAAGTTAGCTTTAGTTAAGCTGACTTATGGTTTGGATGAGCAAAGGGAAAGCACGAAAACGTGAAGCTGAATATTGTTTAGGTTAAGCGAAAACTTGAAAACAACAAGAATCCTACCGTTAACCACTTTAAGACGATTAATTTGACCATGGACTCACCGAGTGTCTTCAAACCAGGGCTACATACGCTGCAGATCGAGTTTTTGTTTACCATACGGCGTTTGGTTTCTTCAAGTTCTCTGGTTTCTCTTCAAGATATATTAAACGGATTGTTTGTATCCTTTTCTTCGTGCTCCATTTCATTTCGTTTCGTTTAAATAAACGAAAGCAAAACACTATTTGTTTGAGAGTTTTAATATAGTTTTCTTCGTCGCTAGTCACCAGTGTCCAACTATTCTTACCGCGTGACACCGTGCCATACATATATATATATATATATACTAGAAATACATGAACGCAACAACCCCTCGCCCGCTTTTACATTCTTTTTTAAAACACCCACTCACCCCCTGATTAAAATAAGCACTCCTAATATACAGCCAATACAAAAACAAACAGATATAAAACAAATGATGTTAAATCCTTGGGATATTAAATTATACAATTTATGGATAGGTTGATAGGATGAGAAAACTGATTTAAATCATTTAATGAAAGTTGAACATATCAAAGCAAAATTTAGATTTCATTATTAAATTCTGGTTGTAAAAAATATATTGTTTTTAGGAGGTTTCAAAAGGGATTAATTTTAGCAAGCCTTTAAATGGCTTCTCTATGCATGTACATTTTGCAAAGGCAGTATTAAAAGTAATTAACAGCTCTGAAATTACATTTATAATAGAGTCTGAGATAAAAACAATTCAGTAGAATCGGATTCCAGAAAGAAGAATTCAAAAGACGTTTCAGTCGAAACACAGCCAAGAAAACCAAGAAAGCCCATGAGTATTTTTAATAATAAAAAGTGCATGCACGTCCACCACGGTTAATATAAGCCTTAAAGGTAGTGTTTTAAGTTAGCTTTAGTTAAGCTGACTTATGGTTTGGATGAGCAAAGGGAAAGCACGAAAACGTGAAGCTGAATATTGTTTAGGTTAAGCGAAAACTTGAAAACAACAAGAATCCTACCGTTAACCACTTTAAGATGATTAATTTGACCATGGACTCACGGAGTGTCTTCAAACCAGGGCTACATACACTGCAGATCGAGTTTTTGTTTACCATACGGCGTTTGGTTTCTTCAAGTTCTCTGGTTTCTCTTCAAGATATATTAAACGGGTTGTTTGTATCCTTTTCTTCGTGCTCCATTTCATTTCGTTTCGTTTAAATAAACGAAAGCAAAACACTATTTGTTTGGGAGTTTATAGTTTTCTTCGTCGCTAGTCACCAGTGTCCAACTATTCTTACCGCGTGACACCGTGCCATACATATATATATATATATATATATAAACTATTTCCAGATTTCGTCTCCCTCGCTTTTTCTCCACGCGTGTAAAGTGGACTACACGCATGTCGAGATTAGCACCCTCACCCGGCTCCGGGCCTTCGGCCCTACGCCCGGGCTCGGGGATAAACTATTTCCCAGATTTCGTCTCCCTCGCTTTTTCTCCACGCGTGTAAAGTGGACTACACGCATGTCGAGATTAGCACCCTCACCGGGCTCCGGGCCTTCGGCCCTACGCCCGGGCTCGGGGATAAAGTAATATCCTAGGTTGATCTGAATTTACAAAGTAAGCAATGAATCAACTATTTTTATTTTTCGATATTAATTAATCTATTTTTTCCGTATTGCCGAACTTCCGCTGGACCTTTAACCTTATAGCAAAAACCGCAATGCATTCTGGTAGTTCGATACACTTCACTTCGAAGTGAAATGGCCGCCGTGAGGCGAGCAATTTACTTCGAAGAAGAATTGGCCGATTTCCACGACTTTTTCTTTTGCGAGGACGAAATTAAATCATGTCTATCGAACAAGGAGCCCCTTCATTACATTCTGCAGAAAAGGTAAAGAAATCGCTGGTGTCATTGTCGAGAAAATTGAATTCACAGAGGTTGAAGAGTCGAGTGCTGTTCGAACAAAACATTATTTCACCAAGGTGTTTCTTCCTGTTACAAGGTAAGTAACAGTATTGATTGCCCTTCAACGAAAGATTTTGCTCTGTGGCTATTCATCTGTAGTTTGCCTGTCTAAATGGCGTATCAGTTGTAGCTGTGAACGACTCTTTGTAAATTTGCCATTACTTGAAATTGACACACTCGGTGATGCCTTTTAAATAATTTGTTCGATAAACATGGCCACCCGAGACAGTATTCTAGGCCTGTTTTGGTGCGAAAATATACAGGCCGTGAGTCGGAATTCTAGTCTTTTCAAAAGCTACATGTACATCTGCAATGTACTGTCACTTGGACTGTTGACTGCTGTGTTTGGTTTCGCATACCCTTGGTAGCTGCATTGGTTCCTGTCTTCGAATAAACCAGTAGGTTATTGAAATTCAAGAACTAAGTTTAAGTTGTAAATATAAAAGATATATGCACTAAAACTTGCATTTTCTTTAAAATCCTTCGGTGGTTTTTTCGCTGTTGTATACTTCAAATAGTTGTTAAAACAGCGAGTTTACAATAACAGCGAGTTTACTGGGTGTGACCCTGGTATACAGCATTTGCAAGATAACAGACTACAGTATACTGGGTGTGACCCTGGTATGCAGTATTGCAATATAACAGACTACAGCATACTGGGTGTGACCCTGGTATACAGTATTGCAATATAACAGACTACAGCATACTGGGTGTGGACTACAGCATACTGGGTGTGACCCTGGTATACAGTATTGCAATATGACAGACTACAGTATAATGGGTGTGACCCTGGTATACAGCATTTGCAATATAACCGAACACAGCATACTGGGTGTGACCCTGGTATACAGCATTTGCAATATAACCGACCACATCATACTGGGTGTGACCCTGGTATACAGCATTTGCAATAATAACAGACTACAGCATACTGGGTGTGACCCTGGTATACAGCATTTGCAAGATAACAGACAACGGCATACTGGGTGTGACTCTGGTATACAGCATTCACAATATAACAGGCTACAGCATACTGGGTGTGACCCTGGTATACAGCATTTGCAATAAAACAGACTACAGCATACTGGGTGTGACCCTGGTATACAGCATTTGCAAGATAACAGACTACAGCATACTGGGTGTGACCCTGGTATACAGCATTTGCAATATAACGGACTACAGCATACTGGGTGTGACCCTGCTATACAGTATTGCAATATAACAGACTACAGCATACTGGGTGTGACCCTGGTATACAGCATTTGCAAGATAACAGACTATGGCATACTGGGTGTGACCCTGGTATACAGTATTGCAATATAATAGACTACAGGATACTGGGTGTGACCCTGGTATACAGCATTGCAATATGACAGACTACAGCATACTGGGTGTGACCCTGGTATACAGCATTTGCAAGATAACAGACTACAGCATACTGGGCGTGACCCTGGTATACAGCATTTGCAAGATAACAGACTACAGTATACTGGGAGTGACCCTGGTATACAGCATTTGCAATATAACAAACTACAGCATACTGGGTGTGACCCTGGTATACAGCATTTGCAAACTAACAGACTACAGTATACTGGGTGTGACCCTGGTATACAGCATTTGCAATATAACAGACTACAGCATACTGGGTGTGACCCTGGCATACAGCATTTGCAATACAACAGACTACAGCATACTGGGTGTGACCCTGGTATACAGCATTTGCAAGATAACAGACTACAGTATACTGGGTGTGACCCTGGTATACAGCATTTGCAATATAACAGACTACAGCATACTGGGTGTGACCCTGGTGTACAGCATTTGCAATATAACAGACTACAGCATACTGGGTGTGACCCTGGTATACAGCATTTGCAAGATAACAGACTACAGTATACTGGGTGTGACCCTGGTATACAGTATTGCAATATAACAGACTACAGCATACTGGGTGTGACCCTGGTATACAGCATTTGCAAGATAACAGACTATGGCATACTGGGTGTGACACTGGTATACAGTATTGCAATATAATAGACTACAGCATACTGGGTGTGACCCTGGTATACAGTATTGCAATATGACAGACTACAGCATACTGGGTGTGACCCTGGTATACAGCATTGCAATATGACTGACTACAGCATACTGGGTGTGACCCTGGTATACAGCATTTGCAAGATAACAGACTACAGTATACTGGGTGTGACCCTGGTATACAGCATTTGCAATATAACCGACCACAGCATTCTGGGTGTGACCCTGGTATACAGCATGGTAATATAATAGACTACAGCATACTGGGTGTGACCCTGGTATATAGCATTTGCAATATAACAGGCTACAGCATACTGGGTGTCACCCTGGTATGTAGCATTGCAATATAACAGACTACAGCATACTGGGTGTGACCCTGGTATACAGCATTGCAATATGACTGACTACAGCATACTGGGTGTGACCCTGGTATACAGCATTTGCAAGATAACAGACTACAGTATACTGGGTGTGACCCTGGTATACAGCATTTGCAATATAACAGACTACAGCATACTGGGTGTGACCCTGGTATACAGCATTTGCAAGATAACAGACTACAGTATACTGGGTGTGACCCTGGTATACAGCATTTGCAATATAACAGACTACAGCATACTGGGTGTGACCCTGGTGTACAGCATTTGCAATATAGCAGACTACAGCATACTGGGTGTGACTCTGGTATACAGCATTTGCAAGATAACAGACTACAGCATACTGGGTGTGACCCTGGTGTACAGCATTTGCAATATAACAGACTACAGCATACTGGGTGTGACCCTGGTATACAGCATTTGCAAGATAACAGACTACAGCATACTGGGTGTGACCCTGGTGTACAGCATTTGCAATATAACAGACTACAGCATACTGGGTGTGACCCTGGTATACAGCATTTGCAAGATAACAGACTACAGCATACTGGGTGTGACCCTGGTGTACAGCATTTGCAATATAACAGACTACAGCATACTGGGTGTGACCCTGGTATACAGCATTTGCAAGATAACAGACTATGGCATACTGGGTGTGACACTGGTATACAGTATTGCAATATAATAGACTACAGGATACTGGGTGTGACCCTGGTATACAGTATTCCAATATGACAGACTACAGCATACTGGGTGTGACCCTGGTATACAGCATTTGCAAGATAACTGACTACAGTATACTGGGTGTGACCCTGGTATACAGCATTTGCAATATAACCGACCACAGCATTCTGGGTGTGACCCTGGTATACAGCATGGTAATATAATAGACTACAGCATACTGGGTGTGACCCTGGTATATAGCATTTTGCAATATAACAGGCTACAGCATACTGGGTGTCACCCTGGTATGTAGCATTGCAATATAACAGACTACAGCATACTGGGTGTGACCCTGGTATACAGCATTGCAATATGACTGACTACAGCATACTGGGTGTGACCCTGGTATACAGCATTTGCAAGATAACAGACTACAGTAATACTGGGTGTGACCCTGGTATACAGCATTTGCAATATAACAGACTACAGCATACTGGGTGTGACCCTGGTATACAGCATTTGCAAGATAACAGACTACAGTATACTGGGTTGTGACCCTGGTATACAGCATTTGCAATATAACAGACTACAGCATACTGGGTGTGACCCTGGTGTACAGCATTTGCAATATAACAGACTACAGCATACTGGGTGTGACCCTGGTATACAGCATTTGCAAGATAACAGACTACAGCATACTGGGTGTGACCCTGGTGTACAGCATTTGCAATATAACAGACTACAGCATACTGGGTGTGACCCTGGTATACAGCATTTGCAAGATAACAGACTATGGCATACTGGGTGTGACACTGGTATACAGTATTGCAATATAATAGACTACAGGATACTGGGTGTGACCCTGGTATACAGTATTGCAATATGACAGACTACAGCATACTGGGCGTGACCCTGGTATACAGCATTTGCAATATGACTGACTACAGCATACTGGGTGTGACCCTGGTATACAGCATTTGCAAGATAACAGACTACAGTATACTGGGTGTGACCCTGGTATAACAGCATTTGCAATATAACAGACTACAGCATACTGGGTGTGACCCTGGTGTACAGCATTTGCAATATTACAGACTACAGCATACTGGGTGTGACCCTGGTATACAGCATTTGCAAGATAACAGACTACAGCATACTGGGTGTGACCCTGGTGTACAGCATTTGCAATATAAACAGACTACAGCATACTGGGTGTGACCCTGGTATACAGCATTTGCAAGATAACAGACTATGGCATACTGGGTGTGACACTGGTATACAGTATTGCAATATAATAGACTACAGGATACTGGGTGTGACCCTGGTATACAGTATTGCAATATGACAGACTAACAGCATACTGGGTGTGACCCTGGTATACAGCATTGCAATATGACTGACTAAAAGCATACTGGGTGTGACCCTGGTATAACAACATTTGCAATATAACCGACCACAGCATTCTGGGTGTGACCCTGGTATACAGCATGGTAATATAATAGACTACAGCATACTGGGTGTGACCCCTGGTATATAGCATTTGCAATATAACAGGCTACAGCATACTGGGTGTCACCCTGGTATGTAGCATTGCAATATAACAGACTACAGCATACTGGGTGTGACCCTGGTATACAGCATTGCAATATGACTGACTACAGCATACTGGGTGTGACCCTGGTATACAGCATTTGCAAGATAACAGACTACAGTATACTGGGTTGTGACCCTGGTATACAGCATTTGCAATATAACAGACTACAGCATACTGGGTGTGACCCTGGTATACAGCATTTGCAAGATAAACAGTCTACAGTATACTGGGTTGTGACCCTGGTATACAGCATTTGCAAGATAACAGACTACAGTATACTGGGTGTGACCCTGGTATACAGTATTGCAATATAACAGACTACAGCATACTGGGTGTGACCCTGGTATACAGCATTTGCAAGATAACAGACTATGGCATACTGGGTGTGACACTGGTATACAGTATTGCAATATAATAGACTACAGGATACTGGGTGTGACCCTGGTATACAGTATTGCAATATGACAGACTACAGCATACTGGGCGTGACCCTGGTATACAGCATTGCAATATGACTGACTACAGCATACTGGGTGTGACCCTGGTATACAGCATTTGCAAGATAACAGACTACAGTATACTGGGTGTGACCCTGGTATACAGCATTTGCAATATAACAGACTACAGCATACTGGGTGTGACCCTGGTGTACAGCATTTGCAATATAACAGACTACAGCATACTGGGTGTGACCCTGGTATACAGCATTTGCAAGATAACAGACTACAGCATACTGGGTGTGACCCTGGTGTACAGCATTTGCAATATAACAGACTACAGCATACTGGGTGTGACCCTGGTATACAGCATTTGCAAGATAACAGACTATGGCATACTGGGTGTGACACTGGTATACAGTATTGCAATATAATAGACTACAGGATACTGGGTGTGACCCTGGTATACAGTATTGCAATATGACAGACTACAGCATACTGGGTGTGACCCTGGTATACAGCATTGCAATATGACTGACTAAAGCATACTGGGTGTGACCCTGGTATACAACATTTGCAATATAACCGACCACAGCATTCTGGGTGTGACCCTGGTATACAGCATGGTAATATAATAGACTACAGCATACTGGGTGTGACCCTGGTATATAGCATTTGCAATATAACAGGCTACAGCATACTGGGTGTCACCCTGGTATGTAGCATTGCAATATAACAGACTACAGCATACTGGGTGTGACCCTGGTATACAGCATTGCAATATGACTGACTACAGCATACTGGGTGTGACCCTGGTATACAGCATTTGCAAGATAACAGACTACAGTATACTGGGTGTGACCCTGGTATACAGCATTTGCAATATAACAGACTACAGCATACTGGGTGTGACCCTGGTATACAGCATTTGCAAGATAACAGTCTACAGTATACTGGGTGTGACCCTGGTATACAAGCATTTTGCAAGATAACAGACTACAGTATACTGGGTGTGACCCTGGTATACAGTATTGCAATATAACAGACTACAGCATACTGGGTGTGACCCTGGTATACAGCATTTGCAAGATAACAGACTATGGCATACTGGGTGTGACACTGGTATACAGTATTGCAATGTAATAGACTACAGGATACTGGGTGTGACCCTGGTATACAGTATTGCAATATGACAGACTACAGCATACTGGGTGTGACCCTGGTATACAGCATTGCAATATGACTGACTACAGCATACTGGGTGTGACCCTGGTATACAGCATTTGCAAGATAACAGACTACAGTATACTGGATGTGACCCTGGTATACAGCATTTGCAATATAACAGACTACAGCATACTGGGTGTGACCCTGGTGTACAGCATTTGCAATATAACAGACTACAGCATACTGGGTGTGACCCTGGTATACAGCATTTGCAAGATAACAGACTACAGCATACTGGGTGTGACCCTGGTATACAGCATTTGCAATATAACCGACCACAGCATTCTGGGTGTGACCCTGGTATACAGCATGGTAATATAATAGACTACAGCATACTGGGTGTGACCCTGGTATATAGCATTTGCAATATAACAGGCTACAGCATACTGGGTGTCACCCTGGTATGTAGCATTGCAATATAACAGACTACAGCATACTGGGTGTGACCCTGGTATACAGCATTGCAATATGACTGACTACAGCATACTGGGTGTGACCCTGGTATACAGCATTTGCAAGATAACAGACTACAGTATACTGGGTGTGACCCTGGTATACAGCATTTGCAATATAACAGACTACAGCATACTGGGTGTGACCCTGGTATACAGCATTTGGCAAGATAACAGACTACAGTATACTGGGTGTGACCCTGGTATACAGCATTTGCAATATAACAGACTACAGCATACTGGGTGTGACCCTGGTGTACAGCATTTGCAATATAGCAGACTACAGCATACTGGGTGTGACTCTGGTATACAGCATTTGCAAGATAACAGACTACAGCATACTGGGTGTGACCCTGGTGTACAGCATTTGCAATATAAACAGACTACAGCATACTGGGTGTGACCCTGGTATACAGCATTTGCAAGATAACAGACTACAGCATACTGGGTGTGACCCTGGTGTACAGCATTTGCAATATAACAGACTACAGCATACTGGGTGTGACCCTGGTATACAGCATTTGCAAGATAACAGACTACAGCATACTGGGTGTGACCCTGGTGTACAGCATTTGCAATATAACAGACTACAGCATACTGGGTGTGACCCTGGTATACAGCATTTGCAAGATAACAGACTATGGCATACTGGGTGTGACACTGGTATACAGTATTGCAATATAATAGACTACAGGATACTGGGTGTGACCCTGGTATACAGTATTCCAATATGACAGACTACAGCATACTGGGTGTGACCCTGGTATACAGCATTTGCAAGATAACTGACTACAGTATACTGGGTGTGACCCTGGTATACAGCATTTGCAATATAACCGACCACAGCATTCTGGGTGTGACCCTGGTATACAGCATGGTAATATAATAGACTACAGCATACTGGGTGTGACCCTGGTATATAGCATTTGCAATATAACAGGCTACAGCATACTGGGTGTCACCCTGGTATGTAGCATTGCAATATAACAGACTACAGCATACTGGGTGTGACCCTGGTATACAGCATTGCAATATGACTGACTACAGCATACTGGGTGTGACCCTGGTATACAGCATTTGCAAGATAACAGACTACAGTATACTGGGTGTGACCCTGGTATACAGCATTTGCAATATAACAGACTACAGCATACTGGGTGTGACCCTGGTATACAGCATTTGCAAGATAACAGACTACAGTATACTGGGTGTGACCCTGGTATACAGCATTTGCAATATAACAGACTACAGCATACTGGGTGTGACCCTGGTGTACAGCATTTGCAATATAACAGACTACAGCATACTGGGTGTGACCCTGGTATACAGCATTTGCAAGATAACAGACTACAGCATACTGGGTGTGACCCTGGTGTACAGCATTTGCAATATAACAGACTACAGCATACTGGGTGTGACCCTGGTATACAGCATTTGCAAGATAACAGACTATGGCATACTGGGTGTGACACTGGTATACAGTATTGCAATATAATAGACTACAGGATACTGGGTGTGACCCTGGTATACAGTATTGCAATATGACAGACTACAGCATACTGGGCGTGACCCTGGTATACAGCATTGCAATATGACTGACTACAGCATACTGGGTGTGACCCTGGTATACAGCATTTGCAAGATAACAGACTACAGTATACTGGGTGTGACCCTGGTATACAGCATTTGCAATATAACAGACTACAGCATACTGGGTGTGACCCTGGTGTACAGCATTTGCAATATAACAGACTACAGCATACTGGGTGTGACCCTGGTATACAGCATTTGCAAGATAACAGACTACAGCATACTGGGTGTGACCCTGGTGTACAGCATTTGCAATATAACAGACTACAGCATACTGGGTGTGACCCTGGTATACAGCATTTGCAAGATAACAGACTATGGCATACTGGGTGTGACACTGGTATACAGTATTGCAATATAATAGACTACAGGATACTGGGTGTGACCCTGGTATACAGTATTGCAATATGACAGACTACAGCATACTGGGTGTGACCCTGGTATACAGCATTGCAATATGACTGACTAAAGCATACTGGGTGTGACCCTGGTATACAGCATTTGCAAGATAACAGACTACAGCATACTGGGTGTGACCCTGGTGTACAGCATTTGCAATATAACAGACTACAGCATACTGGGTGTGACCCTGGTATACAGCATTTGCAAGATAACAGACTATGGCATACTGGGTGTGACACTGGTATACAGTATTGCAATATAATAGACTACAGGATACTGGGTGTGACCCTGGTATACAGTATTGCAATATGACAGACTACAGCATACTGGGCGTGACCCTGGTATACAGCATTGCAATATGACTGACTACAGCATACTGGGTGTGACCCTGGTATACAGCATTTGCAAGATAACAGACTACAGTATACTGGGTGTGACCCTGGTATACAGCATTTGCAATATAACAGACTACAGCATACTGAGTGTGACCCTGGTGTACAGCATTTGCAATTAAACAGACTACAGCATACTGGGTGTGACCCTGGTATACAGCATTTGCAAGATAACAGACTACAGCATACTGGGTGTGACCCTGGTGTACAGCATTTGCAATATAACAGACTACAGCATACTGGGTGTGACCCTGGTATACAGCATTTGCAAGATAACAGACTATGGCATACTGGGTGTGACACTGGTATACAGTATTGCAATATAATAGACTACAGGATACTGGGTGTGACCCTGGTATACAGTATTGCAATATGACAGACTACAGCATACTGGGTGTGACCCTGGTATACAGCATTGCAATATGACTGACTAAAGCATACTGGGTGTGACCCTGGTATACAGCATTTGCAAGATAACAGACTACAGTATACTGGGTGTGACCCTGGTATACAACATTTGCAATATAACCGACCACAGCATTCTGGGTGTGACCCTGGTATACAGCATGGTAATATAATAGACTACAGCATACTGGGTGTGACCCTGGTATATAGCATTTGCAATATAACAGGCTACAGCATACTGGGTGTCACCCTGGTATGTAGCATTGCAATATAACAGACTACAGCATACTGGGTGTCACCCTGGTATACAGCATTGCAATATGACTGACTACAGCATACTGGGTGTGACCCTGGTATACAGCATTTGCAAGATAACAGACTACAGTATACTGGGTGTGACCCTGGTATACAGCATTTGCAATATAACAGACTACAGCAGACTGGGTGTGACCCTGGTATACAGCATTTGCAAGATAACAGTCTACAGTATACTGGGTGTGACCCTGGTATACAGCATTTGCAAGATAACAGACTACAGTATACTGGGTGTGACCCTGGTATACAGTATTGCAATATAACAGACTACAGCATACTGGGTGTGACCCTGGTATACAGCATTTGCAAGATAACAGACTATGGCATACTGGGTGTGACACTGGTATACAGTATTGCAATGTAATAGACTACAGGATACTGGGTGTGACCCTGGTATACAGTATTGCAATATGACAGACTACAGCATACTGGGTGTGACCCTGGTATACAGCATTGCAATATGACTGACTACAGCATACTGGGTGTGACCCTGGTATACAGCATTTGCAAGATAACAGACTACAGTATACTGGATGTGACCCTGGTATACAGCATTTGCAATATAACAGACTACAGCATACTGGGTGTGACCCTGGTATACAGCATTTGCAAGATAACAGACTACAGCATACTGGGTGTGACCCTGGTGTACAGCATTTGCAATATAACAGACTACAGCATACTGGGTGTGACCCTGGTATACAGCATTTGCAAGATAACAGACTATGGCATACTGGGTGTGACACTGTTATACAGTATTGCAATATAATAGACTACAGGATACTGGGTGTGACCCTGGTATACAGTATTGCAATATGACAGACTACAGCATACTGGGTGTGACCCTGGTATACAGCATTGCAATATGACTGACTAAAGCATACTGGGTTGTGACCCTGGTATACAGCATTTGCAAGATAACAGACTACAGTATACTGGGTGTGACCCTGGTATACAACATTTGCAATATAACCGACCACAGCATTCTGGGTGTGACCCTGGTATACAGCATGGTAATATAATAGACTACAGCATACTGGGTGTGACCCTGGTATATAGCATTTGCAATATAACAGGTTACAGCATACTGGGTGTCACCCTGGTATGTAGCATTGCAATATAACAGACTACAGCATACTGGGTGTGACCCTGGTATACAGCATTGCAATATGACTGACTACAGCATACTGGGTGTGACCCTGGTATACAGCATTTGCAAGATAACAGACTACAGTATACTGGGTGTGACCCTGGTATACAGCATTTGCAATATAACAGACTACAGCATACTGGGTGTGACCCTGGTATACAGCATTTGCAAGATAACAGACTACAGTATACTGGGTGTGACCCTGGTATACAGCATTTGCAAGATAACAGACTACAGTATACTGGGTGTGACCCTGGTATACAGTATTGCAATATAACAGACTACAGCATACTGGGTGTGACCCTGGTATACAGCATTTGCAAGATAACAGACTATGGCATACTGGGTGTGACACTGGTATACAGTATTGCAATATAATAGACTGCAGGATACTGGGTGTGACCCTGGTATACTGTATTGCAATATGACAGACTACAGCATACTGGGTGTCACCCTGGTATACAGCATTGCAATATGACTGACTACAGCATACTGGGTGTGACCCTGGTATACAGCATTTGTAAGATAACAGACTACAGTATACTGGGTGTGACCCTGGTATACAGCATTTGCAACATAACCGACCACAGCATTCTGGGTGTGACCCTGGTATACAGCATGGTAATATAATAGACTACAGCATACTGGGTGTCACCCTGGTATATAGCATTTGCAATATAACAGGATACAGCATACTGGGTGTCACCCTGGTATGTAGCATTGCAATATAACAGACTACAGCATACTGGGTGTGACCCTGGTATGCAGCATTGCAATATGACTGACTACAGCATACTGGGTGTGACCCTGGTATACAGCATTTGCAAGATAACAGACTACAGTATACTGGGTGTGACCCTGGTATACAGCATTTGCAATATAACAGACTACAGTATACTGGGTGTGACCCTGGTATACAGCATTTGCAATATAACAGACTACAGCATACTGGGTGTGACCCTGGTATACAGCATTTGCAAGATAACAGACTACAGCATACTGGGTGTGACCCTGGTATACAGCATTTGCAAGATAACAGACTATGGCATACTGGTTGTGACACTGGTATACAGTATTGCAATATAATAGACTACAGGATACTGGGTGTGACCCTGGTATACAGTATTTGCAAGATAACAGACTACAGCATACTGGGTGTGACCCTGGTATACAGCATTTGCAATATGGACAGACTACAGCATACTGGGTGTGACCCTGGTATACAGCATTTGCAAGATAACAGACTACAGTATACTGGGTGTGACCCTGGTATACAGCATTTGCAAGATAACAGACTACAGCATACTGGGTGTGACCCTGGTATACAGCATTTGCAAGATAACAGACTACAGCTTACTGGGTGTGACCCTGGTATACAGCATTTGCAATATAACAGACTACATACTGGGTGTGACCCTGGTATACAGCATTTGCAAGATAACAGACTACAGCATACTGGGTGTGACCCTGGTATACAGCATTTGCAATATAACAGACTACAGCTTACTGGGTGTGACCCTGGTATACAGCATTTGCAATATAACAGACTACAGCATACTGGGTGTGACCCTGGTATACAGCATTTGCAAGATATGACAGACTATGGCATACTGGGTGTGACACTGGTATACAGTATTGCAATATAATAGACTACAGGATACTGGGTGTGACCCTGGTATACAGTATTGCAATATGACAGACTACAGCATACTGGGTGTGACCCTGGTATACAGCATTGCAATATGACTGACTAAAGCATACTGGGTGTGACCCTGGTATACAGCATTTGCAATATAACAGACTACAGTATACTGGGTGTGACCCTGGTATACAGCATTTGCAATATAACCGACCACAGCATTCTGGGTGTGACCCTGGTATACAGCATGGTAATATAATAGACTACAGCATACTGGGTGTGACCCTGGTATATAGCATTTGCAATATAACAGGCTACAGCATACTGGGTGTCACCCTGGTATGTAGCATTGCAATATAACAGACTACAGCATACTGGGTGTGACCCTGGTATACAGCATTGCAATATGACTGACTACAGCATACTGGGTGTGACCCTGGTATACAGCATTTGCAAGATAACAGACTACAGTATACTGGGTGTGACCCTGGTATACAGCATTTGCAATATAACAGACTACAGCATACTGGGTGTGACCCTGGTATACAGCATTTGCAAGATAACAGACTACAATATACTGGGTGTGACCCTGGTGTACAGCATTTGCAATATAACAGACTACAGTATACTGGGTGTGAACCTGGTATACAGAATTGCAATATAACAGACTACAGCATACTGGATGTGACCCTGCTATACAGCATTTGCAAGATAACAGACTACGGCATACTGGGTGTGACCCTGGTATACAGTATTGCAATATAATAGACTACAGGATACTGGGTGTGACCCTGGTATACAGTATTGCAATATGACAGACTATAGCATACTGGGTGTGACCCTGGTATACAGCATTGCAATATGACTGACTACAGCATACTGGGTGTAACCCTGGTATAGAGCATTTGCAAGATAACAGACTACAGTATACTGGGTGTGACCCTGGTATACAGCATTTGCAATATAACCGACCACAGCATTCTGGGTGTGACCCTGGTATACAGCATGGTAATATAATAGACTACAGCATACTGGGTGTGACCCTGGTATATAGCATTTGCAATATAACAGGCTACAGCATACTGGGTGTCACCCTGGTATGTAGCATTGCAATATAACAGACTACAGCATACTGGGTGTGACCCTGGTATACAGCATTTGCAAGATAACAGACTACAATATACTGGGTGTGACCCTGGTGTACAGCATTTGCAATATAACAGACTACAGTATACTGGGTGTGAACCTGGTATACAGAATTGCAATATAACAGACTACAGCATACTGGATGTGACCCTGCTATACAGCATTTGCAAGATAACAGACTACGGCATACTGGGTGTGACCCTGGTATACAGTATTGCAATATAATAGACTACAGGATACTGGGTGTGACCCTGGTATACAGTATTGCAATATGACAGACTATAGCATACTGGGTGTGACCCTGGTATACAGCATTGCAATATGACTGACTACAGCATACTGGGTGTAACCCTGGTATAGAGCATTTGCAAGATAACAGACTACAGTATACTGGGTGTGACCCTGGTATACAGCATTTGCAATATAACCGACCACAGCATTCTGGGTGTGACCCTGGTATACAGCATGGTAATATAATAGACTACAGCATACTGGGTGTGACCCTGGTATATAGCATTTGCAATATAACAGGCTACAGCATACTGGGTGTCACCCTGGTATGTAGCATTGCAATATAACAGACTACAGCATACTGGGTGTGACCCTGGTATACAGCATTGCAATATGACTGACTACAGCATACTGGGTGTGACCCTGGTATACAGCATTTGCAAGATAACAGACTACAGTATACTGGGTGTGACCCTGGTATACAGCATTTGCAATATAACAGACTACAGCATACTGGGTGTGACCCTGGTAAACAGCATTTGCAAGATAACAGACTACAATATACTGGGTGTGACCCTGGTGTACAGCATTTGCAATATAACAGACTACAGCATACTGGGTGTGACCCTGGTATACAGCATTTGCAAGATAACAGACTACAGTATACTGGGTGTGAACCTGGTATACAGAATTGCAATATAACAGACTACAGCATACTGGATGTGACCCTGCTATACAGCATTTGCAAGATAACAGACTACGGCATACTGGGTGTGACCCTGGTATACAGTATTGCAATATAATAGACTACAGGATACTGGGTGTGACCCTGGTATACAGTATTGCAATATGACAGACTATAGCATACTGGGTGTGACCCTGGTATACAGCATTGCAATATGACTGACTACAGCATACTGGGTGTAACCCTGGTATAGAGCATTTGCAAGATAACAGACTACAGTATACTGGGTGTGACCCTGGTATACAGCATTTGCAATATAACAGACTACAGCATACTGGGTGTGACCCTGGTATACAGCATTTGCAAGATAACAGACTACGGCATACTGGGTGTGACCCTGGTATACAGCATTTGCAATATAACAGACTACAGCATACTGGGTGTGACCCTGGTATACAGCATTTGCCATATAACAGACTACAGCATACTGGGTGTGACCCTGGTATACAGCATTTGCCATATAACAGACTACAGCATACTGGGTGTGACCCTGGTATACAGCATTGGCAATATAACCGACCACAGCATACTGGGTGTGACCCTGGTATACAGCATTTGCAATATAACAGACTACAGCATACTGGGTGTGACTCTGGTATACAGTATTGCAATATGACAGACTACAGCATACTGGGTGTGACCCTGGTATAGAGCATTTGCAAGATAACAGACTACAGTATACTGGGTGTGACCCTGGTATACAGCATTTGCAATATAACCGACCACAGCATTCTGGGTGTGACCCTGGTATACAGCATGGTAATATAATAGACTACAGCATACTGGGTGTGACCCTGGTATATAGCATTTGCAATATAACAGGCTACAGCATACTGGGTGTCACCCTGGTATGTAGCATTGCAATATAACAGACTACAGCATACTGGGTGTGACCCTGGTATACAGCATTTGCAATTTAACCGAACACAGCATACTGGGTGTGACCCTTGTATACAGCATTTGCAATATAACTGACCACAGCATACTGGGTGTGACCCTGGTATACAGCATTTGCAATATAACAGACTACAGCATACTGGGTGTGACCCTGGTATACAGCATTTGCAATATAACCGACCACAGCATTCTGGGTGTGACCCTGGTTTACAGCATGGTAATATAATAGACTACAGCATACTGGGTGTGACCCTGGTATACAGCATTTGCAATATAACAGACTACAGCATACTGGGGGTGACCCTGGTATACAGCATTTGCAATATAACTGACCACAGCATACTGGGTGTGACCCTGGTATACAGCATTTGCAATAATAACAGACAACAGCATACTGGGTGTGACCCTGGTATACAGCATTTCAAGATAACAGACTACGGCATACTGGGTGTGACCCTGGTATACAGCATTTGCCATATAACAGACTACAGCATACTGGGTGTGACCCTGGTATACAGGATTGGCAATATAACCGACCACAGCATACTGGGTGTGACCCTGGTATACAGCATTTGCAATATAACAGACTACAGCATACTGGGTGTGACTCTGGTATACAGTATTGCAATATGACAGACTACAGCATACTGGGTGTGACCCTGGTATACAGCATTTGCAATATAACCGACCACAGCATTCTGGGTGTGACCCTGGTATACAGCATGGTAATATAATAGACTACAGCATACTGGGTGTGATCCTGGTATACAGCATTTGCAATAAATATAACAGACTAAAGCATACTGGGTGTGACCCTGGTATACAGCATTTGCAATATAACCGACCACAGTATACTGGGTGTGACCCAGGTATACAGCATTTGCAATATAACAGACTACGGCATACTGGGTGTGACTCTGGTATACAGGATTCGCAATATAACAGGCTACAGCATACTGGGTGTGACCCTGGCATACAGCATTTGCAATATAACAGACTACAGCATACTGGGTGTGACCCTGGTATACAGCATTGGCAATATAACCGACCACAGCATACTGGGTGTGACCCAGGTATACAGCATTTGCAATAATAACAGACAACAGCATACTGGGTGTGACCCTGGTATACAGCATTTGCAAGATAACAGACTACGGCATACTGGGTGTGACCCTGGTATACAGCATTTCCCATATAACAGACTACAGCATACTGGGTGTGACCCTGGTATACAGGATTGGCAATATAACCGACCACAGCATACTGGGTGTGACCCTGGTATACAGCATTTGCAATATAACAGACTACAGCATACTGGGTGTGACTCTGGTATACAGTATTGCAATATGACAGACTACAGCATACTGGGTGTGACCCTGGTATACAGCATTTGCAATATAACCGACCACAGCATTCTGGGTGTGACCCTGGTATACAGCATGGTAATATAATACACTACAGCATACTGGGTGTGACACTGGTATACAGCATTTGCAATATAACAGACTAAAGCATACTGGGTGTGACCCAGGTATACAGCATTTCCAATATAACAGACTACAGCATACTGGGTGTGACCCTGGTATAATTATAGCATTACAATAGAACAGACTACAGCATACTGGTTGTGATCCTGGTATACAGCATTTGCAATATAACAGACTACGGCATACTGGGTGTGACTCTGGTATACAGCATTCGCAATATAACAGGCTACAGCATACTGGGTGTGACCCTGGCATACAGCATTTGCAAGATAACAGACTACAGCATACTGGGTGTGACCCTGGTATACAGGATTTGCAATATAACAGACTACAGCATACTGGGTGTGACCCTGGTATACAGCATTGGCAATATAACCGACCACAGCATACTGGGTGTGACCCTGGTATACAGCATTTGCAATATAACAGACTACAGCATACTGGGTGTGACTCTGGTATACAGTATTGCAATATGACAGACTACACATACTGGGTGTGACCCTGGTATACAGCATTTGCAATATAACCGACCACAGCATTCTGGGTGTGACCCTGGTATACAGCATGGTAATATAATAGACTACAGCATACTGGGTGTGACCCTGGTATATAGCATTTGCAATATAACAGGCTACAGCATACTGGGTGTCACCCTGGTATGTAGCATTGCAATATAACAGACTACAGCATACTGGGTGTGACCCTGGTATACAGCATTGCAATATGACTGACTACAGCATACTGGGTGTGACCCTGGTATACAGCATTTGCAAGATAACAGACTACAGTATACTGGGTGTGACCCTGGTATACAGCATTTGCAATATAACAGACTACAGCATACTGGGTGTGACCCTGGTATACAGCATTTGCAAGATAACAGACTACAATATACTGGGTGTGACCCTGGTGTACAGCATTTGCAATATAACAGACTACAGCATACTGGGTGTGACCCTGGTATACAGCATTTGCAAGATAACAGACTACAGTATACTGGGTGTGAACCTGGTATACAGAATTGCAATATAACAGACTACAGCATACTGGATGTGACCCTGCTATACAGCATTTGCAAGATAACAGACTACGGCATACTGGGTGTGACCCTGGTATACAGTATTGCAATATAATAGACTACAGGATACTGGGTGTGACCCTGGTATACAGTATTGCAATATGACAGACTATAGCATACTGGGTGTGACCCTGGTATACAGCATTGCAATATGACTGACTACAGCATACTGGGTGTAACCCTGGTATAGAGCATTTGCAAGATAACAGACTACAGTATACTGGGTGTGACCCTGGTATACAGCATTTGCCATATAACCGACCACAGCATTCTGGGTGTGACCCTGGTATACAGCATGGTAATATAATAGACTACAGCATACTGGGTGTCAGACCCTGGTATATAGCATTTGCAATATAACAGGCTACAGCATACTGGGTGTGACCCTGGTATACAGCATTTGCAATATAACAGACTACAGCATACTGGGTGTGACCCTGGTATACAGCATTTGCAAGATAACAGACTACGGCATACTGGGTGTGACCCTGGTATACAGCATTTGCAATATAACAGACTACAGCATACTGGGTGTGACCCTGGTATACAGCATTTGCCATATAACAGACTACAGCATACTGGGTGTGACCCTGGTATACAGCATTTGCCATATAACAGACTACAGCATACTGGGTGTGACCCTGGTATACAGCATTGGCAATATAACCGACCACAGCATACTGGGTGTGACCCTGGTATACAGCATTTGCAATATAACAGACTACAGCATACTGGGTGTGACTCTGGTATACAGTATTGCAATATGACAGACTACAGCATACTGGGTGTGACCCTGGTATACAGCATTTGCAATATAACCGACCACAGCATTCTGGGTGTGACCCTGGTATACAGCATGGTAATATAATAGACTACAGCATACTGGGTGTGACCCTGGTATATAGCATTTGCAATATAACAGGCTACAGTATACTGGGTGTGACCCTGGTATACAGCATTTGCAATATAACAGACTACAGCATACTGGGTGTGACCCTGGTATACAGCATGGTAATATAACAGACTACAGCATGCTGGGTGTGACCCTGGTATACAGCATTTGCAATATAACAGACTACAGCATACTGGGTGTGACCCTGGTGTACAGGATTTGCAATATAACAGACTACAGCATACTGGGTGTGACCCTGGTATACAGCATTTGCAATATAACAGATCTAGACTACAGCATACTGGGTGTGACTCTGGTATACAGTTTTGCAATATGACAGACTACAGCATACTGGGTGTGACCCTGGTATACAGCATTTGCAATATGACAGACTACAGCATACTGGGTGTGACCCTGGTATACAGCATTTGCAATATAACAGACTACAGCATACTGGGTGTGACCCTGGTATACAGCATTTGCAATATAACAGACTACAGCATACTGGGTGTGACCCTGGTATACAGCATTTGCAATATAACAGACTACAGCATACTGGGTGTGACCCTGGTATACAGCATTTGCAATATAACAGACTACAGCATACTGGGCGTGACCCTGGTATACAGCATTTGCAATATAACAGACTACAGCATACTGGGTGTGACCCTGGTATACAGCATTTGCAATATAACCGACTACAGCATACTGGGTGTGACCCTGGTATACAGCATTGCAATATAACAGACTACAGCATACTGGGTGTGACCCTGGTATACAGCATTTGCAATATAACAGACTACAGCATACTGGGCGTGACCCTGGTATACAGCATTTGCAATATAACAGACTACAGCATACTGGGCGTGACCCTGGTATACAGCATTTGCAATATAACAGACTACAGCATACTGGGTGTGACCCTGGTATACAGCATTTGCAATATAACCGACTACAGCATACTGGGTGTGACCCTGGTATACAGCATTGCAATATGACAGACTGCAGCATACTGGGTGTGACCCTGGTATACAGGATTGCAATATGACAGATGACAGCAATAACAGCATACTGGGTGTGACCCTGGTGTACAGGATTTGCAATATAACAGACTACAGCATACTGGGTGTGACCCTGGTATACAGCATTTGCAATATAACAGATCTAGACTACAGCATACTGGGTGTGACTCTGGTATACAGTTTTGCAATATGACAGACTACAGCATACTGGGTGTGACCCTGGTATACAGCATTTGCAATATAACAGACTACAGCATACTGGGCGTGACCCTGGTATACAGCATTTGCAATATAACAGACTACAGCATACTGGGCGTGACCCTGGTATACAGCATTTGCAATATAACAGACTACAGCATACTGGGTGTGACCCTGGTATACAGCATTTGCAATATAACCGACTACAGCATACTGGGTGTGACCCTGGTATACAGCATTGCAATATGACAGACTGCAGCATACTGGGTGTGACCCTGGTATACAGGATTGCAATATGACAGATGACAGCAATAACAGCATACTGGGTGTGACCCTGGTGTACAGGATTTGCAATATAACAGACTACAGCATACTGGGTGTGACCCTGGTATACAGCATTTGCAATATAACAGATCTAGACTACAGCATACTGGGTGTGACTCTGGTATACAGTTTTGCAATATGACAGACTACAGCATACTGGGTGTGACCCTGGTATACAGCATTTGCAATATAACCGACTACAGCATACTGGGTGTGACCCTGGTATACAGCATTGCAATATGACAGACTGCAGCATACTGGGTGTGACCCTGGTATACAGGATTGCAATATGACAGATGACAGCAATAACAGCATACTGGGTGTGACCCTGGTGTACAGGATTTGCAATATAACAGACTACAGCATACTGGGTGTGACCCTGGTATACAGCATTTGCAATATAACAGATCTAGACTACAGCATACTGGGTGTGACTCTGGTATACAGTTTTGCAATATGACAGACTACAGCATACTGGGTGTGACCCTGGTATACAGCATTTGCAATATAACCGACCACAGCATTCTGGGTGTGACCCTGGTATACAGCATGGTAATATAATAGGCTACAGCATACTGGGTGTGACCCTGGTATATAGCATTTGCAATCTAACAGGCTACAGCATACTGGGTGTGACACTGGTATACAGTATTGCAATATCACAGACTACAGCATACTGGGTGTCACCCTGGTATACAGCATTTGCAATATAACAGACTACAGCATACTGGGTGTGACCCTGGTATACAGCATTTGCAATATAACAGACTACGGCATACTGGGTGTGACCCTGGTATACAGCATTTGCCATATAACAGACTACAGCATACTGGGTGTGACCCTGGTATACAGCATTTGCAATATAACAGACTACAGCATACTGGGTGTGACCCTGGTATACAGCATTTGCAATATAACCGACCACAGCATACTGGGTGTGACCCTGGTATACAGCATGGTAATATAATAGACTACAGCATACTGGGTGTCAGACCCTGGTATATAGCATTTGCAATATAACAGGCTACAGCATACTGGGTGTGACCCTGGTATACAGCATTTGCAATATAACAGACTACAGCATACTGGGTGGGACCCTGGTATACAGCATTTGCAAGATAACAGACTACGGCATACTGGGTGTGACCCTGGTATACAGCATTTGCATTATAACAGACTACAGCATACTGGGTGTGACCCTGGTATACAGCATTGGCAATATAACCGACCACAGCATACTGGGTGTGACCCTGGTATACAGCATTTGCAATATAACAGACTACAGCATACTGGGTGTGACTCTGGTATACAGTATTGCAATATGAGAGACTACACATACTGGGTGTGACCCTGGTATACAGCATTTGCAATATAACCGACCACAGCATTCTGGGTGTGACCCTGGTATACAGCATGGTAATATAATAGGCTACAGCATACTGGGTGTGACCCTGGTATATAGCATTTGCAATATAACAGGCTACAGCATACTGGGTGTGACCCTGGTATACAGAATTTGCAATATAACAGACTACAGCATACTGGGTGTGACCCTGGTATACAGTATTGCAATATGACAGACTACAGGATACTGGGTGTGACCCTGGTATACAGCATTTGCAATATAACCGACCACAGCATACTGGGTGTGACCCTGGTATACAGCATGGTAATATAATAGACTACAGCATACTGGGTGTCAGACCCTGGTATATAGCATTTGCCATATAACAGACTACAGCATACTGGGTGTGACCCTAGTATACAGCATTGGCAATATAACCGACCACAGCATACTGGGTGTGACCCTGGTATACAGCATTGGCAATATAACAGACTACAGCATACTGGGTGTGACTCTGGTATACAGTATTGCAATATGAGAGACTACACATACTGGGTGTGACCCTGGTATACAGAATTTGCAATATAACCGACCACAGCATTCTGGGTGTGACCCTGGTATACAGTATTGCAATATTACAGACTACAGCATACTGGGTGTGACCCTGGTATACAGAATTTGCAATATAACAGACTACAGCATACTGGGTGGGACCCTGGTATACAGCATTTGCAAGATAACAGACTACGGCATACTGGGTGTGACCCTGGTATACAGCATTTGCCATATAACAGACTACAGCATACTGGGTGTGACCCTGGTATACAGCATTGGCAATATAACCGACCACAGCATACTGGGTGTGACCCTGGTATACAGCATTTGCAATATAACAGACTACAGCATACTGGGTGTGACTCTGGTATACAGTATTGCAATATGAGAGACTACACCTACTGGGTGTGACCCTGGTAGGGTGTGACCCTGGTATACAGCATTTGCAATATAACCGACCACAGCATTCTGGGTGTGACCCTGGTATACAGCATGGTAATATAATAGGCTACAGCATACTGGGTGTGACCCTGGTATGTAGCATTTGCAATATAACAGGCTACAGCATACTGGGTGTGACACTGGTATATAGTATTGCAATATCACAGACTACAGCATACTGGGTGTGACCCTGGTATACAGAATTTGCAATATAACAGACTACAGCATACTGGGTGTGACCCTGGTATACAGTATTGCAATATGACAGACTACAGGATACTGGGTGTGACCCTGGTATACAGCATTTGCAATATAACCGACCACAGCATACTGGGTGTGACCCTGGTATACAGCATGGTAATATAATAGACTACAGCATACTGGGTGTCAGACCCTGGTTTATAGCATTTGCAATATAACAGGCTACAGCATACTGGGTGTGACCCTGGTATACAGCATTTGCAATATAACAGACTACAGCATACTGGGTGTGAACCTGGTATACAGCATTTGCAAGATAACAGACCACGGCATACTGGGTGTGACCCTGGTATACAGCATTTGCAATATAACAGACTACAGCATACTGGGTGTGACCCTGGTATACAGCATTTGCCATATAACGGACTACAGCATACTGGGTGTGACCCTGGTATACAGCATTTGCCATATAACAGACTACAGCATACTGGGTGTGACCCTGGTATACAGCATTTGCAATATAACCGACCACAGCATTCTGGGTGTGACCCTGGTATACAGCATGGTAATATAATAGACTACAGCATACTGGGTGTGACCCTGGTATATAGCATTTGCAATATAACAGGCTACAGTATACTGGGTGTGACCCTGGTATACAGCATTTGCAATATAACAGACTACAGCATACTGGGTGTGACCCTGGTATACAGCATTTGCAATATAACAGACTACAGCATACTGGGTGTGACTCTGGTATACAGTATTGCAATATGACAGACTACAGCATACTGGGTGTGACCCTGGTATACAGCATTTGCAATATAACCGACCACAGCATTCTGGGTGTGACCCTGGTATACAGCATGGTAATATAATAGACTACAGCATACTGGGTGTGACCCTGGTATATAGCATTTGCAATATAACAGGCTACAGTATACTGGGTGTGACCCTGGTATACAGCATTTGCAATATAACAGACTACAGCATACTGGCTGGGACCCTGGTATACAGCATTTGCAAGATAACAGACTACAGCATACTGGGTGTGACCCTGGTATACAGTATTGCAATATAACAGACTACAGCATACTGGGTGTCTGACCCTGGTATATAGCATTTGCCATATAACAGACTACAGCATACTGGGTGTGACCCTGGTATACAGCATTGGCAATATAACCGACCACAGCATACTGGGTGTGACCCTGGTATACAGCATTTGCAATATAACAGACTACAGCATACTGGGTGTGACTCTGGTATACAGTATTGCAATATGACAGACTACAGCATACTGGGTGTGACCCTGGTATACAGCATTTGCAATATAACCGACCACAGCATTCTGGGTGTGACCCTGGTATACAGCATGGTAATATAATAGACTACAGCATACTGGGTGTGACCCTGGTATATAGCATTTGCAATATAACAGGCTACAGTATACTGGGTGTGACCCTGGTATACAGCATTTGCAATATAACAGACTACAGCATACTGGGTGTGAACCTGGTATACAGCATTTGCAAGATAACAGACCACGGCATACTGGGTGTGACCCTGGTATACAGCATTTGCAATATAACAGACTACAGCATACTGGGTGTGACCCTGGTATACAGCATTTGCCATATAACAGACTACAGCATACTGGGTGTGACCCTGGTATACAGCATTTGCCATATAACAGACTACAGCATACTGGGTGTGACCCTGGTATACAGCATTTGCAATATAACAGACTACAGCATACTGGGTGTGACCCTGGTATACAGCATTGGCAATATAACCGACCACAGCATACTGGGTGTGACCCTGGTATACAGCATTGGCAATATAACAGACTACAGCATACTGGGTGTGACTCTGGTATACAGTATTGCAATATGAGAGACTACACATACTGGGTGTGACCCTGGTATACAGCATTTGCAATATAACCGACCACAGCATTCTGGGTGTGACCCTGGTATACAGTATTGCAATATCACAGACTACAGCATACTGGGTGTGACCCTGGTATACAGAATTTGCAATATAACAGACTACAGCATACTGGGTGGGACCCTGGTATACAGCATTTGCAAGATAACAGACTACGGCATACTGGGTGTGACCCTGGTATACAGCATTTGCCATATAACAGACTACAGCATACTGGGTGTGACCCTGGTATACAGCATTGGCAATATAACCGACCACAGCATACTGGGTGTGACCCTGGTATACAGCATTTGCAATATAACAGACTACAGCATACTGGGTGTGACTCTGGTATACAGTATTGCAATATGAGAGACTACACATACTGGGTGTGACCCTGGTATACAGCATTTGCAATATAACCGACCACAGCATTCTGGGTGTGACCCTGGTATACAGCATGGTAATATAATAGGCTACAGCATACTGGGTGTGACCCTGGTATATAGCATTTGCAATATAACAGGCTACAGCATACTGGGTGTGACACTGGTATATAGTATTGCAATATCACAGACTACAGCATACTGGGTGTGACCCTGGTATACAGAATTTGCAATATAACAGACTACAGCATACTGGGTGTGACCCTGGTATACAGTATTGCAATATGACAGACTACAGGATACTGGGTGTGACCCTGGTATACAGCATTTGCAATATAACCGACCACAGCATACTGGGTGTGACCCTGGTATACAGCATGGTAATATAATAGACTACAGCATACTGGGTGTCAGACCCTGGTTTATAGCATTTGCAATATAACAGGCTACAGCATACTGGGTGTGACACTGGTATATAGTATTGCAATATCACAGACTACAGCATACTGGGTGTGACCCTGGTATACAGAATTTGCAATATAACAGACTACAGCATACTGGGTGTGACCCTGGTATACAGTATTGCAATATGACAGACTACAGGATACTGGGTGTGACCCTGGTATACAGCATTTGCAATATAACCGACCACAGCATACTGGGTGTGACCCTGGTATACAGCATGGTAATATAATAGACTACAGCATACTGGGTGTCAGACCCTGGTTTTATAGCATTTGCAATATAACAGGCTACAGCATACTGGGTGTGACCCTGGTATACAGCATTTGCAATATAACAGACTACAGCATACTGGGTGTGAACCTGGTATACAGCATTTGCAAGATAACAGACTACGGCATACTGGGTGTGACCCTGGTATACAGCATTTGCAATATAACAGACTACAGCATACTGGGTGTGACCCTGGTATACAGCATTTGCCATATAACAGACTACAGCATACTGGGTGTGACCCTGGTATACAGCATTTGCCATATAACAGACTACAGCATACTGGGTGTGACCCTGGTATACAGCATTTGCAATATAACAGACTACAGCATACTGGGTGTGACTCTGGTATACAGTATTGCAATATGACAGACTACAGCATACTGGGTGTGACCCTGGTATACAGCATTTGCAATATAACCGACCACAGCATTCTGGGTGTGACCCTGGTATACAGCATGGTAATATAATAGACTACAGCATACTGGGTGTGACCCTGGTATATAGCATTTGCAATATAACAGGCTACAGTATACTGGGTGTGACCCTGGTATACAGCATTTGCAATATAACAGACTACAGCATACTGGCTGTGACCCTGGTATACAGCATTTGCAAGATAACAGACTACAGCATACTGGGTGTGACCCTGGTATACAGTATTGCAATATAACAGACTACAGCATACTGGGTGTCTGACCCTGGTATATAGCATTTGCAATATAACAGACTACAGCATGCTGGGGGTGACCCTGGTATACAGCATTTGCAATATAATAGACTACAGCATACTGGGTGTGACCCTGGTATATAGCATTTGCAATATAACAGGCTACAGTATACTGGGTGTGACCCTGGTATACAGCATTTGCAATATAACAGACTACAGCATACTGGCTGTGACCCTGGTATACAGCATTTGCAATATAACAGACTACAGCATACTGGGTGTGAACCTGGTATACAGCATTTGGAAGATAACAGACTACGGCATACTGGGTGTGACCCTGGTATACAGCATTTGCAATATAAGAGACTACCGCATACTGGGTGTGACCCTGGTATACAGCATTTGCCATATAACAGACTACAGCATACTGGGTGTGACCCTGGTATACAGCATTTGCCATATAACAGACTACAGCATACTGGGTGTGACCCTGGTATACAGCATTTGCAATATAACAGACTACAGCATACTGGGTGTGACTCTGGTATACAGTATTGCAATATGACAGACTACAGCATACTGGGTGTGACCCTGGTATACAGCATTTGCAATATAACCGACCACAGCATTGTGGGTGTGACCCTGGTATACAGCATGGTAATATAATAGACTACAGCATACTGGGTGTGACCCTGGTATATAGCATTTGCAATATAACAGGCTACAGTATACTGGGTGTGACCCTGGTATACAGCATTTGCAATATAACAGACTACAGCATACTGGCTGTGACCCTGGTATACAGCATTTGCAAGATAACAGACTACAGCATACTGGGTGTGACCCTGGTATACAGTATTGCAATATAACAGACTACAGCATACTGGGTGTCTGACCCTGGTATATAGCATTTGCAATATAACAGACTACAGCATGCTGGGGGTGACCCTGGTATACAGCATTTGCAATATAATAGACTACAGCATACTGGGTGTGACCCTGGTATACAGCATGGTAATATAACAGACTACAGCATGCTGGGTGTGACCCTGGTATACAGCATTTGCAATATAACAGACTACAGCATACTGGGTGTGACCCTGGTATACAGCATTTGCAATATAACAGACTACAGCATACTGGGTGTGACCCTGGTGTACAGGATTTGCAATATAACAGACTACAGCATACTGGGTGTGACCCTGGTATACAGCATTTGCAATATAACAGATCTAGACTACAGCATACTGGGTGTGACTCTGGTATACAGTTTTGCAATATGACAGACTACAGCATACTGGGTGTGACCCTGGTATACAGCATTTGCAATATGACAGACTACAGCATACTGGGTGTGACCCTGGTATACAGCATTTGCAATATAACAGACTACAGCATACTGGGTGTGACCCTGGTATACAGCATTTGCAATATAACAGACTACAGCATACTGGGTGTGACCCTGGTTATACAGCATTTGCAATATAACAGACTACAGCATACTGGGTGTGACCCTGGTATACAGCATTTGCAATATAACAGACTACAGCATACTGGGCGTGACCCTGGTATACAGCATTTGCAATATAACAGACTACAGCATACTGGGTGTGACCCTGGTATACAGCATTTGCAATATAACCGACTACAGCATACTGGGTGTGACCCTGGTATACAGCATTGCAATATGACAGACTGCAGCATACTGGGTGTGACCCTGGTATACAGGATTGCAATATGACAGATGACAGCAATAACAGCATACTGGGTGTGACCCTGGTATATAGCATTGCAATATGACAGACGACAGCATACTGGGTGTGACCCTGGTATACAGCAATTGCAATATAACAGACTACAGCATACTGGGTGTGACCCTGGTATACAGCATGGTAATATAATAGACTACAGCATACTCGGTGTGACCCTGGTATAAAAGCATGGTAATATAATAGACTACAGCATACTCGGTGTGACCCTGGTATAAAAGCATGGTAATATAATAGACTACAGCATACTCGGTGTGACCCTGGTATAGAGCATTTGCAATATAACAGACTACAGCATACTGGGTGTGACTCTGGTATACAGTATTGCAATATGACAGACTACAGCATACTGGGTGTGACCCTGGTATACAGCATTTGCAATATAACAGACTACAGCATACTGGGTGTGACCCTGGTATACAGCATTTGCAATATAACAGACTACAGCATACTGGGTGTGACTCTGGTATACAGTATTGCAATATGACAGACTACAGCATACTGGGTGTGACCCTGGTATACAGCATTTGCAATATAACCGACCACAGCATTCTGGGTGTGACCCTGGTATACAGCATGGTAATATAATAGGCTACAGCATACTGGGTGTGACCCTGGTATATAGCATTTGCAATGTAACAGGCTACAGCATACTGGGTGTGACACTGGTATATAGTATTGCAATATCACAGACTACAGCATACTGGGTGTGACCCTGGTATACAGAATTTGCAATATAACAGACTACAGCATACTGGGTGTGACCCTGGTATACAGTATTGCAATATGACAGACTACAGGATACTGGGTGTGACCCTGGTATACAGCATTTGCAATATAACCGACCACAGCATACTGGGTGTGACCCTGGTATACAGCATGGTAATATAATAGACTACAGCATACTGGGTGTCAGACCCTGGTATATAGCATTTGCAATATAACAGGCTACAGCATACTGGGTGTGACCCTGGTATACAGCATTTGCAATATAACAGACTACAGCATACTGGGTGTGAACCTGGTATACAGCATTTGCAAGATAACAGACTACGGCATACTGGGTGTGACCCTGGTATACAGCATTTGCAATATAACAGACTACAGCATACTGGGTGTGACCCTGGTATACAGCATTTGCCATATAACAGACTACAGCATACTGGGTGTGACCCTGGTATACAGCATTTGCCATATAACAGACTACAGCATACTGGGTGTTACCCTGGTATACAGCATTGGCAATATAACCGACCACAGCATACTGGGTGTGACCCTGGTATACAGCATTTGCAAGATAACAGACTACAGCATACTGGGTGTGACCCTGGTATACAGTATTGCAATATAACAGACTACAGCATACTGGGTGTCTGACCCTGGTATATAGCATTTGCAATATAACAGACTACAGCATGCTGGGGGTGACCCTGGTATACAGCATTTGCAATATAATAGACTACAGCATACTGGGTGTGACCCTGGTATACAGCATGGTAATATAACAGACTACAGCATGCTGGGTGTGACCCTGGTATACAGCATTTGCAATATAACAGACTACAGCATACTGGCTGTGACCCTGGTATACAGCATTTGCAATATAACAGAATACAGCATACTGGGTGTGACCCTGGTGTACAGGATTTGCAATATAACAGACTACAGCATACTGGGTGTGACCCTGGTATACAGCATTTGCAATATAACAGATCTAGACTACAGCATACTGGGTGTGACTCTGGTATACAGTTTTGCAATATGACAGACTACAGCATACTGGGTGTGACCCTGGTATACAGCATTTGCAATATGACAGACTACAGCATACTGGGTGTGACCCTGGTATACAGCATTTGCAATATAACAGACTACAGCATACTGGGTGTGAACCTGGTATACAGCATTTGCAATATAACAGACTACAGCATACTGGGTGTGACCCTGGTATACAGCATTTGCAATATAACAGGGACTACAGCATACTGGGTGTGACCCTGGTATACAGCATTTGCAATATAACAGACTACAGCATACTGGGTGTGACCCTGGTATACAGCATTTGCAATATAACAGACTACAGCATACTGGGCGTGACCCTGGTATACAGCATTTGCAATATAACAGACTACAGCATACTGGGTGTGACCCTGGTATACAGCATTTGCAATATAACCGACTACAGCATACTGGCTGTGACCCTGGTATACAGCATTGCAATATGACAGACTGCAGCATACTGGGTGTGACCCTGGTATACAGGATTGCAATATGACAGATGACAGCAATAACAGCATACTGGGTGTGACCCTGGTATATAGCATTGCAATATGACAGACGACAGCATACTGGGTTTGACCCTGGTATATAGCATTTGCAATATAACAGACTACAGCATGCTGGGGGTGATCCTGGTATACAACATTTGCAATATAACAGACTACAGCATACTGGGTGTGACCCTGGTATACAGCATTTGCAATATAACAGACTACAGCATACTGGGTGTGACCCTGGTATACAGCATTTGCAATATAACAGACTACAGCATACTGGGTGTGACCCTGGTATACAGCATGGTAATATAATAGACTACAGCATACTCGGTGTGACCCTGGTATAAAAGCATGGTAATATAATAGACTACAGCATACTCGGTGTGACCCTGGTATAAAAGCATGGTAATATAATAGACTACAGCATACTCGGTGTGACCCTGGTATAGAGCATTTGCAATATAACAGACTACAGCATACTGGGTGTGACTCTGGTATACAGTATTGCAATATGACAGACTACAGCATACTGGGTGTGACCCTGGTATACAGCATTTGCAATATAACAGACTACAGCATACTGGGTGTGACCATGGTATACAGCATTTGCAATATAACAGACTACAGCATACTGGGTGTGACTCTGGTATACAGTATTGCAATATGACAGACTACAGCATACTGGGTGTGACCCTGGTATACAGCATTTGCAATATAACCGACCACAGCATTCTGGGTGTGACCCTGGTATACAGCATGGTAATATAATAGGCTACAGCATACTGGGTGTGACCCTGGTATATAGCATTTGCAATCTAACAGGCTACAGCATACTGGGTGTGACACTGGTATACAGCATTGCAATATGACAGACTACAGCATACTGGGTCTAACCCTGGTATACAGCCTTTGCAATATAACCGACTACAGCATACTGGGTGTGACCCTGGTATACAGCATTTGCAATATAACAGACTACAGCATACTGGGTGTGACTCTGGTATACAGCATTTGCAATATAACAGACTACAGCATACTGGGTGTGACCCTGGTATACAGCATTTGCAATATAACAGACTACAGCATACTGGGTGTGACACTGGTATACAGCATGGTAATATAATAGACTACAGCATACTCGGTGTGACCCTGGTATAAAAGCATGGTAATATAATAGACTACAGCATACTCGGTGTGACCCTGGTATACAGCATTTGCAATATAACAGACTACAGCATACTGGGTGTGAATCTGGTATACAGTATTGCAATATGACAGACTACAGCATACTGGGTGTGACCCCGGTATACAGCATTTGCAATATAACCGACCACAGCATTCTGGGTGTGACCCTGGTATACAGCATGGTAATATAATAGACTACAGCATACTGGGAGTGACCCTGTTATATAGCATTTGCAATATAACCGACCACAGCATTCTGGGTGTGACCCTGGTATACAGCATGGTAATATAATAGGCTACAGCATACTGGGTGTGACCCTGGTATATAGCATTTGCAATATAACAGGCTACAGCATACTGGGTGTGACACTGGTATACAGTATTGCAATATCACAGACTACAGCATACTGGGTGTGACACTGGTATACAGAATTTGCAATATAACAGACTACAGCATACTGGGTGTGACCCTGGTATACAGTATTGCAATATGACAGACTACAGGATACTGGGTGTGACCCTGGTATACAGCATTTGCAATATAACCGACCACAGCATACTGGGTGTGACCCTGGTATACAGCATGGTAATATAATAGACTACAGCATACTGGGTGTCAGACCCTGGTATATAGCATTTGCAATATAACAGGCTACAGCATAGTGGGTGTGACCCTGGTATACAGCATTTGCAATATAACAGACTACAGCATACTGGGCGTGACCCTGGTATACAGCATTTGCAATATAACAGACTACACCATACTGGGTGTGACCCTGGTATACAGCATTTGCAATATAACCGACTACAGCATACTGGCTGTGACCCTGGTATACAGCATTGCAATATGACAGACTGCAGCATACTGGGTGTGACCCTGGTATACAGGATTGCAATATGACAGATGACAGCAATAACAGCATACTGGGTGTGACCCTGGTATATAGCATTGCAATATGACAGACGACAGCATACTGGGTTTGACCCTGGTATATAGCATTTGCAATATAACAGACTACAGCATACTGGGTGTGACCCTGGTATACAGCATTGCAATATGACAGACTACAGCATACTGGGTCTAACCCTGGTATACAGCCTTTGCAATATAACCGACTACAGCATACTGGGCGTGACCCTGGTATACAGCATTTGCAATATAACAGACTACACCATACTGGGTGTGACCCTGGTATACAGCATTTGCAATATAACCGACCACAGCATACTGGGTGTGACCCTGGTATACAGCATGGTAATATAATAGACTACAGCATACTGGGTGTCAGACCCTGGTATATAGCATTTGCAATATAACAGGCTACAGCATAGTGGGTGTGACCCTGGTATACAGCATTTGCAATATAACAGACTACAGCATACTGGGCGTGACCCTGGTATACAGCATTTGCAATATAACAGACTACACCATACTGGGTGTGACCCTGGTATACAGCATTTGCAATATAACCGACTACAGCATACTGGCTGTGACCCTGGTATACAGCATTGCAATATGACAGACTGCAGCATACTGGGTGTGACCCTGGTATACAGGATTGCAATATGACAGATGACAGCAATAACAGCATACTGGGTGTGACCCTGGTATACAGCATTTGCAATATAACAGACTACAGCATACTGGGTGTGACTCTGGTATACAGCATTTGCAATATAACAGACTACAGCATACTGGGTGTGACCCTGGTATACAGCATTTGCAATATAACAGACTACAGCATACTGGGTGTGACACTGGTATACAGCATGGTAATATAATAGACTACAGCATACTCGGTGTGACCCTGGTATAAAAGCATGGTAATATAATAGACTACAGCATACTCGGTGTGACCCTGGTATACAGCATTTGCAATATAACAGACTACAGCATACTGGGTGTGAATCTGGTATACAGTATTGCAATATGACAGACTACAGCATACTGGGTGTGACCCCGGTATACAGCATTTGCAATATAACCGACCACAGCATTCTGGGTGTGACCCTGGTATACAGCATGGTAATATAATAGGCTACAGCATACTGGATGTGACCCTGGTATATAGCATTTGCAATATAACAGGCTACAGCATACTGGGTGTGACACTGGTATACAGTATTGCAATATCACAGACTACAGCATACTGGGTGTGACCCTGGTATACAGAATTTGCAATATAACAGACTACAGCATACTGGGTGTGACTCTGGTATACAGTATTGCAATATGAGAGACTACACATACTGGGTGTGACCCTGGTATACAGCATTTGCAATATAACCGACCACAGCATTCTGGGTGTGACCCTGGTATACAGCATGGTAATATAATAGGCTACAGCATACTGGGTGTGACCCTGGTATATAGCATTTGCAATATAACAGGCTACAGCATACTGGGTGTGACACTGATATACAGTATTGCAATATCACAGACTACAGCATACTGGGTGTGACCCTGGTATACAGAATTTGCAATATAACAGACTACAGCATACTGGGTGTGACCCTGGTATACAGTATTGCAATATGACAGACTACAGGATACTGGGTGTGACCCTGGTATACAGCATTTGCAATATAACCGACCACAGCATACTGGGTGTGACCCTGGTATACAGCATGGTAATATAATAGACTACAGCATACTGGGTGTCAGACCCTGGTATATAGCATTTGCAATATAACAGGCTACAGCATACTGGGTATGACCCTGGTATACAGCATTTGCAATATAACAGACTACAGCATACTGGGTGTGACCCTGGTATACAGCATTTGCAATATAACAGACTACAGCATACTGGGTGTGACTCTGGTATACAGTATTGCAATATGACAGACTACAGCATACTGGGTGTGACCCTGGTATACAGCATTTGCAATATAACCGACCACAGCATTCTGGGTGTGACCCTGGTATACAGCATGGTAATATAATAGGCTACAGCATACTGGGTGTGACCCTGCTATATAGCATTTGCAATCTAACAGGCTACAGCATACTGGGTGTGACACTGGTATACAGTATTGCAATATCACAGACTACAGTATACTGGGTGTCACCCTGGTATACAGCATTTGCAATATAACTGACTAAAGCATACTGGGTGTGACCCTGGTATACAGCATTGCAATATGACAGACTACAGGATACTGGGTGTGACCCTGGTATACAGCATTTGCAATATAACCGACCACAGCATACTGGGTGTGACCCTGGTATACAGCATGGTAATATAATAGACTACAGCATACTGGGTGTCAGACCCTGGTATATAGCATTTGCAATATAACAGGCTACAGCATACTGGGTATGACCCTGGTATACAGCATTTGCAATATAACAGACTACAGCATACTGGGTGTGACCCTGGTATACAGCATTTGCAATATAACAGACTACAGCATACTGGGTGTGACTCTGGTATACAGTATTGCAATATGACAGACTACAGCATACTGGGTGTGACCCTGGTATACAGCATTTGCAATATAACCGACCACAGCATTCTGGGTGTGACCCTGGTATACAGCATGGGTAATATAATAGGCTACAGCATACTGGGTGTGACCCTGCTATATAGCATTTGCAATCTAACAGGCTACAGCATACTGGGTGTGACACTGGTATACAGTATTGCAATATCACAGACTACAGTATACTGGGTGTCACCCTGGTATACAGCATTTGCAATATAACAGACTAAAGCATACTGGGTGTGACCCTGGTATACAGCATTGCAATATGACAGACTACAGGATACTGGGTGTGACCCTGGTATACAGCATTTGCAATATAACCGACCACAGCATACTGGGTGTGACCCTGGTATACAGCATGGTAATATAATAGACTACAGCATACTGGGTGTGATATAATAGACTACAGCATACTGGGTGTGTCAGACCCTGGTATATAGCATTTGCAATATAACAGGCTACAGCATACTGGGTATGACCCTGGTATACAGCATTTGCAATATAACAGACTACAGCATACTGGGTGTGACCCTGGTATACAGCATTTGCAATATAACAGACTACAGCATACTGGGTGTGACTCTGGTATACAGTATTGCAATATGACAGACTACAGCATACTGGGTGTGACCCTGGTATACAGCATTTGCAATATAACCGACCACAGCATTCTGGGTGTGACCCTGGTATACAGCATGGTAATATAATAGGCTACAGCATACTGGGTGTGACCCTGGTATATAGCATTTGCAATCTAACAGGCTACAGCATACTGGGTGTGACACTGGTATACAGTATTGCAATATCACAGACTACAGCATACTGGGTGTCACCCTGGTATACAGCATTTGCAATATAACAGACTAAAGCATACTGGGTGTGACCCTGGTATACAGCATTGCAATATGACAGACTACAGCATACTGGGTCTAACCCTGGTATACAGCCTTTGCAATATAACCGACTACAGCATACTGGGTGTGACCCTGGTATACAGCATTTGCAATATAACAGACTACAGCATACTGGGTGTGACTCTGGTATACAGCATTTGCAATATAACAGACTACAGCATACTGGGTGTGACCCTGGTATACAGCATTTGCAATATAACAGACTACAGCATACTGGGTGTGACACTGGTATACAGCATGGTAATATAATAGACTACAGCATACTCGGTGTGACCCTGGTATAAAAGCATGGTAATATAATAGACTACAGCATACTCGGTGTGACCCTGGTATACAGCATTTGCAATATAACAGACTACAGCATACTGGGTGTGAATCTGGTATACAGTATTGCAATATGACAGACTACAGCATACTGGGTGTGACCCCGGTATACAGCATTTGCAATATAACCGACCACAGCATTCTGGGTGTGACCCTGGTATACAGCATGGTAATATAATAGACTACAGCATACTGGGAGTGACCCTGGTATATAGCATTTGCAATATAACCGACTACAGCATACTGGGCGTCACCCTGGTATATAGCATTTGCAAGATAACAGACTACAGCATACTGGGTGTGACCCTGGTATACAGCATTTGCAATATAACAGACTACAGCATACTGGGTGTGACCCTGGTATACAGCATTTGCAAGATAACAGACTACGGCATACTGGGTGTGACCCTGGTATACAGCATTTGCCATATAACAGACTACAGCATACTGGGTGTGACCCTGGTATACAGCATTTGCAATATAACAGACTACAGCATACTGGGTGTGACCCTGGTATACAGCATTTGCAATATAACCGACCACAGCATACTGGGTGTGACCCTGGTATACAGCATGGTAATATAATAGACTACAGCATACTGGGTGTCAGACCCTGGTATATAGCATTTGCAATATAACAGGCTACAGCATACTGGGTGTGACCCTGGTATACAGCATTTGCAATATAACAGACTACAGCATACTGGGTGGGACCCTGGTATACAGCATTTGCAAGATAACAGACTACGGCATACTGGGTGTGACCCTGGTATACAGCATTTGCAATATAACAGACTACAGCATACTGGGTGTGACTCTGGTATACAGTATTGCAATATGAGAGACTACACATACTGGGTGTGACCCTGGTATACAGCATTTGCAATATAACCGACCACAGCATTCTGGGTGTGACCCTGGTATACAGCATGGTAATATAATAGGCTACAGCATACTGGGTGTGACCCTGGTAGTGGGTGATAGGTGTGACCCTGGTATATAGCATTTGCAATATAACAGGCTACAGCATACTGGGTGTGACACTGGTATACAGTATTGCAATATCACAGACTACAGCATACTGGGTGTGACCCTGGTATACAGAATTTGCAATATAACAGACTACAGCATACTGGGTGTGACCCTGGTATACAGTATTGCAATATGACAGACTACAGGATACTGGGTGTGACCCTGGTATACAGCATTTGCAATATAACCGACCACAGCATACTGGGTGTGACCCTGGTATACAGCATGGTAATATAATAGACTACAGCATACTGGGTGTCAGACCCTGGTATATAGCATTTGCAATATAACAGGCTACAGCATACTGGGTGTGACCCCGGTATACAGCATTTGCAATATAACAGACTACAGCATACTGGGTGGGACCCTGGTATACAGCATTTGCAAGATAACAGACTACGGCATACTGGGTGTGACCCTGGTATACAGCATTTGCCATATAACAGACTACAGCATACTGGGTGTGACCCTGGTATACAGCATTGGCAATATAACCGACCACAGCATACTGGGTGTGACCCTGGTATACAGCATTTGCAATATAACAGACTACAGCATACTGGGTGTGACTCTGGTATACAGTATTGCAATATGAGAGACTACACATACTGGGTGTGACCCTGGTATACAGCATTTGCAATATAACCGACCACAGCATTCTGGGTTTGACCCTGGTATACAGCATGGTAATATAATAGGCTACAGCATACTGGGTGTGACCCTGGTATATAGCATTTGCAATATAACAGGCTACAGCATACTGGGTGTGACACTGGTATACAGTATTGCAATATCACAGACTACAGCATACTGGGTGTGACCCTGGTATACAGAATTTGCAATATAACAGACTACAGCATACTGGGTGTGACCCTGGTATACAGCATTTGCAATATAACAGACTACAGCATACTGGGTGTGACCCTGGTATACAGCATTTGCAATATAACAGACTACAGCATACTGGGTGTGACCCTGGTATACAGCATTTGCAATATAACAGACTACAGCATACTGGGTGTGACCCTGGTATACAGCATTTGCAATATAACAGACTACAGCATACTGGGTGTGACCCTGGTATACAGCATTTGCAATATAACAGACTACAGCATACTGGGCGTGACCCTGGTATACAGCATTTGCAATATAACAGACTACAGCATACTGGGTGTGACCCTGGTATACAGCATTTGGAATATAACCGACTACAGCATACTGGGTGTGACCCTGGTATACAGCATTGCAATATGACAGACTGCAGCATACTGGGTGTGACCCTGGTATACAGAATTGCAATATGACAGATGACAGCAATAACAGCATACTGGGTGTGACCCTGGTATATAGCATTGCAATATGACAGACGACAGCATACTGGGTTTGACCCTGGTTATAGCATTTGCAATATAACAGACTACAGCATGCTGGGGGTGATCCTGGTATACAACATTTGCAATATAACAGACTACAGCATACTGGGTGTGACCCTGGTATACAGCATTTGCAATATAACAGACTACAGCATACTGGGTGTGACCCTGGTATACAGCATTTGCAATATAACAGACTACAGCATACTGGGTGTGACTCTGGTATACAGTATTGCAATATGACAGACTACAGCATACTGGGTGTGACCCTGGTATACAGCATTTGCAATATAACAGACTACAGCATACTGGGTGTGACCCTGGTATACAGCATTTGCAATATAACAGACTACAGCATACTGGGTGTGACTCTGGTATACAGTATTGCAATATGACAGACTACAGCATACTGGGTGTGACCCTGGTATACAGCATTTGCAATATAACCGACCACAGCATTCTGGGTGTGACCCTGGTATACAGCATGGTAATATAATAGGCTACAGCATACTGGGTGTGACCCTGGTATATAGCATTTGCAATCTAAACAGGCTACAGCATACTGGGTGTGACACTGGTATACAGTATTGCAATATCACAGACTACAGCATACTGGGTGTCACCCTGGTATACAGCATTTGCAATATAACAGAATAAAGCATACTGGGTGTGACCCTGGTATACAGCATTGCAATATGACAGACTACAGCATACTGGGTCTAACCCTGGTATACAGCCTTTGCAATATAACCGACTACAGCATACTGGGTGTGACCCTGGTATACAGCATTTGCAATATAACAGACTACAGCATACTGGGTGTGACTCTGGTATACAGCATTTGCAATATAACAGACTACAGCATACTGGGTGTGACCCTGGTATACAGCATTTGCAATATAACAGACTACAGCATACTGGGTGTGACCCTGGTATACAGCATGGTAATATAATAGACTACAGCATACTCGGTGTGACCCTGGTATAAAAGCATGGTAATATAATAGACTACAGCATACTCGGTGTGACCCTGGTATATAGCATTTGCAATATAACAGGCTACAGCATACTGGGTGTGACACTGGTATACAGTATTGCAATATCACAGACTACAGCATACTGGGTGTCACCCTGGTATACAGCATTTGCAATATAACAGACTAAAGCATACTGGGTGTGACCCTGGTATACAGCATTTGCAATATACCCGACCACAGTATACTGGGTGTGACCCTGGTATACAGCATTTGCAATATAAACAGACAACAGCATACTGGGTGTGACCCTGGTATACAGCATTTGCAATACAACAGACTACGGCATACCGAGTGTGACCCTGGTATACAGCATTTGCAAGATAACAGACTACAGCATGCTGGGTGTGACCTTGGTATACAGCATTTTTTAATATAACAGACTACAGCATACTGGGTGTGACCCTGGTATACACTACAGCATTTGCAAGATAACATACTACAGCATGCTGGGTGTGACCCTGGTATACAGCATTTGCAATATAACAGACAACAGCATACTGGGTGTGACCCTGGTATACAGCATTTGCAATACAACAGACTACGGCATACCGAGTGTGACCCTGGTATAACAGCATTTGCAAGATAACAGACTACAGCATGCTGGGTGTGACCCTGGTATACAGCATTTTTTAATATAACAGACTACAGCATACTGGGTGTGACCCTGGTATACACTACAGCATTTGCAAGATAACATACTACAGCATGCTGGGTGTGACCCTGGTATACAGCATTTGCAATATAACAGACAACAGCATACTGGGTGTGACCCTGGTATAGAGCATTTGCAATACAACAGACTACGGCATACCGAGTGTGACCCTGGTATACAGCATTTGCAAGATAACAGACTACAGCATGCTGGGTGTGACCCTGGTATACAGCATTTTTTAATATAACAGACTACAGCATACTGGGTGTGACCCTGGTATACACTACAGCATTTGCAAGATAACATACTACAGCATGCTGGGTGTGACCCTGGTATACAGCATTGCAATATGACAGATGACAGCAATAACAGCATACTGGGTGTGACCCTGGTATATAGCATTGCAATATAACAGACTACAGCATACTGGGTTTGACCCTGGTATATAGCATTTGCAATAGAACAGACCACAGCATACTGGGTGTGCCCCTGGTATATAGCATGGTAATATAATAGACTACAGCATACTGGGTGTCAGACCCTGGTATATAGCATTTGCAATATAACAGGCTACAGCATACTGGGTGTGACCCCGGTATACAGCATTTGCAATATAACAGACTACAGCATACTGGGTGGGACCCTGGTATACAGCATTTGCAAGATAACAGACTACGGCATACTGGGTGTGACCCTGGTATACAGCATTTGCCATATAACAGACTACAGCATACTGGGTGTGACCCTGGTATACAGCATTGGCAATATAACCGACCACAGCATATGGGTGTGACCCTGGTATACAGCATTTGCAATATAACAGACTACAGCATACTGGGTGTGACTCTGGTATACAGTATTGCAATATGAGAGACTACACATACTGGGTGTGACCCTGGTATACAGCATTTGCAATATAACCGACCACAGCATTCTGGGTGTGACCCTGGTATACAGCATGGTAATATAATAGGCTACAGCATACTGGGTGTGACCCTGGTATATAGCATTTGCAATATAACAGGCTACAGCATACTGGGTGTGACACTGGTATACAGTATTGCAATATCACAGACTACAGCATACTGGGTGTGACCCTGGTATACAGAATTTGCAATATAACAGACTACAGCATACTGGGTGTGACCCTGGTATACAGCATTTGCAATATAACAGACTACAGCATACTGGGTGTGACCCTGGTATACAGCATTTGCAATATAACAGACTACAGCATACTGGGTGTGACCCTGGTATACAGCATTTGCAATATAACAGACTACAGCATACTGGGTGTGACCCTGGTATACAGCATTTGCAATATAACAGACTACAGCATACTGGGTGTGACCCTGGTATACAGCATGGTAATATAATAGACTACAGCATACTCGGTGTGACCCTGGTATAAAAGCATGGTAATATAATAGACTACAGCATACTCGGTGTGACCCTGGTATATAGCATTTGCAATATAACAGGCTACAGCATACTGGGTGTGACACTGGTATACAGTATTGCAATATCACAGACTACAGCATACTGGGTGTCACCCTGGTATACAGCATTTGCAATATAACAGACTAAAGCATACTGGGTGTGACCCTGGTATACAGCATTTGCAATATACCCGACCACAGTATACTGGGTGTGACCCTGGTATACAGCATTTGCAATATAACAGACAACAGCATACTGGGTGTGACCCTGGTATACAGCATTTGCAATACAACAGACTACGGCATACCGAGTGTGACCCTGGTATACAGCATTTGCAAGATAACAGACTACAGCATGCTGGGTGTGACCTTGGTATACAGCATTTTTTAATATAACAGACTACAGCATACTGGGTGTGACCCTGGTATACACTACAGCATTTGCAAGATAACATACTACAGCATGCTGGGTGTGACCCTGGTATACAGCATTTGCAATATAACAGACAACAGCATACTGGGTGTGACCCTGGTATACAGCATTTGCAATACAACAGACTACGGCATACCGAGTGTGACCCTGGTATACAGCATTTGCAAGATAACAGACTACAGCATGCTGGGTGTGACCCTGGTATACAGCATTTTTTAATATAACAGACTACAGCATACTGGGTGTGACCCTGGTATACACTACAGCATTTGCAAGATAACATACTACAGCATGCTGGGTGTGACCCTGGTATACAGCATTTGCAATATAACAGACAACAGCATACTGGGTGTGACCCTGGTATAGAGCATTTGCAATACAACAGACTACGGCATACCGAGTGTGACCCTGGTATACAGCATTTGCAAGATAACAGACTACAGCATGCTGGGTGTGACCCTGGTATACAGCATTTTTTAATATAACAGACTACAGCATACTGGGTGTGACCCTGGTATACACTACAGCATTTGCAAGATAACATACTACAGCATGCTGGGTGTGACCCTGGTATACAGCATTGCAATATGACAGATGACAGCAATAACAGCATACTGGGTGTGACCCTGGTATATAGCATTGCAATATAACAGACTACAGCATACTGGGTTTGACCCTGGTATATAGCATTTGCAATAGAACAGACCACAGCATACTGGGTGTGCCCCTGGTATATAGCATGGTAATATAATAGACTACAGCATACTGGGTGTCAGACCCTGGTATATAGCATTTGCAATATAACAGGCTACAGCATACTGGGTGTGACCCCGGTATACAGCATTTGCAATATAACAGACTACAGCATACTGGGTGGGACCCTGGTATACAGCATTTGCAAGATAACAGACTACGGCATACTGGGTGTGACCCTGGTATACAGCATTTGCCATATAACAGACTACAGCATACTGGGTGTGACCCTGGTATACAGCATTGGCAATATAACCGACCACAGCATACTGGGTGTGACCCTGGTATACAGCATTTGCAATATAACAGACTACAGCATACTGGGTGTGACTCTCTGGTATACAGTATTGCAATATGAGAGACTACACATACTGGGTGTGACCCTGGTATACAGCATTTGCAATATAACCGACCACAGCATTCTGGGTGTGACCCTGGTATACAGCATGGTAATATAATAGGCTACAGCATACTGGGTGTGACCCTGGTATATAGCATTTGCAATATAACAGGCTACAGCATACTGGGTGTGACACTGGTATACAGTATTGCAATATCACAGACTACAGCATACTGGGTGTGACCCTGGTATACAGAATTTGCAATATAACAGACTACAGCATACTGGGTGTGACCCTGGTATACAGCATTTGCAATATAACAGACTACAGCATACTGGGTGTGACCCTGGTATACAGCATTTGGAATATAACCGACTACAGCATACTGGGTGTGACCCTGGTATACAGCATTGCAATATGACAGACTGCAGCATACTGGGTGTGACCCTGGTATACAGAATTGCAATATGACAGATGACAGCAATAACAGCATACTGGGTGTGACCCTGGTATATAGCATTGCAATATGACAGACGACAGCATACTGGGTTTGACCCTGGTATATAGCATTTGCAATATAACAGACTACAGCATGCTGGGGGTGATCCTGGTATACAACATTTGCAATATAACAGACTACAGCATACTGGGTGTGACCCTGGTATACAGCATTTGCAATATAACAGACTACAGCATACTGGGTGTGACCCTGGTATACAGCATTTGCAATATAACAGACTACAGCATACTGGGTGTGACTCTGGTATACAGTATTGCAATATGACAGACTACAGCATACTGGGTGTGACCCTGGTATACAGCATTTGCAATATAACAGACTACAGCATACTGGGTGTGACCCTGGTATACAGCATTTGCAATATAACAGACTACAGCATACTGGGTGTGACTCTGGTATACAGTATTGCAATATGACAGACTACAGCATACTGGGTGTGACCCTGGTATACAGCATTTGCAATATAACCGACCACAGCATTCTGGGTGTGACCCTGGTATACAGCATGGTAATATAATAGGCTACAGCATACTGGGTGTGACCCTGGTATATAGCATTTGCAATCTAACAGGCTACAGCATACTGGGTGTGACACTGGTATACAGTATTGCAATATCACAGACTACAGCATACTGGGTGTCACCCTGGTATACAGCATTTGCAATATAACAGAATAAAGCATACTGGGTGTGACCCTGGTATACAGCATTGCAATATGACAGACTACAGCATACTGGGTCTAACCCTGGTATACAGCCTTTGCAATATAACCGACTACAGCATACTGGGTGTGACCCTGGTATACAGCATTTGCAATATAACAGACTACAGCATACTGGGTGTGACTCTGGTATACAGCATTTGCAATATAACAGACTACAGCATACTGGGTGTGACCCTGGTATAAAAGCATGGTAATATAATAGACTACAGCATACTGGGTGTGACCCTGGTATACAGCATTTTTTAATATAACAGACTACAGCATACTGGGTGTGACCCTGGTATACACTACAGCATTTGCAAGATAACATACTACAGCATGCTGGGTGTGACCCTGGTATACAGCATTGCAATATGACAGATGACAGCAATAACAGCATACTGGGTGTGACCCTGGTATATAGCATTGCAATATAACAGACTACAGCATACTGGGTTTGACCCTGGTATATAGCATTTGCAATAGAACAGACTACAGCATACTGGGTGTGCCCCTGGTATATAGCATTTGCAATATAACAGACTACAGCATACTGGGTGTGACCCTGGTATACAGCATTTGCAATATAACAGACTACAGCATACTGGGTGTGACCCTGGTATACAGCATTTGCAATATAACAGACTACAGCATACTGGGTGTGACCCTGGTATACAGCATGGTAATATAATAGACTACAGTATACTCGGTGTGACCCTGGTATAAAAGCATGGTAATATAATAGACTACAGCATACTGGGTGTGACCCTGGGATACAGCATTTGCAATATAACAGACTACAGCATAGTGGGTGTGACCCTGGTATACAGCATTTGCAATATAACCGACCACAGCATACTGGATGTGACCCTGGTATACAGCATTTGCAATATAACAGACTACAGCATACTGGGTGTGACCCTGGTATACAGCATTTGCAATATAACAGACTACAGTATACTGGGTGTGACCCTGGTATACAGCATTTGCAATATAACAGACTACAGCATAGTGGGTGTGACCCTGGTATACAGCATGGTAATATAATAGACTACAGCATACTGGGTGTGACCCTGGTATAAAAGCATGGTAATATAATAGACTACAGCATACTGGGTGTGACCCTGGGATACAGCATTTGCAATATAACAGACTACAGCATACTGGGTGTGACCCTGGTATACAGCATTTGCAATATAACAGACTACAGCATACTGGGTGTGACCCTGGTACACAGCATTTGCAATATAACAGACTACAGCATACTGGGTGTGACCCTGGGATACAGCATTTGCAATATAACAGACTACAGCATACTGGGTGTGTGACCCTGGTATACAGCATTTGCAATATAACCGACCACAGCATACTGGGTGTGACCCTGGTATACAGCATTTGCAATATAACAGACTACAGCATACTGGGTGTGACCCTGGTATACAGCTTGGTAATATAATAGACTACAGCATACTCGGTGTGACCCTGGTATACAGCATTTGCAATATAACAGACTACAGCATACTGGGTGTGACTCTGGTATACAGTATTGCAATATGACAGACTACAGCATACTGGGTGTGACCCTGGTATACAGCATTTGCAATATAACCGACCACAGCATTCTGGGTGTGACCCTGGTATACAGCATGGTAATATAATAGACTACAGCATACTGGGTGTGACCCTGGTATATAGCACTTGCAATATAACAGGCTACAGCATACTGGGTGTGACACTGGTATACAGTATTGCAATATCACAGACTACAGCATACTGGGTGTCACCCTGGTATACAGCATTTGCAATATAACAGACTACAGCATACTGGGTGTGACCCTGGTATACAGCATTTGCAATATAACAGACTACAGTATACTGGGTGTGACCCTGGTATACAGCATTTGCAATATAACAGACTACAGCATAGTGGGTGTGACCCTGGTATACAGCATGGTAATATAATAGACTACAGCATACTGGGTGTGACCCTGGTATAAAAGCATGGTAATATAATAGACTACAGCATACTGGGTGTGACCCTGGGATACAGCATTTGCAATATAACAGACTACAGCATACTGGGTGTGACCCTGGTATACAGCATTTGCAATATAACAGACTACAGCATACTGGGTGTGACCCTGGTATACAGCATTTGCAATATAACAGACTACAGCATACTGGGTGTGACCCTGGGATACAGCATTTGCAATATAACAGACTACAGCATACTGGGTGTGACCCTGGTATACAGCATTTGCAATATAACCGACCACAGCATACTGGGTGTGACCCTGGTATACAGCATTTGCAATATAACAGACTACAGCATACTGGGTGTGACCCTGGTATACAGCTTGGTAATATAATAGACTACAGCATACTCGGTGTGACCCTGGTATACAGCATTTGCAATATAACAGACTACAGCATACTGGGTGTGACTCTGGTATACAGTATTGCAATATGACAGACTACAGCATACTGGGTGTGACCCTGGTATACAGCATTTGCAATATAACCGACCACAGCATTCTGGGTGTGACCCTGGTATACAGCATGGTAATATAATAGACTACAGCATACTGGGTGTGACCCTGGTATATAGCACTTGCAATATAACAGGCTACAGCATACTGGGTGTGACACTGGTATACGGTATTGCAATATCACAGACTACAGCATACTGGGTGTCACCCTGGTATACAGCTTGGTAATATAATAGACTACAGCATACTCGGTGTGACCCTGGTATACAGCATTTGCAATATAACAGACTACAGCATACTGGGTGTGACTCTGGTATACAGTATTGCAATATGACAGACTACAGCATACTGGGTGTGACCCTGGTATACAGCATTTGCAATATAACCGACCACAGCATTCTGGGTGTGACCCTGGTATACAGCATGGTAATATAATAGACTACAGCATACTGGGTGTGACCCTGGTATATAGCACTTGCAATATAACAGGCTACAGCATACTGGGTGTGACACTGGTATACAGTATTGCAATATCACAGACTACAGCATACTGGGTGTCACCCTGGTATACAGCATTTGCAATATAACAGACTAAAGCATACTGGGTGTGACCCTGGTATACAGCATTTGCAATATAACAGACTACAGCATAGTGGGTGTGACCCTGGTATACAGCATTTGCAATATAACCGACCACAGCATACTGGATGTGACCCTGGTATACAGCATTTGCAATATAACAGACTACAGCATACTGGGTGTGACCCTGGTATACAGCATTTGCAATATAACAGACTACAGTATACTGGGTGTGACCCTGGTATACAGCATTTGCAATATAACAGACTACAGCATAGTGGGTGTGACCCTGGTATACAGCATGGTAATATAATAGACTACAGCATACTGGGTGTGACCCTGGTATAAAAGCATGGTAATATAATAGACTACAGCATACTGGGTGTGACCCTGGGATACAGCATTTGCAATATAACAGACTACAGCATACTGGGTGTGACCCTGGTATACAGCATTTGCAATATAACAGACTACAGCATACTGGGTGTGACCCTGGTATACAGCATTTGCAATATAACAGACTACAGCATAGTGGGTGTGACCCTGGGATACAGCATTTGCAATATAACAGACTACAGCATACTGGGTGTGACCCTGGTATACAGCATTTGCAATATAACCGACCACAGCATACTGGGTGTGACCCTGGTATACAGCATTTGCAATATAACAGACTACAGCATACTGGGTGTGACCCTGGTATACAGCTTGGTAATATAATAGACTACAGCATACTCGGTGTGACCCTGGTATACAGCATTTGCAATATAACAGACTACAGCATACTGGGTGTGACTCTGGTATACAGTATTGCAATATGACAGACTACAGCATACTGGGTGTGACCCTGGTATACAGCATTTGCAATATAACCGACCACAGCATTCTGGGTGTGACCCTGGTATACAGCATGGTAATATAATAGACTACAGCATACTGGGTGTGACCCTGGTATATAGCACTTGCAATATAACAGGCTACAGCATACTGGGTGTGACACTGGTATACAGTATTGCAATATCACAGACTACAGCATACTGGGTGTCACCCTGGTATACAGCATTTGCAATATAACAGACTAAAGCATACTGGGTGTGACCCTGGGATACAGCATTTGCAATATAACAGACTACAGCATACTGGGTGTGACCCTGGTATACAGCATTTGCAATATAACCGACCACAGCATACTGGGTGTGACCCTGGTATACAGCATTTGCAATATAACAGACTACAGCATACTGGGTGTGACCCTGGTATACAGCTTGGTAATATAATAGACTACAGCATACTCGGTGTGACCCTGGTATACAGCATTTGCAATATAACAGACTACAGCATACTGGGTGTGACTCTGGTATACAGTATTGCAATATGACAGACTACAGCATACTGGGTGTGACCCTGGTATACAGCATTTGCAATATAACCGACCACAGCATTCTGGGTGTGACCCTGGTATACAGCATGGTAATATAATAGTCTACAGCATACTGGGTGTGACCCTGGTATATAGCACTTGCAATATAACAGGCTACAGCATACTGGGTGTGACACTGGTATACAGTATTGCAATATCACAGACTACAGCATACTGGGTGTCACCCTGGTATACAGCATTTGCAATATAACAGACTAAAGCATACTGGGTGTGACCCTGGTATACAGCATTTGCAATATAACCGACCACAGTATACTGGGTGTGACCCTGGTATACAGCATTTGCAATATAACAGACTACAGCATACTGAGTGTGACCCTGGTATACAGCATTTGCAATACAACAGACTACAGCATACTGAGTGTGACCCTGGTATACAGCATTTGCAAGATAACATACTACAGCATGCTGGGAGTGACCCTGGTATACAGCATTTGCAATATAACAGACTACAGCATACTGGGTGTGACCCTGGTATACAGCATTTGCAATATGACAGATGACAGCAATAACAGCATACTGGGTGTGACCCTGGTATATAGCATTGCAATATAACAGACTACAGCATACTGGGTGTGACCCTGGTATACAGCATTTGTAATATAACAGACTACAGCATACTGGGTGTGACCCTGGCATACAGCCTTTGCAATATAACCGACAACAGCATACTGGGTGTGACCCTGGTATACAGCATTTGCAATATAACAGACTACAGCATACTGGGTGTGACTCTGGTATACAGTATTGCAATATAACAGGCTACAGCATACTGGGTGTGACCCTGGTATACAGCATTGCAATATGACAGACTAAAGCATACTGGGCGTGACCCTGGTATACAGCATTGCAATATGACAGACTACAGCATATTGGGTGTGACCCTGGTATACAGCATTGCAATATGACAGACTACAGCATACTGGGCGTGACCCTGGTATACAGCATTGCAATATGACAGATGACAGCAATAACAGCATACTGGGTTTGACCCATTGAACTAAAAATAACTGGAACGCTACGTTCAGTAAACTGCGCATACAAATCTTGAAGCCAAAATTTGACTCCCATGAAGCCAGTTTTCACTCCCAGACACGCACTTCCACGCGTGTTTCTACTTTTTTTGTTTTGGCCGTGTTTGTTTTTTTTCGTGGAAAGGCTGGGTACGACTTGCATAATTTGGCTTCAAACTTCCGGTGAACGTAGCGTTCCAGTTATTTTTTAGTTCAATGGTTTGACCCTGGTATATAGCATTTGCAATATAACAGACTACAGCATACTGGGTGTGACCCTGGTATACAGCATTTTTAATATAACAGACTACAGCATGCTGGGTGTGACTCTGGTATACAGCATTTGCAATATAACAGACTACAGCATACTGGGTGTGACCCTGGCATACAGCCTTTGCAATATAACAGTCTACAGCATAGTGGGTGTGACCCTGGTATACAGCATTTGCAATATAACAGACTACAGCATACTGGGTGTGACTCTGGTATACAGTATTGCAATATAACAGGCTACAGCATACTGGGTGTGACCCTGGTATACAGCATTGCAATATGACAGACTAAAGCATACTGGGCGTGACCCTGGTATACAGCATTGCAATATGACAGACTACAGCATACTGGGTGTGACCCTGGTATACAGCATTGCAATATGACAGACTACAGCATACTGGGCGTGACCCTGGTATACAGCATTGCAATATGACAGATGACAGCAATAACAGCATACTGGGTTTGACCCATTGAACTAAAAATAACTGGAACGCTACGTTCAGTAAACTGCGCATACAAATCTTGAAGCCAAAATTTGACTCCCATGAAGCCAGTTTTCACTCCCAGACACGCACTTCCACGCGTGTTTCTACTTTTTTTGTTTTGGCCGTGTTTGTTTTTTTTCGTGGAAAGGCTGGGTACGACTTGCATAATTTGGCTTCAAACTTCCGGTTGAACGTAGCGTTCCAGTTATTTTTTAGTTCAATGGTTTGACCCTGGTATATAGCATTTGCAATATAACAGACTACAGCATACTGGGTGTGACCCTGGTATACAGCATTTTTAATATAACAGACTACAGCATGCTGGGGGTGACCCTGGTATACAGCATTTGCAATATAACAGTCTACAACATAGTGGGTGTGACCCTGGTATACAGCATTTGCAATATAACAGACTACAGCATGCTGGGTGTGACCCTGGTATACAGCATTTGCAATATAACAGTCTACAGCATAGTGGGTGTGACCCTGGTATACAGCATTTGCAATATAACAGACTACAGCATACTGGGTGTGACCCTGGTATACAGCATTGCAATATGACAGACTAGAGCATACTGGGTGTGACCCTGACCAGTATACAGCATTTGCAATATAACCGACTACAGCATACTCGGTGTGACCCTGGTATACAGCATTTGCAATATAACAGACTACAGCATACTGCGTGTGACCCTGGTATACAGCATGGTAATATAATAGACTACAGCATACTGGGTGTGACCCTTGTATACAGCATTTGCAATATACCAGACTACAGCATACTGGGTGTGACCCTGGTATACAGCATTGCAATATGACAGACTGCAGCATACTGGGTGTGACCCTGGTATACAGCATTGCAATATGACAGATGACAGCAATAACAGCATACTGGGTGTGACCCTGGTATTATAGCATTTGCAATATGACAGATGACAGCATACTGGGTGTGAACCTGGTATACAGCATTTGCAAGATAACAGACTACAGCATGCTGGGTGTGACCCTGGTGTACAGCATTTGCAATATAACAGACTACAACATACTGGGTGTGACCCTGATGTACAGCATTTGCAATATAACAGACTACAGCATACTGGGTGTGACCCTGGTATACAGCATTTGCAATATAACAGATGACAGCAATAACAGTATACTGGGTGTGACCCTGGTATACAGCATTTGCAATATGACAGATGACAGCAATAACAGTATACTGGGTGTGACCCTGGTATACAGCCTTTGCAATATAACTGACTACAGCATACTGGGTGTAACCCTGGTATACAGCATTTGCAATATAACAGACTACAGCATACTGGGTTTGACCCTGGTATACAGCATTGCAATATAACAGACTGCAGCATACTGGGTGTGACCCTGGTATACAGCATTGCAATATGACAGACTGCAGCATACTGGGTGTGACCCTGGTATACAGCATTGCATACTGGGTGTGACCCTGGTATACAGCATTGCAATATGACAGATGACAGCAATAACAGCATACTGGGTGTGACCCTGGTATATAGCATTGCAATATGACAGACTGCAGCATACTGGGTGTGACCCTGGTATACAGCATTGCAATATGACAGACTGCAGCATACTGGGTGTGACCCTGGTATACAGCATTGCAATATGACAGACTGCAGCATACTGGGTGTGACCCTGGTATACAGCATTGCAATATGACAGATGACAGCAATAACAGCATACTGGGTGTGACCCTGGTATACAGCATTGCAATATGACAGATGACAGCAATAACAGCATACTGGGTGTGACCCTGGTATACAGCATTGCAATATGACAGACTATAGCATACTGGGTGCGACCCTGACCAGTATACAGCATTTGCAATATAACCGACCACAGCATACTGGGCGTGACCCTGGTATACAGCATTTGCAATATAACAGACTACAGCATACTGGGTGTGACCCTGGTATACAGCATGGTAATATAATAGACTACAGCATACTCGGTGTGACCCTGGTATACAGCATTTGCAATATAACAGACTACAGCATACTGCGTGTGACCCTGGTATACAGCATTTGCAATATAACCGACCACAGCATTCTGGGTGTGACCCTGGTATACAGCATGGTAATATAATAGACTACAGCATACTGGGTGTGACCCTTGTATACAGCATTTGCAATATAACAGACTACAGCATGGTGGGGGTGACCCTGGTATACAGCATTTGCAATATAACAGACTACAGCATACTGGGTGTGACCCTGGTATACAGCATTTGCAATATAACCGACCACAGCATACTGGGTGTGACCCTGGTATACAGCATTTGCAATATAACAGACTACAGCATACTGGGTGTGACCCTGGTATACAGCATTTGCAATATAACAGACTACAGCATATTGGGTGTGACCCTGGTATACAGCATTGCAATATGACAGACTATAGCATACTGGGTGCGACCCTGACCAGTATACAGCATTTGCAATATAACGGACCACAGCATACTGGGCGTGACCCTGGTATACAGCATTTGCAATATAACAGACTACAGCATACTGGGTGTGACCCTGGTATACAGCATGGTAATATAATAGACTACAGCATACCCCTGGTGAAAATCCTTTCAGGATCCTGCAAGATCTTACAGGATCCTTCAAGGTCCTGTTAGGATCCTGCTTGTTATGAAATCCTGTAAGGATCCTGCAGGACCCTGACAGGATCCTGATTGTTACAGGATCCTGGTAGGAACCTGTAAGGATCCTGACTGCAACATTTAAGGTCCCATTAGGATCCTGCTTGTTATGAAATCCTGTAAGGATCCTGCAGGACCCTGACAGGATCCTGATTGTTACAGGATCCTGATAGGAACCTGTAAGGATCCTGACTGCAACATTTAAGTTCCTGTCAGGATCCTGCTTGTTATGAAATCATGTAAGGATCCTGCAGGATCTTGCATGGATCCTGATTGTTACAGGATCCTGGTAGGAACCTGTAAGGATCCTGACTGTAACAGAATCTAGTAAAAATCCTATCAGGATCCTTCAAGTTCTGGTCAGGATCCTGCCTGTTATGAAATCATATAAAGATCCTGCAGGATCTTGATTGTTACAGGATCCTAGTTTAAGGAACCTGTAAGGATCCTGACGGTAACAGGATCCCAATAAGATTGAGTGTTTATTAAACAGGACCTTGAATTACAATGATCGGAGTCAAAATTTAAAATTTAAATATTCTAGATTATTCATGCACCCAGACGCTTCAAATAATTATTAAATGTATGTTATGTTAGCATCAGATGCTGAATCATAATAAGATCCTATCAGGATTTTTGCTTACTTAAAAATAATAACAGACTATTATTCTAGCCATGTCACTCAAATTATTAACATCAACCAGTATGTGGCAATTTTATTTTGTCACTCCCTAAACTACATGTACTACCTTGTAATGGTCTTCACTCTTTAGATAATATGTAAAGTTGCAAAACTGATGAGAATTAATAATAATGGTTTTGTCTGTGATCAACTACCTGACAAAATACTACACTTTTTGCATTTAGGTTGAATAAGGTTCTCTGGTCTTTCATTAAGAATAAGGGATCAGGAATATGTCCCTAAGTCCCAGTAATTATTGCCCGATAATAGTTCTGCCACCAATACACCAAGTAAGATAATTATTTGCATTCACCCCATCTCATTTTGTTCAAATAATTATATTTAATTATTAAATAAAAATTTATTATGTCTTGTGTGCCATCAGACCATACTCCAAAGTCACAGATACATGATCGTACAGGGACCGTAAAATAATAATTTAAGTGGAAAAAATCTGCATCAATCAACAATAGTACAGTATAGGGTAGGATAATAGACTGGTATAGGGTTGGAAATTTTGCAACAGTAAATAATACAAGGTGAAATAGTTAGTTTTGAAAAAACTATATTAAAATGCAAAATATTACATTTTATGATCACACAGGCCTGAAAGAGAAGATGGACCAGGTGGTGAATACCAACATTTAATGATCACACAATGCAGTAATGTACAGTATATAAACAGTCATAAATTCATGACAGGCTGTCAACGAACGGTTCATGAGCAGCGACAGTGACAACAAATCCTGACAATCCAATTTGTTGCGATTCTACAAGTAATGCATTTTTTTAAAATGTCCACACATGGGATCACCTTGACTTCAGCAGTTTCTTTTACAGCAACAAATTTCTGTCCAATAATATTTTGTTGGACCAGTTCCAAAATAACTGGATCAGTAGGAGGTACCACTGGAAAAATAGTAATATCAGGGCACAAATAGATACGAATTATTGCATAATTGCCCTGACTAGCAACATAATAGAGAACAGTACCATAATGTAGTTCACCAGCTTCTTCAAACTGAACCAGGTAGCTGCAGGAGCCTCCTTTTCTGGAATATGACAGGCTGTGGTAAACTTCACTATTTTTTACAATTCTGTGGGAAACAGTCAATCCATTTGAATTGGCATCTTCGTTACAAAGTCCATCTTTTTCCACAATTTTCTGGAAAATATCTTGTGGTATTTGTTGGGACTTTAGTGGAAGAAAGAATTTCACATGTGGTGAAACTTCTACAACATTTTTAAGCTTTTTAGGTGCTATGAACTGCATAGCCAGCTGCACTGCCCTTGGTGGCTCTCCTGTAATTTCTTTACTTACAAAATACTGAATATTTTGGACGGTGGTTGTATTTTCAATGATTTGATGAATCATTCCTCGGGTGCCATGGAATTGTCTTTTGAGGAATGAAATCATTGCCTCAAATACAAACCCTGAATGCAAAATGAGAGGACCATGTTTCTTAACCTGTTCTGGCAAATGTGTTAAACCATGAGTGTTACCATGAATAGATGATTGGAGCCGGTGATACGTATCAAGCATAATTTGAGATAACTCTATGTCTCTTTGACTAATACTATCACCGTTTAGAAGCTGCATAGCTGAGACAAATAATGCAAAATGGTAGAACTCTGGTGGTGGCAAATAATCTCTTAACAAAGGTAGAGAAATGTATAAAAGGAAAACATGCAATTCACTGGCTTTCCACTTCACCATTTCTTCCAAAGGACGAGGTTTTCTATGAAAACTATGAGGAACTTTGGTCTTAAGTAGTCTAAAACTAAGGTCAGCTACATTGGCTGATCCAACAGCGGCTGGTGAAAGGAATAACTTTGTGAGCCGTCGCTTCGTTTCTCCTTCAAGAGCAAGGTGCATGTAGCATAACAAGGCCTGATCTGGGATTTTGACAATCTCCTGAGCTGGGGATTTTCCCTTAAAACCAAAGGTAGTTACTCCAGTTCTTTCTGCAATTTGTGCATGAAGAATTGAGTCCGTACAGTTTCTGTGTGGTGAAGGGTTTGGATTAAAAGGATAAATTCGAGTTGATCGTGAACCTTCAAGTATTTTCCCTGGGTGCAAGCACACTGAACATCCAAAACTGCCATTAAATTGTTTCATGTTCAATGAAATTGCCTTTTCGGGGTAAATCTGCAAGATGTCCCTGAATTTGAAGAAAGAATCTGACACTTACTTGATTGATAGACACATCAAAACCATTTTGTAGTTCCTTAATTTCCTCCACAAAATATTTCTGAAATATCTTCATATTAGGATGCTTTGGTTTACCATATGATAATGCAGCCAAAAGAACATTTTTGTAGGAGTAACGCAAATGAGGGGGGGGATTGACAACAAAGCACATGATAGGCCATATATTCAGTGATTTGGATTTAACAACAGCAGCACCATCTGTATGCCAGACAATGGAAACTTGATTGCCCGTGTTTGGTCCTGAAGAAAATATTGCACCATCTTTAATATCAGTTATACATCCATTTTGTTGTGAATTATTTTTATACTTTTCAATATCTTCATGGTGCTCAAATAAATTACAATAAAACAAACCATTATGAGTAATTTAAGTGCTGAGAAATTATTTAAATAAATTATTGGTAAATTCAATTGCAAAAGTAGGGCACTTGATTATCCGCTGGATAGTTGGGGTGCTTTCTAATTTACAAGGTCAAATGCACTGGTCGTGATCAGTCTGGCCATGCAGAATGGACTTGCTTTTGATTAGGACAAAATTTTCCAGTTTGAAAATTTCATTGTTCCCAACAGTGAAATATTATTGTGGTCCATTTTACCGGACCGGCCGGTCTAATCATGTAAATGAAAAGCTCCCTCGGTTAGGTAAGTCACAGACCAATGGATAAAAAGTGTCCATCCTATGGACTTGACAGTGAATTCAGATCCATTGGACTTATCCACCGAATAAACTATCTAGGGCTTGAAATACAAGTGTTCCCTTGGATTATTTTAGTTGGATTTTTTATGTAAATCTGTTGCTTTTTTCAAGTATTCTCACTCAAAAAAAGGGCATGACAAAGCATCTGATGGCATAAACTGCAGTCCTTTTCTTTTATTTGAGTGACCAGTAATTTTTAATACTTAAAAGATGGAATTTGTATAGGTAATCGTCGAGGAAAATTAGGGTTTAATTTCACGAGTGTTTTCAAAATGTTACAAAATTGCCCGAATCTCGAAGCAATGAGGGTAATTTGTAAGATTTTTAAAACACGAGTGAAATTAAACCTTAATTTTACAAGAACTCATGCGATTATGTGTTTAATAATATAGTGGGCAAAATTATTCAAGAGCTACCTGTATGTTATGTCCAGAAAATGTCAAAATACATGTACCTTATCACGGTCGGTGCTTGACAACATTCCAATTTTCCTCACTCTATCACTGTGCCTGTTGCTTTCTTTTTGTAAACCCAGGCAAAAGTTCGTAAATTTTCTAGTGTATTCATTTTCACTAATAGTTTACACTCCTTCAATAGTTTACATTTGTCCAAAGTAAACAGAAAAGCATTTTCAGACCGAAAACCTTGCAGATTTGTCGACCAATCACATGCAAGTACTGCTGATCAAGGAACCAATAAAATGCAAGTAATATTGCCCTGAATTACTAAAAAATGCCCTCTTCATTAGCCAATCTTATTATATAAAACAGTGTTTTATTGATTTTTCCATCACTAATAAAAGTGATAATCTCACATGTGTCATTATTTATGATAATTTATTTCTCGTGTTGAACAGGATATCTCACTCATTCGCTTCGCTCACTTGTGAGATATCCTGGTCAACATTCGAAATAAATTTCATATTTCCAAGCATTCATGTATTATTATTTAATAATTATTCGCCGAAGGTGAGGTGAATATCGGTGTATAATAACCGAGAGGTTATTATTCACCGATATTCACTGAGCCTGACGCGAATAATTGTTTTAGTATAAATACACATTTTGGTACTCTTAGGAACAACATTTTCTTTAAAATTGTTAATTTCCTCATCTGTCGCATTGACAACTTGGTTGGTGGCCATTTTAAATAAACGCTGTAGGTGATTATCGAGAATTAATCCGAAGTAGCTCGACCAATTAGCGTGCGTGATTTTCTATAATCACCTGTGTATTTATACTAATCTCTATTATTCAAGTAATTTTGCCCTGTATATTATTTATAGTCTTGAATATGACAAGAGAAATAAACTGGCTGGAAGTATAATTTAAGATTTCGTAGGTGTCATAAATTCACATACCTTTTATAATTCTAGTTAACTGTGGTTTTAAATGGTTTATGTAAAACGCTTGCAACGTATCAACGGCACGAAGGTCATATGGTCTATTGAAATCTTCACATTGGTTATTACCACAGCCATTTTTTTCATCAGCTTCATGGGAACACTTAGGGCAGATGACATAATGCTTAAAATTTTTGCACTGCAACAGTTCTTCGACCCCTTTTTTAAGACAGTAACTGGACGAAGGATGATGCGAGTCTGGAACTATTACTTTGATAAACTTTAAATATCCTCTTTTGTTTTTTCTGACATTCCATGCGATTTAGAAAGGGCCAAAAAGAGTGAAAGAAATCCTTTTCGTGACAAATCGCTTCCTTCGTACAATGGTAAATCAAGTTCTTCTTCTGAAAATAAACTAGATTCGTCACTTTCGTTTCCACTAACTTGTCCACATTGTTGGCTTTCGCTTTCCTCCGAGTCTCCACTCAAGCTACTCGAAGATTTACTCACTGCATTCTCTATGTCGTCTTGATATTCAGAAGTATGGCAGGACCGTGATTCCCCTGAATCTGAGTTCGTCGGTTCCTCAGGCAGCTCAGGCAGCTCAGGTTCATGTAAATCTCCATTAGTTTCATCTCTTTCAACATCCAAGTTACCTTCACTGTTTTCATTATTGTGATTTTCTTCGACCAACCCTTCTTCAGTCGAAGAACTTGCTGAGGAAGGACAGTACGCGAATCTGCGCTTCGAAGTTCTCCACTGTTGTCGTCGAATTATCCGTTTTGAAATCGATAGACTATGGTCAGACGTGTCTACACTTTCCGAAGACTGACTGGTTTCGCCATCGCTGCTCTCACGAGTACTTTCATTATTGCTTTCGGAAGGAAAGGAAGATAAATCGTCGATATTCATTAGGGTATATTCATCGATTCGATCCCATCATCATCGTCAAATCGTTTTTGACCGGAATTTGACCAACCTCGTCCCAGGGCCTTCGCGGCTTGACGAGTTTCGTGTTTCCATGGCCACAAATGGCCACCATTAATTAGTTTGCGTAAGGCGGGAAACTATAACGATTTTGACCAATGGGAAGGCTTATAGACAGGTGGACTAATCTACTCAGTGCTTCACAAGAAAGACAAGAGAACCTCTTAGCGTTTTTCTTGCACAAAAATACCTTTTTAGGGTATTTAAAAAGTCATTTTAGAGCTGAATATCCATCTTAAGATGGCCTCTTCAAGTGGAAAAGTTATGAGTGAAAGGTTACAGAAGCGACAGATAGGTAAGACTACACTTTTGCCGGTGATATCTGTTTATAAAATTTAATAGTTTCTGTCTTCAATATATAACTGAACATGTTTAACTTATATGCAGGTATGCTTTTATTCTTTATCTTTTAACGATACTACAGAAATGGAAACGAACATGAACGATAAGTCCCACAAGAAGGTTGTCGTCCTTTACAAAAACGAAATGGCCTACAGCATGGTAAACTTTAGCAAGATAAAGGAACAGAATTTTACTAGGAAAGATACTGTTCACATCAAAGATGGAAAAGGGAAAAGTCATGAGGCACAAGTTGTTTTTATTGGTGAGTTTTTAATACGATACTAGTTAGAAGCATTCTAAACTTTTATTCATTTCATGTTAGTAATTGTAAAGTTTCCCTCGATCTGACCCTTTATATGTTTAAAGCTAATTCAAGTTTTAACATTTGACTCACATCTCAGATTGTTTTATAAGTTTATAATGTTAAACTAAAAGCACAGTACTCACTAGTTAACCTGGCCTTTTAATATTTGGATGAATTGTATAACTGATGATCCCAAAAATTAAAGGCTTTTTTAATAGACTTTTTTTAGTATTTGGATGAAGTGTGCATTATTTTGCACAACACGTTTAGAGAGTGCTGCAGCGAACAGTGTATCTGATTTTTAGGAGAACCAGAACTGTGCCATAAAAAGCTTCAACTGTTGGAGGAAGCATTCACAAACAGCGTAGAAAGCAGCGATAACTCCGATGAACCAGGCTACAGGCGACCAAAAAATACTGACATTCAAAGTATGACCTTTTTAAAATATTGTCCCACAAATTGTTTGTCAATAATGCTTATTTTTTTTTATAAATAAAAAGTGCCCCTAACCTCGACAGTCTTTATTTTTATTGTCTTATTTAGAAGAACGTTTAAAATGATAAAGTAACTTCTTTGGAAGATTTTCCCTTTTTCGCTTTGTTTTTGAGATATTTCATTTTGTTTGATATGAAAATGTCACACATGCATAATGACTTATCAAAGACGTTTGTGTATCTCTTAATATTAGTAATATCTCTTAATTATAAGTCATTTAGCACGTGTGACGTAAATTCCGGACATTTGCATATCAAACAAAATGAAATATCTCAAAAACAAAGCGAAAAGGGGAAAATCTTCCAAAGAGGTTACTTTATCATTAATTTTATAAAAGTTCCTCCAAATAAGACAATAAAAACTGTCGAGGTTAGGGGCACTTTAAACAAATAAAATGAATAGTTCGCTAAGAAAATTAGCCTGTTGCTGTTGTTATTTAAAATTACAGCTTTACCAGAGAATCTCTCATCGATTAAAAAGCAAAAGATGACCTCTAGCACTGAAATGGAAGGTACAGTACAGAGATACTGATTGATTAGGCTATTAATGTTTCGGTTAATTCTAAATCTTGGCCTTTTATTTTTTTAGATGCTATCAACAAGGAGAAAAAAAAATTGGCTGCATTACTAAACTCCTCGCCGTCACCTCTACCTTCAAGGACAGAGTAAATATTGTGATACAAAATTGTGATTTTCAGAAGGCAGAGGGAGGGAGCTGAGTATAGGCAAAGTCCTTGGGTTTAATATCCCTACAATTTAGACATTAATGAATTTGCTCACTATTTATGTTCCTAGAAGCTTTTCAGTGGTGTACGGAATGGAGGTGTGGGGGTGGGGTGGTTGGTGGGGGCTTTTCGGGAAAATGGACGGTAAATTGATATTGGTCAGATTGGTCGGTAAATTTAGGATTTAACCTCTTAAAATTTATAAACCTGCCTGGGTTTCATCGGTAAATCATGGGTTACGTCGGTTAAAATTTTGAAATTTTGAAAATTCCAATACTGGAGTAATTATAATTAACAATTTTATCACAGAATTTAAAGTTCTGACTTCTAGTTAATTGGTTTTAAATCTGATTTAAATTTGATTAATTGATAAATAGTGAAGTTACGCAGTTTCAATGTTATTATTAGCCTTGTGTCATTTCTTTGGCTCTGCAGATATTATCACACTGAGCTTAAATAACTAAAATAATAAGAGTTAATTACCGAGAACCGAGGCTTTTAGCCAAATACAGCCCGAGAGGTTTATTTGGATAAAAGCTGAGGTTCGAGGTAATTAACTGACTAATTAAATGGTTGAAGGAGGTTTTCGAAAAAACATATAATTATTATATATTGCCCTGTTGAACAGGGCGATATCTATATACAGCGCTTGAATTTTTAATTATCGGTTCTCTTAGGATGTATACGTAGATACAGCTCTAGAAAGAATAAAGAAAACAGACTCAACTTTTGAATATCATTTTTAATCCTGCCATTTTCAGGTCTATAGATGTTGAAAAATCTAAGAGTTTCAATTTTGCAGATAATAATATGGAAATTGCATTGGTAAGTTCTCAAATTACTAGCTTTTAAACCATAGTTTCCACAGAGGTGAATAAAATCGTCTGGCATATAGCCAGATTTTAATTACTAAAGGACACTCTTGGGTATGAAACGGTTAAAGTATATTTGCTACCAATATTATTAAGCTATTGTGTCATATATGGTGCTGTTAATAAATATATTAGTGTTAAATATTTTGTTTACAGAATTTGTTTTCCCATTGAATTATGTAGGCTGGTGTACAGAACACACTAAAACACATGTCAAAGAAACTGGATACAATTGTAGACTTGGTGACTACTAAAAATGATTGGACAGATAAAAAACAGTGTGATACACACCAATTATTTGTCGTAAAGAAGGTTAATTGAAATTGATTTGAATTATCAACACTGTTTTTAGCTTTTATATTTCCATTTACTTTTTGTCATTAATTTTCTGTTTTTAAGGAGAAGCATGATGTTCATAAGGGGAAACACGCTGTTCCTAAGGAGAGACATGAAGTTTTAGATGAAGATGGTAGTTCAACTACAAACTTGGAGCAAAGTGACACTTATGTAAGTATTTAATTTTATTTGACTTTATTTAATATGAGAATTAAGCAACATTGACCCCCATATGAAAAAAAATCAATAAGAATCCCTACAAGAATTAATAGAAATTCCTACAAGAATTGGCCCAAATTCCTACAGGAAATTAAATAATCTATAAGAATTTCTATATGACTTTTTTCTAAGGGCCTTACAGCTTTAGATTCAATAAAAAGACAGTTTTCATGTAATTATATTTACATTAAAATCTAGAGCCAGTTAATGATCTGATCTAATTAAAAATGCATTATTTTATTTAATACTCAATGCTCAATATTTAATAAAAGAAATAAATAAATGTGTAAGCATTGGATGTAATGAATGCATGTAAATGCGCACAGCACATGTACTGTCTGCACTATTACTTAATCAAACATTAATCTTTTGTAGATGTACAAAGGACGAGACCTCTTCCAAATTCCGCACCTTCCAAAGGAACCAGCAAGATATGCAACAAAGCTCATGAGCTTTCTTTTTACTGAAGAGGAAATGATTGGTGGCTTAATTGGTCCGATTGAAAGAAAAACAACTAAAACCGAGCTAGATCCAGAAATAGTGCAGATCTTGCGAAGTAAGCATTTATACCAAGACAACATAAATTTTACCCCTGGGGAATCATTCTTAATTGTTATCATGCAATCATGCTTTAATTGATCATCTGAAATTTACATACATGTAGAAGCTGAGCGGGTCTATTGTCTTTTGAACAGCCAGGTTTTGGAATTTTGGAAATGAATGTGTTAATTATTAAATAACACATCCAAAACACAGTATTTTGTACAGACACTGTACTGTATATAAACATTGATTAGTCTAGTATACTGATCTGAAATGACTGTATTAAATATGAACCCCTGAATAGCAATTATACATGTATTAGGGATGTACTAAAATGGTATGACAGTGTACTATTTACAAATTAAACGAGTGGCCTTTCTATTAATATCTGGGTAGAATGGACACAAATTTAACTTAAATTAACCAAAAATGGAGTTTGATGGTTGAAGCAGCCAAACAGGACTGATTGATAAAGAACTTAAGTGTCTCACAGTTACAGTACGTGTAAATATATGATACAGAACTGGTCTTTTTAGTCACTGTTCTGGTTTATATTATTTTACAGATAATGATTAAACATTAATTTATTTTGAATTTGCCATAAATTATTAAGGAGTTTTAGAAGTAATAGTTCATTGGCAATTTGTGGTTTTTCCTTTTCTATTTAAGATTGCATAGCAAAAAAGTATGGTAACAAAGTATTGGAGAAAGGTTGGAGTGACATTCGGACTAGCTGCAATCAAAAGGGGACTGACCTTGCAAAAAAGCGCAAACGTCAAGAATACTTTCAAACTGTAAAAGTTGAATAGATCTGTTACTGGTTTACTGAACATTAAATAGGAGAAGACGACATACTTGTTTAGTTGTTTGTTTTCCTTATACATTTTGTATAATTTTCAACTGTAAATGTAAATTGTTTAGACTTTCTGTTTTCCTTAATTATTATACATTTGTATAATTTTCATATATATAATGTATCTTAAGAATGTTTTGAAAAATGTTATTAAATGGACCCCAACTGTTTTATAAAATAAAAGAGAATAATCTCCAACTGTGTAGTTGTCAGTGTCTTATCATTTTATACGGACTATATCACATGATCTAAAACATGAATGTTCTTATAACTGCAATATCGTCAAACATCTTAAAAATGTGATTTTTAAGGATCCTAACAAGATCTTGCAGGACCCTGGCAATATCTTGCAGGACCCTGACAAGATCTTGCAGGATCTTTAAAGATCCCGGCAAGATCTTGCAGGACCCTGACAAGATCTTGTAGGCCCCAGACAAGATCTTGCAGGATCTTATAAGATCCTGACAAGATCTTACAGGATCTTTAAAGATCCTGACAAGATCATCCAAGAACCTCACAAGATTTTAAAAGGATCCTGTCAGGATCTTGTAGGATCCTTCAAGATCCTGTTGAAGGATCTTGCAAGATCCTAAAAGGATCCTGTCAGGATCCTTTCAGGATCCTTTTAGGATCTTGTCAGGATCCTGAAAGGATTTTCACCAGGGACTCGGTGTGACCCTGGTATACAGCATTTGCAATATAACAGACTACAGCATACTGCGTGTGACCCTGGTATACAGCATGGTAATATAATAGACTACAGCATACTGGGTGTGACCCTTGTATACAGCATTTGCAATATAACAGACTACAGCATGGTGGGGGTGACCCTGGTATACAGCATTTGCAATATAACAGACTACAGCATACTGGGTGTGACCCTGGTATACAGTATTGCAATATAACAGACTACAGCATACTGGGTGTGACCCTGGTATACAGCATTTGCAATATAACCGACTACAGCATACTGGGTGTGACCCTGGTATACAGCATTGCAATATGACAGACTGCAGCATACTGGGTGTGACTCTGGTATACAGGATTGCAATATGACAGATGACAGCAATAACAGCATACTGGGTGTGACCCTGGTATATAGCATTGCAATATGACAGACGACAGCATACTGGGTTTGACCCTGGTATATAGCATTTGCAATATAACAGACTACAGCATGCTGGGTTTGACCCTGGTATACAGCATTGCAATATAACAGACTGCAGCATACTGGGTGTGACCCTGGTATACAGCATTGCAATATGACAGACTGCAGCATACTGGGTGTGACCCTGGTATACAGCATTGCAATATGACAGATGACAGCAATAACAGCATACTGGGTGTGACCCTGGTATACAGCATTGCAATATGACAGATGACAGCAATAACAGCATACTGGGTGTGACCCTGGTATATAGCATTGCAATATGACAGACTGCAGCATACTGGGTGTGACCCTGGTATACAGCATTGCAATATGACAGACTGCAGCATACTGGGTGTGACTCTGGTATACAGGATTGCAATATGACAGATGACAGCAATAACAGCATACTGGGTGTGACCCTGGTATATAGCATTGCAATATGACAGACGACAGCATACTGGGTTTGACCCTGGTATATAGCATTTGCAATATAACAGACTACAGCATGCTTGGTTTGACCCTGGTATACAGCATTGCAATATAACAGACTGCAGCATACTGGGTGTGACCCTGGTATACAGCATTGCAATATGACAGACTGCAGCATACTGGGTGTGACCCTGGTATACAGCATTGCAATATGACAGATGACAGCAATAACAGCATACTGGGTGTGACCCTGGTATACAGCATTGCAATATGACAGATGACAGCAATAACAGCATACTGGGTGTGACCCTGGTATATAGCATTGCAATATGACAGACTGCAGCATACTGGGTGTGACCCTGGTATACAGCATTGCAATATGACAGACTGCAGCATACTGGGTGTGACCCTGGTATACAGCATTGCAATATGACAGATGACAGCAATAACAGCATACTGGGTGTGACCCTGGTATATAGCATTTGCAATATAACAGACTACAGCATACTGGGTGTGACCCTGGTATACAGCATTTGCAATATAACAGACTACAGCATACTGGGTGTGACCCTGGTATACAGCATTTGCAATATAACAGACTACAGCATACTGGGTGTGACCCTGGTATACAGCATTTGCAATATAACCGACCACAGCATACTGGGTGTGACCCTGGTATACAGCATTTGCAATATAACAGACTACAGCATACTGGGTGTGACCCTGGTATACAGCATTTGCAATATAACAGACTACAGCATATTGGGTGTGACCCTGGTATACAGCATTGCAATATGACAGACTATAGCATACTGGGTGCGACCCTGACCAGTATACAGCATTTGCAATATAACCGACCACAGCATACTGGGCGTGACCCTGGTATACAGCATTTGCAATATAACAGACTACAGCATACTGGGTGTGACCCTGGTATACAGCGTGGTAATATAATAGACTACAGCATACTCGGTGTGACCCTGGTATACAGCATTTGCAATATAACAGACTACAGCATACTGCGTGTGACCCTGGTATACAGCATGGTAATATAATAGACTACAGCATACTGGGTGTGTCCCTTGTATACAGCATTTGCAATATAACAGACTACAGCATGGTGGGGGTGACCCTGGTATACAGCATTTGCAATATAACAGACTACAGCATACTGGGTGTGACCCTGGTATACAGTATTGCAACATAACAGACTACAGCATACTGGGTGTGACCCTGGTATACAGCATTTGCAATATAACCGACTACAGCATACGGGTCGTCTGGGTGTGACCCTGGTATACAGCATTGCAATATGACAGACTGCAGCATACTGGGTGTGACTCTGGTATACAGGATTGCAATATGACAGATGACAGCAATAACAGCATACTGGGTGTGACCCTGGTATATAGCATTGCAATATGACAGACGACAGCATACTGGGTTTGACCCTGGTATATAGCATTTGCAATATAACAGACTACAGCATGCTGGGGGTGACCCTGGTATACAGCATTGCAATATAACAGACTACAGCATACTGAGTGTGACCCTGGTATACAGCATTTGCAATATGACAGATGACAGCAATAACAGCATACTGGGTGTGACCCTGGTATATAGCATTGCAATATAACAGACTACAGCATACTAGGTGTGCCCCTGGTATACAGCATTTGCAATACAACAGACTACAGCATACTGGGTGTGCCCCTGGTATACAGCGTTTGCAATACAACAGACTACAGCATACTGGGTGTGACCCTGGTATACAGCGTTTGCAATATCACGGAATGATGCAACATTGTGACTGATGGTTGGTGCAGACTCGTGCAGTCGGGGGGTTACTATGCAGATTACTTGGATGTGTGATATCTCAATAAGGAGATATCACGTTTTGGTGGTCAGGTCAACACTGGAGATCACAGCATGGACTGCTGACCTGAATCCAAGTAATGACAAGCTCATGGTAAACCGGTGGCCCCTGACTCCCCCGTCTGCACCTTACCATCCACATGGGTAAGTGTAAGGTGTATGTAGGCGTTAAATGAGGTTATGACATAACCAATGTTAACGACAAAGGAACCGCGCATGGCCTGGGAGAGAGTACATCAGTACTTATGATGCGGAGCCACATGAGCTCAGTCATTGCACGTTTAGCGGCACATCAGGTTGATAGCAGTCTATCAGTAATGAGTCGCAAGGAAAATCTTAAATTACCCGCCATCCCACCCTATGGACAATTCAGGCTATAATTTCCACTGATAAATCAACGTGAGAGGTGCAGACGGTGGTGGTCAGGTCAAGACTGGAGATCACAACATGGACTAGCTGCTGACCTGAATCCAAGTAATGACAAGCTCATGGTAAACCGGTGACCCCTGACTCCCCCGTCTGCACCTTACCACCCACATGGGTAAGTATAAGGTGTATGTAGGCGTTAACGCGCCAAAACAGGCCTAGAATACTGTCTCGGGTGGCCATGTTTATGGAACAAATGATTTAAAAGGCATCACCGAGTGTGTCAATTTCAAGTAATGGCAAATTTACAAAGAGCCGTTCACAGCTACAACTCATACGCCATTTAGACAGGCAAACTACAGATGAATAGCCACAGAGCAAAATCTTTCGTTGAAGGGCAATCAATACTGTTACTTACCTTGTAACAGGAAGAAACACCTTGGTGAAATAATGTTTTGTTCGAACAGCACTCGACTCTTCAACCTCTGTGAATTCAATTTTCTCGACAACGACACCAGCGATTTCTTTACCTTTTCTGCAGAATGTAATGAAGGGGCTCCTTGTTCGATAGACATGATTTAATTTCGTCCTCGCAAAAGAAAAAGTCGTGCAAATCGGCCAATTCTTCTTCGAAGTAAAATACTCGCCTCGCGGCGGCCATTTCACTTCGAAGTGAAGTGAAGTGGTATCGAACTACCCGAATGCATTGCGGTTTTTTCTATAAAGTTAAAGGTCCAATAGGCAATTCCCAGTGGCAATTCCCCCTATAGCAATGCATCATGGGAGTTGGCTTTCACTTTCGAGCGAAATGGCCGCTGCGAGCCTGCGAGGCGAGCATTTTGTCTGAAAGAGTAACTAGTTGTTTTACAACATTTCCTTTCCGCAATGAGGATTTTTGACTTCTCAATGGGACTGGGAGGGTGTAAACCACATTTGGTACAAAAGACAGCGAAATCGCAGCTAAAATAAGCGAGGAAATTACTTCAGAGTGACTCGACAAGCGAATATTGATCAAATAAATACGATTCGAAGACGGTCCTTCCCAGACGTGAACAGGTGAGTAAGCAGATCGATTATAGCTCAGTATATAATTCAGCTTTTGTGACGTGTATAAGTTGTTTGTCAGTCACGATCGCTTAGTTGTGCTCGGAAGTCTTTCTTCCTGGCGTATTTGCTTGTTGAAATCAACAAGGTTGGGTGATGCACTCGACCTGTTGTTCGTAATTTGCCTCTGTATTTACACAATGTTTTTTAAACTTTTTGGCGCGAAAAAACCCCTGTTTCTTGAGTAAGAGTTGAGATATTTTACAAAGACGTCTAGCGTAAAATAGTCTTGTCAGGGTTTTCGTTCGTTGTTTTCCTCTTCTGTTCCCATTGTTGTCGTCGGTTCCTATCCTCTTAGAATAACAAGTAGGTTCTAGAATTAGTGTAGGCTGTAAATATAAATTTAGGACTATAAATTTACTAAATATTTTGAAAAACCGTCGAGTTTCTTGCCGTGTTGTGTGCAATAAACTTTTTAGTAAATATAAGAAATAATCAAATATCTAATTCTAATTTTATCAGTTAGCTATATGTAAATAATAATAAACCATAGATAGATAGATAGATAGCATATTTAAACCATATTAAATACATAGTTCATTTTAAATAGTAGATAGTTTTTTAAAATGTACATATTTTTTTAAACATATTTGAATAATTTATAAATTTTACAATGGAGGATGAACCTTGTACTTCAATGAAGAGTCAGAGAGAAAAACAATTGCCAGTTCCTAGTGTAACTGAAATGTGGACAACAAATTTAACAGCTATCCCAGCATTTTCATACCAAAAATTGGAAGAACACCTAATCTTTACATGTGAGAAAACATCAGACCATAAGCCAGCAGAGGCCTTAAAACACAAGAAAGGTGGATATCGAAAGGTGATGACACAATTAATTTTCTTGTCCGCTGCCAAGTAAGTGCTCAAATGCGAAAAAAAGAGAACCAGGTCTATGTTCACTTTGATCAAACCTCTGGGAATATTGTGTTTGCAAAATGCTACTGTCCTGCCGGAGCTGGAGGTCGCTGCAAACATGTAGCAGCCCTTTTGTTTCAGTTGTTGGACCACATTGAGCTAGGACTGACTGAGATACCCGATGACAAAACATGCACTCAGGAACTTCAGCAGTGGCACGTTCCCAAGAAATCACAACCACAGAATGCTGTTCTTTTTGAGGATCTTATTTCCCCCCAAGACAGCTACGAGAAAGATAAACATGGCTGCAAATGTCCTATTGTGGAAGGTAAGAGGCAGATATACAGTTCTACTTGAGAAAAGGTTAGCAAAAGTGACTTGAAAAAGCTTAAAATTGGTTTGGAAACAGCTGGTAGTAACTGTTCTGTGATTGGGCTTCTCACTGACAATGACTGTGTTCCATGTGAATTTGATGTTAACACACTACCATCTAGGCAGAGAATGATTAATGCAGAGGCAGAGGGAAGTAAACTTCAAGCAACAAATATAGGAGAGAATATACTTGCAAGATTGAATGAAAAACCTGATTATTCCACTGTTCCCGTGGAACCAAAATGCACAGAGTTTGTCAAAGTCAGATTACAAGTTGACTGTAAGAGTTGTGAAGAAATTGGAAAAAAACCACACGTACACAGAGTGCTTGTTTAGAATAGGTTGACATCATCCATATTTGGCTCGGTGATGAAGAGATGGAAAACTATATACCCAAAGAGCATAATAAACAAAGTTATTAAGACAACCAACACTGCAAGAAATTCAAGTTGTTTATGGGGAACTGAAAATGAACATAATGCTCTACTTAAGTATCATGAATATAAACAGAAGAAAAATGAGCCAGTAGAAATTTGCTCTGCATGTGGTTTAGTTGTGAATCCAAAGTGGCCATGGCTTGGGTCCAGCCCTGATGCACTAGTTTCTGATGCAAGTGAGGCATGTATTTATGGAGCTGTTGAGGTAAAATGTCCGGCATCCAAAGCAGACATGACTATTATGGAAGCATACAATGATAAATTATTTTGCTTGGAGCTTGTTAATGGCAAGCCATCTCTGAAAAAAGGGCATGTTTACTTTTTCCAGTCACAAGGAGTTACAGTATGACAATTTGCCAGTTGAACACATGGAACACAGTCATTGTCAGTGAGAAGCCCAATCACAGAACAGTTACTACCAGCTGTTTCCAAACCAATTTTAAGCTTTTTCAAGTCACTTTTGCTAACCTTTTCTGAAGTAGAAACTGTATATCTCAGTGCCTCTTACCTTCCACAATAGGGCATTTGCGGCCATGTTTATCTTTCTCGTAGCTGTCTTGGGGGGAAATAAGATCCTCAAAAAGAACAGCATTCTGTGGTTGTGATTTCTTGGGAACATGCCACTGCTGAAGTTCCTGAGTGCATGTTTTGTCATCGGTTATCTCAGTCAGTCCTAGCTCAATGTGGTCCAACAACTGAAACAAAAGGGCTACTACATGTTTGCAGTGACCTCCAGCTCCAGCAGGACAGTAGCATTTTGCAAACACAATATTCCCAGAGGTTTGATCAAAGTGAACATAGGGCCTGGTTCTCTTTTTTCGCATTTGAGCACTTACTTGGCAGTGGACAAGAAAATAAATTGTGTCATCACCTTTCGATATCCACCTTTCTTGTGTTTTAAGGCCTCTGCTGGCTTATGGTCTGATGTTTTCTCACATGTAAAGATTAGGTGTTCTTCCAATTTTTGGTATGAAAATGCTGGGATAGCTGTTAAATTCGTTGTCCACATTTCAGTTACACTAGGAACTGGCAATTGTTTTTCTCTCTGACTCTCCATTGAAGTACAAGGTTCATCCTCCATTGTAAAATTTATAACTTATTCAAATATGTTTAAAAAAATATGTACATTTTAACAAACTATCTACTATTTAAAATGAACTATGTATTTAATATGGTTTAAATATGCTATCTATCTATCTATCTATGGTTTATTATTATTTACATATAGCTAACTGATAAAATTAGAATTAGATATTTGATTATTTCTTATATTTACTAAAAAGTTTATTGCACACAAACACAGCAAGAAACTCGACGGTTTTTCAAAATATTTAGTAAATTAATAGTCCTAAATTTATATTTACAGCCTACACTAATTCTAGAACCTACTTGTTATTATAAGAGGATAGGAACCGACGACAACAATGGGAACAGAAGAGGAAAACAACGAACGAAAACCCTGACAAGACTATTTTACGCTAGACGTCTTTGTAAAATATCTCAACTCTTACTCAAGAAACAGGTTTTTTTTCGCGCCAAAAAGTTTAAAAAACATTGTGTAAATACAGAGGCAAATTACGAACAACAGGTCGAGTGCATCACCCAACCTTGTTGATTTCAACAAGCAAATACGCCAGGAAGAAAGACTTCCGAGCACAACAACTAAGCGATCGTGACTGACAAACAACTTATACATGTCACAAAAGCTGAATTATATACTGAGCTATAATCGATCTTCTTACTCACCTGTTCACGTCCGGGAAGGACCGTCTTCGAATCGTATTTATTTGATCAATATTCGCTTGTCGAGTCACTCTGAAGTAATTTCCTCGCTTATTTTAGCTGCGATTTCGCTGTCTTTTGTACCAAATGTGGTTTACACCCTCCCAGTCCCATTGAGAAGTCAAAAATCCTCATTGCGGAAAGGAAATGTTGCAAAACAACTAGTTACTCTTTCAGACAAAATGCTCGCCTCGCAGCGGCCATTTCGCTCGAAAGTGAAAGCCTACCACAACTCCCATGATGCATTGCTATAGGGGGAATTGCCAGACAATGGCGTTGCTGTTCCGAGAACAACGAAATGGCGTCGTCTTCAAACCGGCGAAACAGATATTAATGATTGGGCCGAAGTCGAGGACGAGAAAGAACAGCGTTTCCCACATTCAAATAATGATGAAACCGCGGAAGAAACCATCGGATTTGATAGCTCTGCTGATGTTACAGAATAGGTGAATGAGAGTGAGGCTACTGCTGGCATTGCTTTGAATGAAATAGGTAAGACACAATAATATTACCTGTAAATGCTCAATACATGTAGTTTATAGCTAATGTGGTAATATTATCATAAATCTGTCGTAAAAACCCTGCGTTTGGTCTTCTACTCGTTGCTGGTTCAATGATCAACACTCTGGGGACTGTATTTTCTATACTTTATTTCATCTTCAAAAATCGTCAACACTCTATATTAATCACTCTATTCCAAACTATATTCAATCTATATTCAATCTGCACTCTCTTTAAACACTTATCATGCACTCCTATTTATACCTATAACCAATGGGAAGTTATTTGGCTAAATGTCATTCTAAACTACATGTTAATAACAACTATTATGGAAAATACAATTACAATTATTTACGTAAAACGAACTACACATTAAAGTCTCCACGTGTTAAATCAGTTCTTATATTTTTACATGATATGATTCTTTTTGGCATGCTTTTTTGCTATTTACATAAACATACTTTTTCCGACAAAATCAACATGGTGGCCAATCATTTCCATATACATTCTAAACCTACTTTTTATATGTAGCTTGATTTAACCTAATTTTTAACTGTAGCCTTAGAAACTATGTATTTTAAATTATTCTGAATCTATATGCAGGCTACTATACGTGTTGTTGATGAGTCTTGCTTTCTCTATATACATATTTTAAAATACGGTTAGGCTGGGCCATTTCAATGACCTGGCTGGTCAGTTAAAGTGTCTATACAACCAAATGAGACTTCACGTTTTTAGGATCTTCTTGACGCGTTGATATTAAAAATCGAAAACAGATTCAAATTCGAACTTGTTTTCACTAAGTTATAGCGGGTTGAAAATCGGAAATTTCAAATTTTAACGGCAACAAATTTTTCAAACCGCGAAAGTCGAGAACTGGTAACTAATACGTCACAATAGTAATCAACATCTCAGCTTCCTAAACAGCGAACGGTTAAAGTACTAGTGTGATTTATCTTGTGTTTCGAGCTAATATTGTAACGCTTAAAATGTCCTCATCAAGTTCAGACACGGAGAATGAAAGTTACCAAACTGACGACTCTGATTGGAACTATATTCCCGGGCCGTATACAATCAACGACCCAACTGAAGTAGAGGGAACTGTGGGGGAAGCGACGGCAATGGACGATCGTGAACCAGAGATTGGTCCATATGCTAATGAACCAGTTGCCGACGAGGAATGGCTGGCTGAATACAGCGAAAAAAAGAAAAGCTGTTGTGATGATCACTGCAGTTCCAGCTTTTCGAGCTTCCACAAGGGGGTTATCTGTTTTGCAATAGTGACAGAATTTAAACAGCAAAAGCAACTGAGAGAGGAAAACGATGAATTTCGGTTCCTGTCGTAGATTTGTATCCTTCACAGAAACCCTAAAATTTGTTTAAGAAAAAACAGGTAATGTTCCATACGAAAGCAAAGCTGCCAAGGATACAATGGCATTGCTATTCTTAAAGTTTAACTATATACTATCTACCTAACTCTCGGTCAAACTTTTCTGGATTTTAGCCTGCATGGCTAGTGTACACAATTCTACACGCTGAGGAAAAGCCTCCCAGACGGGGAAGGGTTAATATTCTCAATCTTTTCCCTTAATTGCGTTCCCTATTCTCATCCAAATCAATTTCCAACTCAGATTCTGTCTCGATTTCGTACTCAAAATCCTCGTCTGCAGGTTCGTCGTCTACTTCGTATTCAGTGAAATCCTCCTCATCGGAAACCGTGTCGTGCTCCATGTTTACATCGTGTAGGGTTTCGCTTTCAGTTTTCTGTTCTCTGCAAATTTCCGTAATTATATCACACTGAACACCTAGAAATGTGGGAATTGAATTAGTTTTGGCTGTGCATGAATAAAGTTTATGATGTAAGCTCATTCACCAGCCGTATGAAAATGGTCCAAGGAAAAAAGTTGGTTATAAGATTAAATATTGAAATATTAGACGGGTTTTCCCTGCAGTGCGTGTATATTTCATGTCTAACTACCTTTAGTTCGTTTCACTTTGATCGTTGCATTGAATTTAGCTTTTAGCTTAATATATTTATTCCATAGATTTCTCCTTTCTCTCACTAAATAGGCGCATCCAACACAACCGTCTGTTTGTTTGGCTCAGAGCAAAGAAAAAATATCACAGACACAGTGATCATGACAGTGTTATGATTACCTCTAATTAAATATCTAGCTGTGGCGCAACTTGCGCGTTTTAATGGTTAAACCTATAAACGTACTTTGTTTGTCAAAACTAGCAAAGGCCTCTCATCTTCTGTTGTGCCATTTCCTTCGAATTCCTCTTCAGAATCTTCTACTTTGTTCAACGGATGTGATGCATGATCAATTACTATGGCGCTGTCGGTGAAGGTCACGCTCGAAGTCACGCTATCCTCAGTCGACATCATCATGGACTTGGACATATAGTTTCTTTCACAATCTATTAAAAATTGGATATTGGTTAAGTTGTAGTTACACCAAGAGGTTGACGAATGAATTTCGTCTCTTGTTAAAAAAGCAAAATGTACAAACATTTGATTTTCAAAGGTTACGCACTTACCTTTCTCTTCGCTCTAGCAGACAGAGGTTTTTCCTCAGCAGATATATATTTCGGAATTGCGACGACGCCAATTTCATCCGCAATCAACCGAGGGATTTAACCAGAAATACCAAGTAACCTTTCTGTAAAGTATTCTTTCGGAAAGTGCACCTAACAAATGCTTGAGCTGGGAGTCGGATCCCATTTTGCTCGCTTGAGTCGTACAAAGTGGACCCACTGCTTTCGTCGTTTTTTCGCTTCTGGCCTCTCGTCTCCAGTGAATGGTATGAAATGCAATGCAATTCCCTGTTTTGCGCTGGGGACATTGGAACAGCCGCCAACAACACATCTATTTGGCATTTTCAGATTGCGTGACTTATATTGCACTAAACCTTTGCGTACTATATGCTAATACTTGCTATGTTGTTGTTTTTCTATTGAGGGAGTTACTATTGTGACGTCACAATGCACTGATTCGGTTCCAAGCTCTTTTCGCGGTTTTCAATTTCTTCGCCACAAAAAATCAACTATTTAAATAGCAATAACTCCGCGAAGAAAAGATCGAATTTAATTCTGTTTTCGGGTTTTAGTATCTATAGTTACCAAAGATTCTAAAAGTGCAAAGTCCCATTTGGTCGCATAGACACTTTAATAAATTAAAAAATCAATCATATTTCTCTAGACAATTTTAGGCTGCTCGGGCTCAAAGGATGAAAAGATTTTTTATGTGTAAGTGTAAAACAAGCCTGTATATTTTTGTTCGTTGAATGTTTGCATGGTGACAATTATAACATAAGTGATAATTTGTGGAAACACCACATTTATTGCTGAGCTTTCGACCTGTTGACTCAGGCCTTCATCAGAGCAAATACCAACCTAGTGTTGGCTCACATCATATAAGCAATTCCACTTAACAACCAAAATCACGCAAGATGACAATGGCTTAGTAATTGTAGCATTGTGATCTTGCGTGATTTTGGTTGTTAAACTCTTTTGCTGCCAGAGTCCTCTTCTTGACGAGTAAAATAGTCTGGTGTTAGACAGAGTAAAAATAATAATAAAATTCAACTTTGGTCGACTTTAGCGGTGAAAGAGTTAACAAATCTCTCTACCTGTCCCAATTATCTCTTTCACTGCTAAAGTCGACCAAAGTTTACTTTGATTATTTTACTCTGTCTAACACCAGACTATTTTAATCTGTCTAACGCCACATGATTTTACTCGTCAAGCTAGGGGAGAACTCTAGCAGCAAAAGAGTTAACAAAACCTATATCTCTACCTGCCCCAATTAACTCTTTCGCTGTCAGAGTTCTCCCCTTGACGAATAACATCATCTGGTGTTAGACAGAGTAAAATAATAAAAGTCAACTTTGGTCGACTTTAGCAGTGAAAGAGTTAAGTTGAATCGTTTATAAGACGTGAGCCAACACTAGGTTGGCATTTGCTCTGATGATGGTAGAGAGGATGCTGTTTTGAACAACATCTTTTCCTATTATGTTGATCTTCAGTAAATATAGTGCCATACCGTCATACTATCATACCATGACACAATATGTTGATATTCAGTATAATGCCATACCGCTATACTATCATACCATGACAAAATATGTTGATATTCAGGAAAGATAGTAAGTACTACGTATCCTAACAGTACAGTTTATAAATTAATATTTAAAAAAGAATGTTTAAAAATCATTAGAAAACCATTTCACGTTATTTTTGCTATTTTCGCCCGCCCCCGTAGTCCGCTTTTTTTCACCAAAGCTTTTGTTGGGGAGTTTATTATATCGTTACCACTCAGTCTCTGGTGTGCTCTGCGGACAAAAGTAATTATGTAGAAACAGATTATGAACTACATGTATCTCTCTAAATATTTCAATGTTTTGTAACACAGAGAGTTAGAACACCACCAGACAGATTAAAAACTTGTCAACAATCTACACTAAGACATATATCGTAGAGAATTCAACATTATTGCGTGGGAACCTCGCCCAAAGTAGGAACTACGTCATTGTCATATTTTGTGACAACAAAACCTAAAAATAACTGCATGCAAGAAGAAACACAATTTCTACTATACTTAATCCAATTATTATCGCTACGTCAATGCAGCACGCAGTCTCAGAACGCCTGGTTATGCTCAGGGCCCTTGCTTAGCAGTCTATGTTGATATATCAACAGGGGCAGCACGCAATCCATAAACCGGTTACGCTAATGTCACTCTTCCTTTTTGTCCCAAAAACTGAAATGAAATACGGTGATACAAAATGAAATACACACATAGCTAGCTGTAGGTATGTAACATCTTACATAGTGATTCTATACCACAATTGAATCAAATTGTGTATTTGTTATTGCTACAGTGTGAAAAACTCTAAAGACTCACGAACAGGACTGTTTCTTTTTAAAACATGTCAAAACAAACTGCTTTTACCACACCGACACTTTCGTGCTTCGTCATGGCTCAGGGAGCGCGCCTAAATGTTTCTGCATTACCACAGAGCCTGATAAGAACATCACAACGTATGCTGCCAAAAACGTGATTTGAGGTCTTAAGATTTTGTTTTAAAGTGCCCTCGTGCATGCAAAAGTACAAAGAACGCCATCTCAAATGCCGTAAATTAAAATATTGTTGGCGGTTGGGGGCATGCCCACATGCATGCCCAGGATCCCTAGTGTCATCACTTTGGCCTAAATTGTCCGGAAATAATTTTTGTAGTGGGAAACACTGGTGACTTTCTCCGATATAATACACATAATGAGAATTTGCGTTATCCAAATCAACTTCTTTTGACTTTTAACGAAAGAAAGACAGAAGTCATGCTTGTTGGTACTCATACTTATGAATTTCTCCATATAGCGATATTTCTAAAATATTTTAAGACACGATTTCTGTTTGTGATCGTTCGTCGCCTTCGGCTTCATTTCTGGCGATTGACGGCAATAAATATGAAATATCCAGCAAATGTCGTAAATCAACGTAGTTTTTTTTAAATATATCTGATTTACCGCTCGAGTTTAACTTTACAAGACTTGCAATAATTTTCTAAGTTTAAGAACCGAATCAAGTTCAAATTATCCACGTGACCAAAGATTCTTGGAGTATTTCGGAATCACGTGACCAGCCTTTGCCATTTTGAAAGCAGAAAAGGCCCTGGGTACGAGGTTGGACGTAGCCAGCAAACTGGGCGTTAAGAGGCAGAGAAACGAGTTGAAAGAGCGCCTGCAACTATCACTTCATTTTTCTGATTTATACGCACGGAGCGAACGCAAAATAACCATTAGTTAAGCTCGTAGCCTTCTTGTAGCCTACGTAGCCTATCTAGCCTGCTCGTAGCCTTCTTGCAACTTCGGCCGGCTAACGGGTCTCTATATTTCGAAGTTTGAAAAGACTCAGTAGCGTGCGTATCATAACACACAAGCATGGCGCATATTTTCCGTTAACTGAAGCTTGTTCGATTTTTGGGCAACACTTCCAGCTTTCTTACTTCATTCCACACATATTTATTTCCATGGATAAAAAGAACATATTCGAAACACTGTTTTTTTGAAATTTTGTTGTATTCCAAGCGATGTGTTTTGAGAAATTAGCTTTCGAAATGTTAAATAAACTTGCGAACGCGGAATCAGGCTATAATTTAGGATGTGGTAGTTCGTTCTATAGTATGAATTCCCGCTGAAAGGATCATGCCGTAATTGCAATTGCTGTTTTGACCGTTTTGTTGATGCTGCGGTTGAGCCATTCCAATTCTCTATTCGCACATGGATAGCGAAGGGTTATTCTTGTGTACTTGATGCCGAATTCTGTCTAAGGTTAGCAAACTTGGTTGAAGTTCTAAAATTGCTTATGTCAGTTGCATGCGGCTTCGTTCGAAATAGCCGAACACAATGTCCATTTTGCGGCCGAGGAAAATATTTCAGCGTGACACGTAAACAGCCCCTTTGGCTTCGTTTACCCCAAAAATATTATTAATGTGCTGTGTTGCCGTTGGCATTCAGCGCGTGGAAATACAAGTGGAAAAATTTGATGAAGGTTGGTGTACTCACAAATATCAAAATGAGAATGCAGCATTTTTAAATGTGCCAAAGTGTTGAGCAGCCAAAATATTAAATAAGACGTGCCAAGCAAAAGGTAGCAGAATCTTCATTGTTTATATAAATGTTGCATGGGTTTAGTTTTGTTTTGTTTGCGAACTTTTATGTTTAACGTCCGATTGAGAAACCAAACACACAATCAGCTTCATGTAATTCCGATATTTGGTAAGTACTGTAATAGAGTTCGGTGCACGCCAATGTTCTTGAGTCATGCAGTGTGGAATTCTTGCAAAATCTGACGTGTTTCAGTATTATTCTACATCCTCGTTCCCAGGACGTCCTCAGTGCACTGGCAAATCGGATGCCCTAGGATATTGAGTCATTGACTACATCGCATCGCCCTGGGTGCGAGCATGGATAACAAATGAGATACACTGATCAGCTATTTCAAGAAAAGTTTCTTTATTATGACGTCCGAAAGGTTTGGTGTTTACTGTTCTTCCCACTGGACAAAATAGCACAATTCCGCTTACCGAAATGCAATTCAAAGGTACAGTAGGTTGTTCACGAACATAATTTGGCGTCGCCGACGAATGAGTCACCGAGTCACGCTATGTCTAAAATCATTCGATTTTGAGAGTTAAATGATGAAACTCATCGCAATTCCAAGTCGCTTTAGGAATCCTACTTTGTTGGCTTATTCGTAGACTTTTTCGTTGTTATCTGAGCGACAATCTTCACTCTACTCAGAGCGTTGTTTGATAGTTGAAAATATATTTGCCCAGCCAATCACACACTTCGATCGTTTTCATCTGACCAAGCTTGTAGAGGAAAATCGGAAAATTTTTTGACACGTAAACAGGCTAAACGCCTTTTCGATGCCGATGCGACGATTTTTGGTCAAGTTTATAAGTTATAACGAACAGGGGCGGGGATCCAGGAATTTTTCAGAGTACGTCAAAACCTGGAAATATTATTTCTAGGCGGGTCCGGAGGCATGCCCCACCGGAAAAGTTTTAAAATTTGGTTCCCTGAAATGACATTTCCTGCATTCTGACAAGACTATTTAGCAAAATCTTATAGTTTTTACTTGTGTTTTTTATGCAACGTTTTATGATTTTTTAAGCATGATTTTTTGCTTTTGCATTTTTTTTATCATTATTGGAGACAATTTTTTAGGACTGTTTTGCTCCATGTCAGAGCTCATCAGCATGCCTACGAATCACTATTGTACAGTGAATCCGACATGGACAACCAAGGCTCCAAAATATTTTGTAAGGTCAATTGCAGCCACTTGCTGCAATTCCTTAGCTGCCAAGCTGGCTGGTTTTGAGGCACCAGTTAATCGCCTTAACACATAACTCTATCCAGCCAGACACTGTCGGATTAGAAGAAGCATTATGAATAGACCATATAGGACATTTCATGGGCATAGAGGAGCTTATCTCTCTACATCATCCTAGTCATCTTAATCCTTAACTACCTAATACTTTAACCCTTATTTACCCTGAGTTGTCTGGTTTTGAGGCACCAGATACTCACCATAATACCTCTATCGAGCCAAACACTGTCTGATTAGAAGAAGTTTTAGTATCAATAGACCACATGGGACATTTCATGCACATAAAGAAGCTCACCTCTCTACATCATCCTAAGTCATTCTCGTACTAACAAGAAACTACCAAGTACTTTTTTTTCTCTTTTCCCCAGAAATATATATACTGTATATATATATATATATACTTTATTTCTTCACAAGATAATGTACATGGTGCAAATAGATATGAAAGAAGAAAATAATAATTTACAGTGATGGGAAATCTACAAGAAAGCAAAATTTGCTTGTTTGGCGTAGATTACTTTTATAGGAAATAGAACTACAACATACATTAATAATTAACAAACTATGGACAATATATACCCCCTCAAGCCCATTACACAACACTTAAATTATCGATGTTGCATAATAAGCCCAAGAAGGTATTTACTGTCATATTAACTTAATATAACATTGTTGGTATAGCCTATAAAATTGCCTTGTTTAAAGTACATTTACTATTTCACATATACTGTATATATATATATATATATATATATATATATATATATATATATATATATATATATATATATATATATATATATATATATATATATGTACGCTCCTTCACTTTGGTGTTGTTGAGCACTCTGTGAAGTTGCCGTGGGTACCTATTAGCGATAATGCAACGCTCACTACCCTTGTGGAAGTTTGAGCACTCTGGGCCCATGCGCACTTCACGCTATCTGAATGTATTTCACCGATGCTGTCCCACATGCGGTTGTCACCGACGATCGCATGTGTATAAGTAATTGATGAAATTCATTCAGATTGTTCCAAGCTACACTGATGAGCTGTTGTACAGCGAAACACCGTGTCTGTAGATTGAACTATATATATATATATATATATATATATATATATATATATATATATATATATATATATATATATATATATATATATATATATATATTCAAACAAACAAAGTGTTGTTCGCGAAATGTCGAAAAGTGCTCAATACCGTAAAGATAGATCGAATATACTATAAGTGGGCTTACCTCAAGTGAGTTTTGGTTCACGAAATGTTAGAGAGTGCTCAATACCATATATAGATAGAGCAAAATACAAAGCATGAAGTATAGTTACCTTAAAGTCTTCGCTACCAGAGGTTTCACCCTAAACGGGATTATCAGGCGACTGAAAAATATCGGTTAGTGGGCTGCTTAAATGCGTTGGTTATTTCGACGCCCACACCCACGCCCCAACCAACGCATTTAAGCAGCCCACTAACCGATATTTTTCAGTCGCCTGATGATCCCGTTTAGGGTGAAACCTCTGGTAGCGAAGACTTTAAGGTAACTATACTTCATGCTTTGTATATATATATATATATATACACAGTATAATGATGAAATAGTATATAAACCTAATTGCTGCTTTTTTTAATAAATGAATTTTTACCATTTTTTAAAATTTGCATTCTGTTGCTATAGATCGTTTTCATCTGACGTCACGGCGGCCATATTGGTGTACCGAAACAATGAAATGGCGGCCATATTGGTGTACCATCTTTATCCTGCGGGAATTTAGCTCTATTCTTATTAAAAAATTTCGTATTATTTCACTACCCCAATGGGGCCACCGATCACGTGAGTGAAAACGATCCATTGATCTAAAATTGTTCCAAACTTTCGGCTACAGTAAGATTATTTAATTATAATTACTGACCCTTATCAAATTCCATTGTTCTCTGTCTGCATAATATCAACGATTTTAGCCGGATGGGGGTTTATTCAAACGCTCTGAGGAAAACACGGACGGTCCTTTTTGTTAGCAGGGAAATTATCAGGGGTAATTCTAAACGAACTAAACTAGCACACTGCAATATTAAAAATATTGCAGCTAGCATACTGACTATGAATATTCAATAGAGGGTAAAATAATTTTTTCTCGTGCACCATTATTAAGTGACAATTGATGTTTAAAATGCTTGATTTCACCAATAGTATGATAGCTAAATTAAGTAATTGCATCAAAAATAAACAACAAAACAAGGAAATTTCACACAATTTAATCAACACAACTTATTTCACACACTATATATATATATATATATATATATATATATATATATATATATACATCCCGTTTAGGGTGAAACCTCTGGTAGCGAAGACTTTAAGGTAAAACTATACTTCATACTTTGTATACATATATATATATATATATATACAAAGTATAAAGTATAGTTTTACCTTAAAGTCTTCGCTACCAGAGGTTTCACCCTAAACGGGATCATCAGGCGACTTAAAAATATCGGTTAGTGGGCTGCTTAAATGCGTTAGTTGGGGCGTGGGTGTGGGCGTCGAAACGTCCGGCGCATTCCTTTGGAGCGTGGGTGTGGGCGTCGAAACGTTGCGCGCATTCCTTTGATTGTTTAGGTTGTTGATCCGAAATCTGTTTTTGTGCCGACAGGTCGAAACTATTTCTGATCTTTTGTTCAGTAAAAGTTGTTTGTCTGCCTTCATGATGAAAAGTTTTTCGTCCAAACATAAATTGCATCTTTTTGATCCTCCCGTGTAAGAAATTGAGTGTTTTAGTATAGACCAGGTTATGTCGAAACTTTGTTTTTTTTCTTTTAGATTCCAAATGTATTTCGAAAGTTCCGTCTCATTTGAATACTTTTTATTCTGGAAAGATTTAGTATGGTTACGATATCGCTCTTTAAATGTACTTGCTGTCATGCCAATGTATTGCTTAGTGATGTTCGTGTTGCTTATGGAAATAGATGCCTTGTATAATATGTTGTTTGTCATGCATTGCCCACGTAGGGGGCAATTGTCCTTAATCCTGCAATTGCAACTGCTTGTAACTATGCTTAGTGGCTTGCTTTTCCTGATTGTGCGTGAATTATGTTTCGTGATAATAGACTTGACGTTGTTCATGCAACTATAGCTAATCTTGACTGTGTTTTTGCTCTATCTATATATGGTATCGAGCACTCTCTAACATTTCGTGAACCAAAACTCACTTAAAACTCACCTAAATTATCGATGTTGCATAATAAGCCCAAGAAGGTATTTACTGTCATATTAACTTAATATAACATTGTTGGTATAACCTATAAAATTGCTTTGTTTAAAGCACATTTACTATTTCACATATACTGTGTATATATATATAATTACACAACATCAGTCAATAATATCACAATCACAACTTCTAAAGGGTTATCTGGAAAACGCGGGTACCGGGTATGGAAAATGCGGGTAATAATTTTAATGAATAATAATAATTTTATATATACATTTTTGCATATCGAAACCAAAAATGACAAAGATATTCTATTTTTTGTTGAAAATATCCCTTAAAATTTCACTCTAACGGCCATAAAGTCATTAGGATTTGCTCAATTGAGAAACGCATGCGTACTTCTTTGCACGTAACAATTGTGGTTTGAGTGAAACTTCTGTTGTTAGCAAAAGTTATAAACTGGCAGAAATTATAGGTTTTTCTTATCATAATAACGTCACGAAGACGTCACTGTATAACGTCATACAAACGAAAGAACTTCATTCATATATGTTATGTGCAGAATATCTAGCATATGGATCAAATTGTAAAGCTCTACAAACTCTGTGGTCAAATCAAATTTTCTCTAGCAACGGGCCAAAATAAATGTCTGAACAATGAGTGATTGTTGAGGGTCCGTCCTGAATGGTAAAATGGGAATTAGGATTTTCTGCATTTCCATCACTGACAAAGGGATCATAATTCCACTAAGAATGGGAAAATGTTTAGTGAAGAGAGCACTGAGGTGACTGGGATTTCATAAAATTTTGTAAATGGGACCCGACTAGTTGATAGCCAAGATTGTTAACTACATGCCGACGACGACACAACGTAGACAATAGTTAGTCTTCCCGGACATCAAAATATATAATTTTCGATAAAATGCCTTACGTCAAGGTGATGTTACACGGGCGAACGATTTTTATCACAACATGTTGCCGCAACAAAATTTCGTTAAAAATCGTTGAAAAATGGCATGTTTATACACGCATCAAAGTTTTTGTAATTTTGTTGCGGCAACATGTTGCGTTAAAAAAACGTTACCCGTGTAACATCAGTGAACTTCAGTCAGTTTTTACGTCGCATTTGTTTCAGCCTAAAACGAATTGAGTTCGCTGCACTAGGGAATTAAATTTTTGTATATGTAGTGTTGTCGTTTAGGCAGAACCCACGTTCGTTTACTAAATAAAAGCCACAAATATAGAACAGGCCTAAGCTGATGGAGGCGTTAAATTTTGTATTTTTAATTTGCTTCTCGCTTCTTTTGATGAATCGATCTCCTTATATAATAAGCTGAATTTTCGAAAAGTTTAAATGAATAAAGTGCGGGCGTTAACTATGACGCTGGCCAGGTTTACATTCTGCCTTTATTCTTTCATACTGGTATCGTGTGAACATTGTCGGATAAAAAGCTGATGATGACAGTTTTATTATCGGTCGTGTGAAAACGCCGCACGACTCATATGCGGCCCTGTCTCATCAGGTTTTCATCTGATCAGTGATGTTCAACAACTCTAAATCTTGTCCTCAGTTACTTTGCCTGCAAGTCGAATCGCGATATCAGTCTTGGTTTCTCAAGCACGTGGATAACAGCTCAACGGCTGAGCGCGCGGTTGATGCTTAATAAATCATGGATGGTCAATTTAAAATTCCTAAACTGACACTGAAAAGTCAGGGTCCTGATCTTCATAGCAATTAGCAATATACCAAGATTTAACTGGCGAGATGCTATCGTCGTGGATGAACTTGCTTGCGGCGCATTTGGTAATGTTTATGTAGCAAACTACCGTGAACATCAACAAGTTGTGGTAAAGAGGCTGATAGACCAAAACCGAGAAAGCAAGTGCGCATTTTTGAAAGAAGCCCGTCTTCTTCACGAGTTGGAAGATAACACCAACATTGTTCAATTTATTGCATTGTCTACCGATCCCTACGCCATCATGAACAGGGGCGCAACTAGAAAATTTCGATGGCAGGGGTTGAACGCAAGAAAGGGCAAAGTCGTTCAGTATTCTAAACAATTTGGGACTAGAAGCCAGTGGCGTGGGAAGCAGGGTGTGGGGGTATGGCCCCCTGGAAATGTTTTGAATTTTGGGTCTCTGAAACGGCATTTCCTGCATTTTTAGGACGCTTTTCTCGTATTTTCGGGTGCGGAAATTTTTATTTTGGTCTCGCATTTATGCGGAGAATTGTATAGCGTGCTACAACACGATTAATTATCTGTTTATCTAATGTCTAAGCTAGTATTAGAGGTCTCACAAAAAGGGCAGGGGTTAAAAAGGGCAGGGGTTGCACCCCCCCCCCTAGTTGCGCGCCTGATGGAAGAGTATGTTTTCTTTGATTTCCATCCATTTGGAATCGATAAGAAAGTAAGCTCTTTGCGAAACCTTCTTGACTTTATCGACGAGCAACTTGACTTCTCAACTTTTAGAAGATTTCAACTACGAATATTTTATATAAAGAATACTAATGAACAAAACATCCAATAACGTATCGTTTTTAAAGCCATTCAAAACACTCGCATCACGTGTTTTATCAGAATTGTTATGTGAAAAAAGTACGCATGCGTTTCTCAATTGAGGAAATCCTAATGACTTTATGGCCGTTTTAGTGAAATTTAAAGGGATGTTTTCAACAAAAAATAGAATATCTTTGTCATTTTTGGTTTCGATATGCAAAAATGTATATATAAAATTATTATTATTCATTAAAATTATTACCCGCATTTTCCATACCCGCATTTTCCATACCCGCATTTTCCATACCCGCATTTTCCATACCCCGCTACCCGCGTTTTCCTGATAACCCTTCTAAAGCTATCATTTATATGAAACAACGATCTTCGTGCAATCTGTATTTATTACAATTGACTGATTAGAACCTGAGACAGATTCTTCTTCGTTAGTATTTTCCTTGAAATACTCTCCCATTTTACCTTGCATGCCTATTTCGACCTTAGGTAGACCTACCTGCAATATTTCACTCGCTTTTCTTTTAAGCTATGACGAAGTACATTTATATACCTTAACCTCATCAGATGACCGGTGACCAGTGGTCTCCTGAGTAACCTGTTGAGCTATTCCGGCATCATACAATCTTGTAGCACAACTACGCCGCAGGGATTGATTTGTATAATGCCCTTCAAACCCTGCCTTTTTCATAATATTCTTTCCCTCCCCGCACCTCTTCTATAATACCAAATCTGACCATTTGGCTTTGTGAAAGCTCGCAAATAGAACGCGTTATCGCTGGTTTCCTTTGGAACGTGAGACAAATATTTCTTATACTGTTCAACAGGACAACGTTCTGGATTTTTAAAATTCTGATATGCCCGAACAACCTTTCTTTTGATACGCAAATGGGCTAACCCGCCGTCATTAGTCTTGCTGATATCCTCGACATACTGTAAATATTCACTACCAAATCCGTCAATTTGTAGCGACAGCTGTGAGTTTTCACTTCTTAAATTTTTGTGCTCTTGACCAGCCCTTAGAGCAAATTGAATCCCGAATAGATAAACTAAAGTATCTCTAAGCAATTCTCCGTTGCTGCTTCCTAAGAAACCATGCTTCTATAAATAATTATTCTTGCTCTTCCGAAATAAAATTTGCTTGTGCGACCTCTACACCTAATCCTTGCCCTGCCCTATCTTTCAACACAAAATTTAATGAGGAAATTGTGATTAGTGCATGGGTGTTGGCGGGCGCTTAAGTCTGAGTACGAGATTGGGTGGATGAAATTGGCCAGCATTGTATGGAGGAAAAACGATCTCGTGCTAGGCAAACAAACCCAAAGCGTTCAAAAAGATTTTATGCAAATAATGAGAACTTTGACTGATACGAGCGTCATGGGAAGCAGTCGCTTTCAATATAATTTCTGATATTCCTGACTGCAATGTCAACTTTTTTAACGAAGTCTGTTTTATCTACTCATTCTTGTCCAGCCCCTATAGTCATACGTCACCAGTGACGGTTCACTTCGATTTGTTGTGAACCTGCGAGGTTTTGACCAAAATTACCCCCCTTGGGCTTAAAATGATCCTGAATGATCCCTTTTTTAAATGAAACCTTTATAACGATATGCCATGAAGTATCACCCGAGCTCTGACCTGAATTCTGGGTTGTGAATTTCCCGTCAGCATTGTCAATATATAAGCGAAACCAACGAAAATTTAGGCTCTAACAACTCCAAAAGTAAGTATAAGCATTTGTTTGTTGTAATTATTTCGTAGATTAGCAATAATTTGGTAAAATTTGACGAAAACCATCTCGGCCGATCAGGCAATTATCGAACAAAATTTGCCTAGAGTTGTCGGCGTTGTAATGGCAAACAGGAGTAAATATCACGCAAAATAACCTAAAATCTGAATAGCTGACTTAAAAACGATCTTACTGATGTATTATGGTCGTATGTTCTTGTATAATTCTGTTTTAATTTGTAAATTTTCAAAATAAGTGTATATGATCGCGCGCGGGCGCACCATGGGGGGTCACAATGGAAAATCTTAAAAAATCAATATGGTATTTGCGTTGTATTATATTGCTTTAATTTTTTCAATTTGAATTTGTGAAATGCTGCTTTTCATTTTACTTCTCCAAAGTTTGGTGGTAAAGTCTTTCTCGTTAAATATTTAACATTTTGTTAGATTATAGTAATATTTTTAATAATGATTAGCATAAATTAGCATAATTTGCAAAATGGGTTGTCCGACAAGACCCGAAAACCCAAAATTTTAATAGTAGCGGTAAAAACGATTCAAATTATATATTGTGGTATTATTTTTGTGTTATTATGCCATGTTAATTAACAAATTGCCACAACCACCAAATTGACTGGTTTTCGGGCCAGACAAGAATGAGAGAACCAGCAATATTTGGTGCAATGGAAAGAGTATGAGATGGCAAGCTGTACTTCTTAACTCATACATCATGTTTCCTACTCGTTCTGAGCTGCACTGATTAGCTGTTGTACAGCAAAACGTACGTCTGCAGATTAAACAAATATGTATATGCTCCTACATTTGAATGTGCTTGAGCACTCTATGGGTAAATATGGGTGACGATAGCGTCAAGCAATGCCCACCACTCAAGAAGTTTTCCGAACACTCTGTCTCCATATTAATCTATTCTCGTTCCGAGCTGCACTAAAGAGCTGAAATGTTCTTTTGCAGTTTAGACAAATATATAATGCATATATTGTTACTATAAATCTTGGCAGTTTACACCTTTATACCACCCATGCACGTCCACATCGTTTCTCGAGGGGGATGGTACTCCGGAAATTTCTGGGTAGAAGTGTCCCACCGTATCCTCAAATCCTGGTCCTATCCCAGACCTAAAAAGGCAATTTTCTATACCCTATCCCAGACCTAAATTAAAAAAAAAGAACATAACCTCTCCCAGCACTGGTGTCACATTAGCATCTATACCCTATCTCAAACCAAAATAAGCACCCTATTGCGCACCAAAAGAGATAATTTGTATACCCCATCCCAGAACCCGGAGCTCGAAAACCACACCCTATAGTGTGGTACATACCACTATACCTTATTATATACAAGAGTACCCATTCCCCGGACATCTTTTGCACCTGGATAAAATACTTCCCCAGAAATATATATATATATATATATATATATATATTTATTTATTATATGGCTGGGTTTGATTTCCGGTCCGTACGCAAAACGACGCACGCTGATTGGTTCCTGAGAGGTCGGGATGTTACGATATTGACCTCTGGTTTGTGTCTGGGTCAATACGCTTTTTTCTCGGCCCTGCAAGTTTTGGCGAGAACATTTCTGAGTTGATTTGAATACAAATAAAAGAGAACTGGTTATGTTTATTCAAATATTCTGAACAATAAAATGTGTTAGAACATTGCTGCTGGTTTTCTTTAAAGCTGTTTATCTAAAAATACGACAAATAAAGGCCAAACTGGTGTAAACAAGAAGGCCAAGTAGCGACACGAAAAACTTAACAGGTAAGATAAACAGCATACTCCGAAGACAAAAACAGCGCTCGAAACTTAAAAATAGAATGAACCAATAGCCATATAATAAATTCCTTATTAACCTCGCTTGCTCGGTCTGTACGGGAAAGTATTTGCCCGAGGTTTTCGTACTCGGTTAATAAGTCGTTAATATATATATATATATATATATATATGTAATATTTATAAACCGCGCAGGAGGGCTTTATCGGATATAAAACACGAGGCGATAGCCGAGTGTTTTAGAGCCAATAAAGCCCGTACTGCAAGGTTTTTAAATGGCTTCTAAAAAGAATCACTTGATAGGTTCATTGGCGTAGTAATTTTGAAAATTAAGCTTATCTCAGCCGTTAAAAACCAGCGAGAAACTTAGAGCGAGTCTTTATCACATATATAGATCCGATACGCTCATGATTTTTCTTTGTGTTTTCCTCATGAATTATTAATGAATTTTAGAAATATATATATATATATATTTTAGAGATGAGCCGATTACGAAAATTGCCGATTACTGAAGCCGATTCTTTGGTGGCCGATTAATAAAAATAAACGGCCGATTAATCGGCATATGTCGATTAGTGCTACGTTGTTGGTTACCAGTCCCTGCGCAGTTTAGCAATGTTGTAGGGATTGCTATTGTGAAATATAACAGAAATGTTTCGTGATGATTAGTTTTGCGTGTTTTGAGAATCAATTTTGTTTTGTTTGTCCGACTTTCAGTTTTATAAATCGGTATGCGCTACGCTATTAGTATTTGGCAAATTGCAATGTAAAAACAAAATATTATTCGCTTTATGTGGTGCTAGCCTGTTTCGTTTGTCCGTGGAAATGTTCCCTGCCTCGCTAAACACACGCTCTGAATAAACACTTGAATTGGGAGGCTCAGATACTTCAGCACAACTTTAAACAAGTTGGGATAAACATGTTTCTTTGCTTGCCACCAGACATAAAGGCATGCTTGCAATGGCGGAAGGGCGAGAAAGGCGTCGATTTCTCCTTCAACTTTGTGGCTGGTGTTGGAAGTGCTGTCGCTTGACCCAACAATCTCGTCGAAGCAAGACCATAGGTGTTGATGAGGTTCAGTGCTGCAGCTCTTTTCCTGGGTTGAGATATTCTCGGTCGTGACTACCTCAACCGCTGAAGATCCTTTGCCATTTTCTCGTGTTGGTTTTAAAATTTAAAGTTTTAAAAGCGTTTCACAACTCTTTTGACGGACTAGAGTTCCGAAGTTCCGGTTCATTGTTTCCGAAGTTGGCGACAAGCATTGCAACTTTGTTTTGATGCTCGCTATTTAATCGGCTGCTATACGTAACGAATTTGCGGAGTTCGTAAACTTTGTGGCAAACGTCTGACTGCGGAACTCTTCCCCTCAAGAGTTATGTGAAACGCTCTGTAATCATTGTGAAATAAGGACTATTGTGTTTGCGCTTATGCAGTTACGGACTTATGGTGTGTGTGTTTGCGTCGTTCATGGAAAGCTTTATTTGAGACATGCACCGATTATTTTTCCGATTATTCAAAATAATCGGCCGGTTACCGATTATTTTAAATAGTTTGCGATTAATCGGCTCATCTCTAATATATTTTAAAAATCATTAATAATTCTTGAAGATAACACAAAGGAAATCAGTACCGCTAAAGAATCCTCCTGATTTACATAAACTTTAGCTTTGATTTTCTCGGCTTAGATGCTATTTTTCAAACTTACTACGCCAATTAACTTACCAAATGGGTCGTTTTTTTAAGCTTTTTAAAACATTCGCAGTACGTGCTTTAAATATTACATATATATTATATACATCAATTAAATATTGAATCAATATCAACTGATCGATCTTTGAATAGGTCAATCCGTTATGGCTTGATGTTGTTTTTGCAAAATACTGATATAATTCATAATAATATGTAAAATTTCAGAAAATAGAAAGTAGCAAATAAATTTATTCAATATTAAGAAGTACCTTGTATCATATAGTATTGGTATTCGTATGTACCGCGTATCCAAACTTTATCCTTTTTCCAAGCGCAAAATATTCCAAAGGAACAAAATGACGACACATCTGCAAAATAAAGTATTAATATATATTTCTTTCTATATTCAGTAGAATTTCCATTAAAAAACTTTGGTGCAAAACAAAGTGGTTTAAATACAACATCGTACCCAGTGTCTTAACTCGGTTTGCCGCCTGACCTCCACGTTCGCTGCGAAAAGATCCCGGACCAGGCTGGTCACCTGTGGTATGTATATATCAAAATAATCGATAGTGGGAGGGTTCCCGGCATATCATAATGCTTGATCTTGCTGGAATGGGCAAAAAATATATTGGATTTTTAAACAAATGGTATAACCTTGCGACAAGATTTTAAAACCGAAACAAGTTCTTTGACAGTTATTGTTTTAATTTACGCTGAGTATATATAATTATTTTTTTATCAATCGTGAGCGGGCGGAATCCTTGGTAATGCTGTAATTTGATTGGCTGCGTGAGCGGGCAGTCTTTTTACGATATCTGACCACGGTCACGGAATCCTAAATTTAATTTTAAAATTCATTTAAAATTGACCGATTTTCATAACTATTTCGCTTGCCACAGAAAAAATAAATTCAACAGAGAGCTACGGGGATGCAAATGAGTTTTATTATCCAAATGGTTTTGACAACTTCATGTGTAAACAGCGAATTTAAAAAAAAACGCAGGGAAAACTGAAAGCAAAATTTACGAGTTGACATTTATAGAGAAAACAGTTTAAAACGGTAGGAAAAACATACATAAACTTGTGAACACAGTATTTTGAATCACTAAATGAAACCATATAGAAATATATATAAAAAATCATACCACGAGATTAAGATAGAAAAGCTCAGTGAAACCTTTTGACACTAAACTGTCTTTCTTCTGTTATCCAACCGCTATACTCAACAAAACCGCTTCTTTTACCTTTTAACCAAACATTTTCAACATGCCAACCTCATCGTCTCATGTCCTTAAAACTTGAAATTACAAATGGCTTACTGACAAGCATTTTCGTCTTCAAACTCGAGGACCACACTTTCAATTTTCATGCAGTCAGCCAAATATTGAAAGCGACTTTCCATGCAAGCGAACAGCCAAAAACTTGGTCGTTTGGAGAGAATGCGTTGCGTTTTTACTTAGAAATATATTAGACTTAAAGAAAAGGCCAAAGACTCTCGTTCAAGTTAACTTTATTCCGCATCTTCTAGTTTTGACGGTTTATAAGGCAACAGCCCGTGTATACGGACGGCACATGACATCGTTTCGACGTCGATTTGCGCTCAAAGTCGGGTTACGACGTCGACCTACCAAAAATCGACGTTATTTCGACATCGCTTTGGTGAACGTTTTATCGACGTAAGTAGTATGGGAAAAGGGGTTCTACGACGGGTGGATCGGGTGGATCTTTTGATCCACCCATGACGTCACTATTTATGGTCTTATATTAATTTATGCATCTTAGCGGTGTTGTTAGAGTTGTTCTTTCGACGTTGAACCGACGTCGATATTGTGTCGTCAAATTTGAGGTTGCTTAACCACTGAAATATCGACATTGTTTCGACGACGCCTTGTCAACGTGTTATTGACGTCAGAAACAGCTGTTGTTTTGACTTTGAATCCATGTCGATAATGTGTTGTCAAATTTCACGTCACTTAATTACCACCAACGGGGTAAAGTAGGGGGGTATTCTACAGACCTCAAAACATAAGCTTATTTAATTTCGACATATATCATATGCATGTTTTACGAATGCTATTTCAACTGTATTTATATTTTCCAGTATAAAGCTAAGACTTGCTTAATAAATCTCAATGTTTAACTATGCTTTTTCAAGGAAATTAAAGATTAATAAATACGCTTATGATTACTAAATAAGTTGCATGACCCCCCACAAACTATATACGTTTGGCAAGTACATTGATCAAGGAATTCAAAAATGACAGTTACAAACACTTTTGAGGTCACATGATCTAATTAGCTATAACAACTCTATGAAACGTCCCTGCCACTTGTGTAAAAACTTATAAATAAATGAAATAAAATAAATATATGTCATCGACATCTCCAAGGTAGAACACGTCCAGAACAGGCAATATTTACGTTTCAAATCATTACAATTTCCAACCTTACAAAACTCAATCAATGGCAAAAAAATGCTGACCATCAGCTCCCTGTCCTTTATTGTCACCGAGATCGTCCTCTTTAATAATAATAATAACATTTATTTTTACCGCGCAAATTCAACTTTAAGGTTTTCAAATGCGCCTTACAATAATTTTTGACATGGCCGAGTCAAAGGCATATCAAAGCGCTCAGGCAGCCGCCATACGACACATATCGGCCCACGAATTACAGATAAGCCTTAGGTGTTGATTTTACGGAGGGAGGAAAACCGGAGAACCCGGTGAAAAACCCTCGGAGCACAGGAGAGACCAACTAAACTCTACTCACATGAGTCCCAAGCTCGACAACGGGGTTGTTCCCAGACGGTCACCCATCCAAGTACTAACCCCGTCTAACCGGGGTTAACTATTGGTGAGAGGCAGCGCCCTAACAGCACACGCCATCCGTGCTCCATTACGTTCCGTAATGATCCGTCTCGCCATGGCTGATTTCTTCTTGATCATAATTCTCGTTGCAATCGGTATCTAATTCGTCGCCATCCTCCCCTGACAATTTGCTCCATCGAAAATGTTATCAATGACTTAAAGGAATTCATTCGAATCATTTATTAGGCGACCTCTCAGCACCATCTCCAAGGTAGGGCATGCTCAAAACAGCCAATATTGACGTTCAAAATCAATACAATTTACGAACTTACAAAACTCAGTCAATGGTGGAGAATGCTGATCAATGTTCCCTAGAGCCTGTCCAGTTGTTTCAATCCACAAGACGCGGCCCACTTGAGTCCTTTTTTTTCGATTATTCAGAGAGATAATATATGCAGTTCTGGTCGCTCAAAAGCGTGCGCGACCGGATATTAAAGTTCGATTTTTTAATTGAGGTTATTTCAAACGAAAATAAAAAGGTAAGGAAAACTACATTTTGTTAAATTTCGTATTATTTGATTCGCTGAGCAATTAAGCTACGTTTGAGTCGTCGTGTGCAAGGATTGTATGCTGGCAATGTGAGTTGAAGGCGAAAATAAAAAGGTAAGGAAAACTACATTTTGTTAAATTTCGTATTATTTGATTCGCTGAGCAATTAAGCTACGTTTGAGTCGTCGTGTGCAAGGATTGTATGCTGGCAATGTGAGTTGAATAATCTCACGTGAGAATTACACGACACGATCAGCTGACATATTAAGTAAGCTAGGAGTTCCGAACCTCGAAAAACGAAGGATGCAACAACTTTCAATTTTCATGTACAAGGTAAAAAACAGAATGGTTCCTGATTATTTGTGTGATATGTTTACAAATACTAGTGACGTACACGACCATAACACAAGACAATCGAGAGCCAATTTGACATTACCTAAACCAAAAACAAACAATATGAAAAATGCATTCTCATACAGAGGGGCGGAAGTCTGGAACTGCCTTTCTTCATCACAAAAGTCCTCGGAAACTATTGCTAATTTTAAATCTAACATAAAACGTACATGTTAATATTAAGTAACATATTCATGTTGCCTTTCTTCTTATCTATAGTTATAATTAACCTTCTTGTAAATATCGTAATTCATATTTTTTACTAGTGTAAGCACGGCCGGTTGGAAGATCACCTTTTCTTTTCTTTGTACATAATTATTTTTATCAGGTGAAATTGTACCGTGTTGAAATATAGTTCATAATAATAATAATAATAATAATAATAATAATAATAAAAGCTTTTTGCATTTCGATAATTATTTACTGAAGCTTCAGCAACAACTACCACTTAGCTGCTTCAAACAAGAATGTCGCTGCAACGTCATATGCATTTTAAATTAATAGCTGGACTGTGTATAGATTATGCCAATGGAGATTACTCGCAAATGAAGACGGACAATATTAAATATTTGACTTGGTTTTATTCGTTCGCGTCTTCTCGTTCGAGATTGAACAAAGAACTTCGATCAATTATTGCATGGATAGTTACAGTTCTCTTCCATAGTCAAACCCGGTCCTGGTATCTTAAATATTACTGAATACAAAGACCACTCTTCGTCGCCATGGACATGACTACATGTAGTCCAGCTGCTAACAACAAAAAAGTAGTCGAATTGTTCGTTTTATGATACAAGCATGCAACTTGGCATGTAGATAGAGTTACTACTGCTGCTGATTTTCTGATATAGGGCCAATGCAGATTTGTTCCTGGTTGCCACAAAATCGAGTTTTTCTTCCAATTTACCTATTAAAGTACAGACGTATAAAGTTCACTTTTGGCAAATATAACTTATATCGTTAGAAAGTTTGCAAAAAACTATATGAAATTAATAACTCAAAATAGGCTTGGAAAATCGTACTACCCGCTTAAATGTCCTTCATATAGTTTTTTGCGAACTTTCTAACGATATAGTTCATATTTGCTAAAAGTGAACTTGAAATTTTACTTTTTGTAGAAGATTGTACTTTAATAGGTAAATTGGAAGAAAAACTCGATTTTGTGGCAACCAGGAGTGAGGCCACACCAATTTAATTTTGTGTTTTACGGGCCCGCCGACGCTAAAAATCCGGAAAACAGAATAAAAATAAAATTGAAAATTTATCCTTTTATTTTTAAAATAAAAGAAAAAATAAGTCAAGAATCCAAAATAATAAAAATCAATGGTTTTGTTCTTGCCGAAGCTCACTTTTTATGGCTGAAATGACTTGTCAAAACACGCTGAATTGCCGAGGTTTTGCACTTTTGGTTTTAATAATATTGTTTGGATCGTGTTTTGAGCAATATTCATGAACCGGAACCCAGCAGACTTTAGGCAAAACTTTAGGCTCCAGTCCTCTAATATGGACATGCGCAAATTATGGGCATGCGCAAAACATGGCCGATCCGCAAGACGCTCTCACGTGTGCTTTCAAGCTGCAGCTCGCCCTTTATGTAAATATCTTGGATGTGCCGTGATGGCGGGCCTACCAGATTGTGCGTGGTTCTCTGTTAGTACATTCACAGATCCTATAAACACTGCAAAATTTGTCTTGCTAACTCTTGTGTCTTATTGATCAGAATCAGTTAGGCAATGGCTAATCTATTATATCAATACATTGTACTATGTTGCTTTATAAATCCTTTCTTGTGATACATAGATTTCTTGTGATAAATTTTAACATTCCTGAATCATCAATATAATTTTATTTTTATTTTTTTCCCCTCCTCCGATCCTGAAAAAAGAGGATTTCTGCCCGCAAAACACAAAATAAAATTGGTGTGGCCTGATGGTGAGAATATTGGTGAAGTGAGTTTTATTAAATATATTGCAAAACTAAACGGTGAGCGGGAGTATTTTAGGAGGCGTAGCGGAATCAAGTTCATACGTTTTCGACACAGTGGCGACCCCGGCAGGATTGCCGAACATTGATTTTAAACGGCGAAATTTGTTGGTGTACAACGCGTGTCAACATTCAAGACTGACGTGAAAGTTGCATTTTAAACGGCGATTGTTCGTGAGTTTGTGAATTAGTATACGACAAATACATTAACTGTGATTTAACTTTACTTGTTCTACTAAATTTGTTTGCGATTGGTGTATGTTCTGTTGGTTTATTTGGTGAAAATTTGCGAGAATTTGTACTTTCGTTTTGTGATTGGCAACTGGAGGTCTCGGTACGAGTCATATAAAATACTTCATTTAAGAACATTGGATTGGATCAGAGAGTCTTACATTGCATTTATTGGAAATTGAACTGTTTTGTTAACTGTTTTAAGCTAAATTAATGTACAAAAACATGGAAAAAACATTGGAAGACCTTCGTAGCAAGTTGAAAACATTAAAGTTTTGTGTGGGTAAAACTAATGAAGTCATTGGTAAACATGATAAGGAGGCACTGGTGAGACACAACGTCTATCAGTCACAACTATTTCTACAATGGTCAACACTTTGAAAGAGAACATCGAAGAGACAATGTTTGCTAAAGGGGAAACAGAAGAACAAGTCAACGACTGGGCTAAAGAAACTGAAGTCTGTCTAGCTGAAGCTGATCAGTGCATACGGCAAATTACAAAGGAGTTAAAAGGTATGGAGTTGGTTGCGCAAGAAGCTATTACGGAACAAGAACAGCAACAGAAACTTGAATTCGAGAAACTTTTAACTGAACATAAATTGAGACAAGAACAAGAAGCTGCGAAAGAGAAAATGAAGCTCGACCTATAATATCAACAAAGGCTGCAGGATGCCCAATAGTAGAGGACCTGGCTTCGAATTGTATGCACATAATTTAGGAGAGGGTAACTCAACTGATATAGGCTAATATGACCCCAAGGAACAACTTGGGATGTGTGCCAAAATCTCTATCCGGGGCGAACAGCCCGAAAATGACCACGGCCTTTTTCACCGGAAGTGCTACTTCCGACATAGCTGTATCTTCTAAACCGTTTCAGCTACAGATTTTTTTAGGTGCTCAAAATGTTCAGAATGGCCATGTTTAGGGGGGTCATACAAGAGTGAAAAATCTCTAATTTGATATTTTACAAGAAAATCGCTAAAAACCGTTAGGGCAACTTCTCACCATACAAATACCTATACTGGAGTTGACATATATTTATCAACTTAAACTTTCCGGACTTAGAGCAGAGTTAGAACATTTATTTGTGTTTTTTTACTAGAGTTGAACTGACAATTTTGAATTTGATCAAGGCATTTTTTTTAAAGAAAGAAAGCGAGAATCTAATGAATATAAAGAAATTGTATTTTAACTTAAAATAAAAAATGAAAAACAAAGCTTATTACTTTAGTAGACAGCAGTATCTAGAAAGCTTAAATGTTTCAAAGATCAGCAGGGAAATTTCCCAACAGCCAACAATGCAACTTTTAAAACTACATTACTACTGTTTTCCCATAGCCACACGTGCATGCATCTGGCAGGCTTTCGGGTCTTGAGATCACAATCTCAGGGACTAATAAACTGCCCCTTCTTACAAAACCATATAAGACTCGGCATTCATAATCAAAGTGGCGTCTCAAAATGGGGCTTGGACCCACAGCTGCTCTTGGTAATAGCATCTATGGATATGTTTCCTTGAATTAGTTGAGGTGCAAGTAGCACTCTCAAAGTCCATCTTGAGGGCATTGCCATCAAATGCAGCGAGACGAAGATCGTTAAATTTCTCCGGGTCTATTGATGGTTTGAGATACTTGACTAAGAATGTCTCCGCCATCTGTATTGCGCTTTCTGTTAGCTGCGGACAGTCGAAATTCAGGATCAGAAAGCAATTTCCTGGTTTGCGGAGAGCTTTCAGGGCTGAAAGTTTAGGTGATATCTTGCTCGTTGTATCGCACCCAGTCAGCGCATGGAGTGCTGGAAGACACTTGTGAGCTCGTCTCCCAGCGCTGTGCAGCTGTCATGGAGTGGTAATATTGATCTTTTCAATCGATGCCAGAGTTCTTGCAGGACAAGATCTTTCCAATTGACTGTGATGTGGTATATAAACAGGCACACAAAGACATCTGTGTCACCTGATGACAGCGTCAAGGATGTAGGTCCTGACTGGTGACTTAGAATGTCCTGCACATGGAACATCATCGTATCCTATCATCAGCTTCCTCGTGATTGGTGGTGATTGGTGGTGAACCACTCAACATAGAATGCCTGGAAAGCAGTTTTGCTGATGGAGGACGACCAAAAGTTCTCTAATACTACTGGAACATTTTGGTTCGGTGATATTACATCAAGGACATCCATTTCATTTGACTTTCCTCTTTTTCCCCTCTATACATTCTTGATGCTGTCCTCTCTGTAAGAGTAGTAAACGATGTGGATCTCAACACAGTTGTTAGATCTCATCCCAGCTTTGGTGACCATGTCAAGGCAATAGCAAAGTCTTGGTCATCTTCCATCAGCAAAACTGCTTTCCAGGCATTCTATATTGAGTGGCTCACCACCAATCACCAAGGCACCAAACATCTATACCTTGATATATCACCACATGCATGAATGGTATCAGCTGTGTGTGCTTCTCCATTCCCTCGGCTCAACTGCACACACGAGGAGGCTGACGACAGGATACGATGATGTTCCATGTGCACTGTGCGAGACATTCTAAGTCACCGGTCAGGACAGGTGTATTTGTGTGCCTGCTGGGAGACAAGCGCACAAAGTGTTTTCCAGCACTCCATGCGCTGACTGGGTGCGATACAATCAGCAAGATATCAACTAAACTTGCAGCCCTGAAAGCTATGCGCAAACCAGGAAATCTCAAGACCAGAAGGCCTGCCAGATCCGTGCATGTGTGGCAAGTGTGCTCGCAAGAATGGGTGTCCCTGCAGGGTAGTTGGGATCAAGTGTCGCAAGGAGTGGTGAGTGTTGCCAAAACCCTATCACTGAATGAACACTGCTCATCATCCTCATACCTGAACTCTGTTGTGTTACCCTTCATGTTCCTTACCCTTGTTTACGTGACACATCCAAATGGGATTGCTTTGATTGTGGGATTTTCGCGACGCGATGCGGTATCCTAAGTTATCATATTGTCACCGGCGTAGGAAGCAGGGGGCTGGGGGGGGGGGGGCTGCAGCCCCCTGAAATTCTGAAGTGGGGGGCTCAGCCGGTCTATTATACACGTGTGATGGCTCAAAGAAACATCCAATCTTAACTGAAGAAGGTAGATTTAAATTTTCTGTTGAGTGGTACTGTGTTTAATTCCTGATAATTGACGATCGAGAGCCCTTTCTAGAGCAAAGATATATAATTAATTGGTATTTTATAATCTTCAGAAATCTCTTAAATCTCCTCTAAAAATGCAGGAAATGCCATTTCAGAAACATCTTCCTATGTCTCTGATATTGCAACCTGTGCATGGAAGAAGTGACAACAGACAGTTACCTGTACTTGGCAACAATTAGAGCTCAAGTTGTGTTATTCTTTCAAATTGCAATATATATTACAATTATATGGGAAAACAGTACTAATGTGGTTCTAAAAGTTGTATTTTTGGCTGTTGGGAAATTTCCCTGCTGATCTTTGAAACATTTAAGCTCTCTAGATACTGCTGCCTACTAAAGTAATAAGCTTTGTTTCTCATTTTTTAATTTAAGTTAACATTCCATTGATAATATTGATTGAAACTACAATCGCTTTATATTCATTAAATGCTCGCTTTCTTTCTCTTAAAAAAATGCCGTGATCAAATTCAAAATTGTCAGTTCAACTCTAGTAAATAACACAAATGTTCTAACTTTGCTCTAAGTCTGGAAAGTTTATGTTAATAAATATATGACAATTCCAGTATGTAGGTATTTGTATGGTGAGAAGTTGCCCTAACGGTTTTTAGCGATTTTCTCGTAAAATATCAAATTAGAGATTTTTCACTCTTGTATGACCCCTAAACATGGCCATTCTGAACATTTTGAGCACCTAAAAAAATCTGTAGCTGAAACGGTTTAGAAGATACAGCTATGTCGGAAGTAGCACTTCCGGTGAAAAAGGCCGTGGTCATTTTCGGGCTGTTCGCCCCGGATAGAGATTTTGGCACACATCCCAAGTTGTTCCTTGGGGTCATATTAGCCTATAACAGTTGAGTTATCCTCTCCTAAATTATGTGCATACAAGTCGAAGCCAGGTCCTAGACTACAACTAAACTCAGCGAGTCCATCTAACATACAAGCATCTGGCTCTGCTAAAATGCCAAAACTAGTCATCTCGAAATTTGATGGAACCCCTCAGGACTGGATCAGATTTTGGGGACAGTTTCAAGCTCAAATCGATAAGTCTAGTCTTGAGCCAGTCACCAAATTTTCATACCTAAAAGAGTTAGTTGAAGTCAAGGTACGAAAGCTAATATATGCATGGACTACCTTTCACGAACGAAGGATATGATAGAGCACAAAGAATCTTCTAGAAAAGCGTTATGGCCAAACGAGCGAGGTGGTTGGGGCTTATGTTCGAAGCATACTTGGATTACCTACTATCCGAGAGCGTGATGTTGCTAAAATACATGCCTTCTATGAAACATTGTTATATATCGTGGAATCTTTGCAGACATTGGACAGTTTGGGTAAACTTGATGCGGCGGTCAGGTTTAGAGGTGGTCAAGTGTGAACTTGCGATGACAAATGAGAACTGGAGTGATTGGACTTTCGTGGAATTTGTGGAAGCTCTTGGAAAGTGGACAAAGAACAATCCGGTCAAAGATAATCTGAGTGGGAAGTTCCGTAGAGAAAGTTCATTTTTGGCTAAACGAGACGATGCTTCATGTCCTAAAATCAAGCGCTGTCTGTACTGTTCTAGTGATGCTCACCGAGCAATTAACTGTGACAAGTTCGTGAAATCTGAGGACAGAAAGGAAATCTTAGCTGAGAAACACTTGTGTTTTAACTGTACTGGTGCGAAACACAGGGCTGCGGCGTGCAAGAGCAAGGGCAAATGTTTGGTCTGTCAAGGAAGACATCACACCTCAACATGCGACAAGAGTCAAAAGCCTCGTGAACCTGGGATGACGGTAAATCATATCGGTCGAAGCGCTGTTATACATCCAGTAGTTGTGGTTCGTATAAATGGTTTCAAATTCCGTGCTCTACTCGATAGTGGTGCAATTCATTCGTATGCGTCTTCTACAGCCGTCAACCTTACTCGTGCCAATCTAAAATCTACTGGAGTCCGACAGATCGCGATGTTAACTGGAGTGACAACAAGAACAATGCAAGTGTACGAAGAAAAAATGCACTCATTATCTGGTGACTTTGACCTAGATGTGAAAATTACTAAAATAGAGAAGAGAGAGTTGTTATCATTGGAGAAACCCCATTACAAAGAAATTTTACCCAAGTGCTCTCACCTGCGAGGAGTTCATATGGATGATGAAGACGAAAAAGAGTTTTTACCTATCCACCTCATCCTTGGAGCGAACGACTATGCCAAGATACGTACTAGCGAGAGTTTACGAGTCGGTCAAAGCGGGGAGCCAGTCTCCGAACATACCAAGTTTGGTTGGTCCATTATGTCCCCAAGGGCAAATCAAGAAGTATCTCTAGGGTGCCTTGCTGTCAATTCGGTTACAATTCCATTAAACAACGTTGGTGCAGAACAAAGTGGTTACTTAAATACAACCTCGTACCCAGTGACTTAACTCTGTCTGCCGCCCGGCCTCCACGTTCGCTGCGAAAAAAAAACCGGTCCAGGCTTGTCACGTGTCGTATGCATATATCAAAATACTCGATAGTGGGAGGGTGCCAGGTGTATAATAATGCTTGATCTTGCTGGAATTGGCGAAGTAATATTTTGGATTTTGAAAGAAATGGTTTAACCTGCGACATGATTTTAAAACCGAAAGAAAGTTTTTTTGACAGTTGTTTTAATTTACGCTGAGTATATTTAAGTTTTTACTGGAAGAATCTTTGATCTTCTTATTCTTTTATCTTTAACTTGGGTGCTTAAATAAAAATGTCGTCGATATCTCAGAATGTTTCACTCCAACTCCAGTTACGCCGCAGTTTTTATCTTTCGTCGCTTGATTATAAAATATGAATACGCCACCAGGGCAACGTTGTCGTCTTATTCAAAGTATATTCAAATATCGAACAATACCAATCACCGACAAATGAAAAAAATACACGGTAACGTACCAAAATAGTAAAATGTCTGAAAACAAGATCATTATAGCAAGACACGTTAAAAACAAGTGTAAGATATACTGTAGAGCCATTGCTGTCATCTGCATGTCCTAATTTCATGTAGGTTATTGGTCGTTTGGAGACAACGCGTTGCATTGTTTACTTAGAAAGATTGTATTATTTCAATTAAAGGATAAAAACTATGTTTAAAGTTAAATTTATTCCATATCTTATAGTTTTGATTGTTTAAAAGGCAACAGCCAGTGTACCCAGGCGGCACATGACGTCGTTTCGACGTCGATTTGCGCTCAACTGAGTCGGGTTGCGACGTTGATCTACCAAAAATCGACGATATTTCGACGTCGCTTTGGTGACGTTTTAAAGACGTTGGAAATTTAGGTTGTCTAGACGTTGAAATGACGTCAACATTGTGTCGTCAAATTTTACGCAACTTAACCACAATACCGACGATGTTTCGACTCTGCGTTGTCAACGTGTCATCGACGTCACAAAGAGTTGTTCCTTCGAGGTTGAATCCACATCGAAAATGTGTCGTCAAATTTCACGTCACTTAATTACCAACAACGGGGGTATAGTAGGGGGTATTCTTCAGACCTCAAAGCATAAACTTGTTTAATTTCGACAAATATCATCAAATGCATGTTTTACGAATCATCGTCATTTCAACTGTATTTATATTTTCCAGTATAAAGCAAAGACTTGCTTAAAAAATCTCAATGTTTAACTAGGCTTTTTCAAGGAAATTAAACAGATTAATAAAAACTCTTATGATTACTAAATAAGTTTATACGTGACCCTCCACAAACTATATGTTTGGAAAGTACATTGATCAAGGAATTCAAAAATGACTGTTACAAACACTTTTGAGGTCACGTGCCCTAATTAGCTATAACAACTCTTTGAGACGTCCCTGCCACTTTTGCCAAAGCTTATAAATTAATAAAATAAAATAAATAGATGTCAGCGCCATCCCCAAGGTAGAACACGTCCAAAACAGCGAATATTCAAGTTCAAAATCAATACAATTTACAACCTTCAAAACTCAATCAATGGCAAAAAAAAAATGCTGACCATCAGCTCACTGTCCTTTTATATTGTCACTGAGATCGTCCTCTTTCAATATCGTACCCAGAGCCTGCGATCCTTTCGGTCAGTACCATGGAACGGAGGTTCTGGGAAACTCCGATGAAAAAAACGAACAAAATTGGGTTTATGTTCCCAGTGCTCTGGTTCCCAGTTCCCTATAATTTGTTACTGTCATTGACGACCTTTAGCCGTTTCGAAGACCAGGGAAAATATTTGTTTACCGATAAAGAATGGCCCAGTATGTTTTACAAAGCTGTTGACAAAGCGTTGCGATAGAAATGGTCTTTCTTAACCTTTTTTCAATAATCGTCAACAGGACGATTTGACGAGAGTGTTTTATATGTCCAAGTCGCCATCGGCACTCGGCGGTGATCGGCTCAGCCGCTCATGTAAGGAATTGTACTTTCTGTCAGGAATTTTGGCTAAACTACATCGACCTTGTATTCTCTAATATAATTTTAAAGATCTGAGACGAAACTGCGAAGAATTACGAGACGAGCGAGACGATGGATGTTTGTTTGGCGACGAAGCGAGAATAACAATAGTTTTTAACTTGTAAATTGTCGGGATTTTTGCTGTTTTAAATTATTTCATGTGTTCAATTGTATTTTGGGTCTGTCGTGTATAATTATGTGTTACAGAAACGTCGAGAAATGATTAAACAAGTTTGCAACGTGCACATTATTTGAAATGCTACTGTTTTTAAACTAACCGATCAGATGACAAGTTTCATCGGAGTTCCCCAGAGCCTCTGATCCTTGGTAATGACCAAAAGGATCGCAGGCTCTGGGTACGAGATTGGACTTCTTTTGGTTCCATTACGTTCTCGCCAGGATCCGTCTCGTCATGGCTGATTTCTTCTTGATCATAAGTCCCGTTGAAATCGGTATCTAATTCGTCGCCATCCTCACCTGACAATTCGCGCTCCATCAAAAATTTCATCAATGTTTTAAAGCACTTCATCCGAATCATTAATTAGATGACCTCTCAGCACCATCTCCAAGGCAGAACATGTTCAAAAACAGCCAATATTCACGTTCAAAATCAATACAATTTACGAACTTACAAAACTCAGTCAATACTGGAGAATGCTGACCAATGTTCCCTAGCCTGCCTGTCAATTGTTTCAATCCTTAAGACCCCCCTCGAGATCTTTCTATTTTTTGATTATTCAAATAGATAATATATGCAGTTCAGGTCGCTCAAAAAAGTGCGCGACCGGATATTAAAGGTTGATTCTTTCATTGAGGTTATTTTAACCGATTATAAAAAGATAAGGAAAACTCTACATGTTGGTTTCGTATTTATTTCTTATTCTGGGTTGGCAACCTATAGCTTAATTTAAAGGTTCTCTGCATCCGTTGGTTTTAAGCGGATTATTCTACAGATTTTTAACCAATCATAAGAGATGCACGTGTTGCTTATATTTGGGTAACACGCCAGGACGCGGAGTACCGTCTTCGCAGAGGTCCACCCACTGTTCAACTAATCAGAAATTGCGACATTTTGATTCGCTGAGAAATTAAGGCTACGATTTGATTCGTCGTGTGCAAGGGTTGTATGCTAGCAATGTGAGTTGAAAGGCACAAAGATTTTTGCATTTCGCTAGTTATTTACTGAAGCTTCAGAAACAACTACCAACTTAACTGCTTAAAACAAGAATGTAGCTGCAACGTCGTATGCATTTTAAATTAATAGCTGGACTGTGTATTTGTCTAATGAATAGATGATGCCAATGGAGATTACTCGCAAATGAAGACCGACAATATTAAATACTTGACTCGGTTTTATTTGTGTTCGCGTCTTCTCGTTCGAGATTGAAGAAAGAACTTCGATCAATTATAGCCTGCGTGCAGACGCGCGCACCACCCTCCTGAAATCGGGGGAATGTGGTCTGCGAAACGGCGTTCGTAATCGTGTTCCTGGTCACGTGAACCAAAATAATTAATTTTAGGCTAGCATAATTTTCACACCAATACTCTATTTGCAAGTCACTGTTATTAGGCTTGCGATTACTTTCACGTTTGTTTCGTTGAACATTTAAAAACAAATCAATCAATTTGGACAGGTTTCTTTGAAATCACGCCGCAAGTTCATCGATTTGTTTTTAAATGTTCAACGTTTTCTGACGAAACTTGCAACTTTCAAACCTAAATAATCGCATTCCTATAAACGGTAGCTTGCAAATGGCAGTAACAAAATGGCGTCGTTCTCTCAAGGGATTCAGCGTGCTTGTTGGATTTTTTAAATTAGCGGATTATAAGACGAGCAAATACGGTGTTTATTTTGGTCGACAGTTCTATTTTGAGGGAGATTATATTGATGAGAGAATGGACGAACTGGCGAAAAGCCAACTGCGTTTAATGTGAAGAAATTGAGACTTTTGTTGGTGTCGATGTTGTTATTTAATATTCCAAGCTGATTGCGATTATTATCTGGATCAGTAGCAAGTCGTTTCGACGGAGAACTCGTGTGAGTACTGCCACAATCGAGTTCTATTTTTCTTACATTGAGCAGCTGGCATGGATGTCTTGAATGATGTAAATCGTAGAGGTCGGCCTCGACTTTTCACAGATTATTTATTGCACCGTTTTATTACGGTGTTTTTTTTAGTTCCTCGACACAAGATTTGCAAATATATTGTGACTTCGGATGAACTATAAATTCAAGCGTAGCTTTAAATTCTTCTTTCGCTTTAAATGCACCTTTACCATCAACCAGGTTTTTGTCGTTATGTTTCAAAATTTCACAAGAGCAGAGAATACATGTTGACATTTCAAATAGGATAGACAAAGGAAGACAATATAGGGAGGGAAAACCCGCTATATATAGCATTTTCGCATGAGAATTTGCTAATGATAAAACATCTGACAAATCAAATATCGGCTACTTAAATTACCTTTTGTCAACCAATCACATATTAGTCCTTAAAATCTGGTGAAGTCTCACGTGACCAGAACACGATTACGAACGCCGTTTTGCAGACCCCATTTCCCCGATTTCAGGAGGGGGAAGGGCGCGTCTGCACGCAGGCTAATCAATTACTGCATAGATAGTTACAATTCTCTTCCATGGTCAAACCGGGTCCTGATATCTTAAATATTACTGAATACCAAGACCACTCTTCGTTGCCATGGACATGACTACATGCAAACTACAATATTGACATATGCTAATATTTGTATAGACGTCGCTGGGACAGGTAGCTTATTTGGAAGTATTTGCTTGTAATTTTTCAATTTAACAGTGGAACATTACTAAGATAAACAATAGGCACGCAATGCGTACATGCGTCTACGTGTAGAGCCATGGTGGTATACACAACCTCCTACCCAGGTCCTTGCCATATACATCGTTTACAATCACGTGACATTAGACGTTATATTGGTTGATATTTTCAGTTAACGTAAATTTCCAATATCCTTGTTAAGATGAACATGACGGTCAGCAGTGTGTCAATTGCAACAGTGTTTGTCAACTGAAAAGTAAACCAAGACGGCGGAGGTGATGTCATGTGCAAACGACGTACTCACAATTTTCCTCGTTAAGCATATGCCTTAATAACAACCATAGTAATTGTAACAATATGGAAACACATATTAAACCCACAACTCTAGTAAGTAAATCTACATCACATGCATCATGTGAGTGGATCTTTGATACTGGCAGTGTAATTAATATAACAACAGGGCACATAGCAATATACCAAAACTGGAAATGGCCAATTTAATTTGAAAAAACACATATTAAGCATGAAAGAATTTGCTACTATATATATATGCACAAATAATACTGCCATAATGAGCTACATACTGGTACTTTTATATGAAATTATGTGTATTATCGTAGTGAATAACATAGGTAAAATTGACATATATTGTTTCCTTTGACTAAACTGGCACAGATTATTTTACTTCGGTCAATTATATCATAAACAATGGGTCCAAGATTTTCCTCAATATCATTTGCTATTCTCAGTAATAATATATATATTATATATATATATATATTATATATATATATATATATATATATATAAGTGAGTTTTGGTTCACGAAATGTTAGAGAGTGCTCAATACCATAGATAGAGCAAAATACAAAGCATGAAGTATAGTTTACCTTAAAGTCTGATTTTCCTCAATATCATTTGCTATTCTCAGTAATAATGCAATATACACAATATAGGATACTCCACATAGATATTTCAGGACAAAAGGCGTCCTCTTTAATTTTTACAAAATTATTTTTCATGCCAATTTGGGGACTCATTTGTTACCAATATTCTAATAGAACAGTATTTATTATGTTTGTGGAGGACTTATAATTACATGTCCGCATGGGAACTAGTCAAAGCAACGCAGCGCGGTAATGAAATAGGCGACTGTTTCGCACATTCAATATATACAATAAAATACGTATGTATTTCACCTGTACGTCGTTTAATACCATGCGCGATAGCTCCGGCCGTTATATCTAATAGTCAAACTCACCAAGACGTCGTTGGTAAAAGTAGTGATAAACTCTCATAAATTAAGACAACTTTTGCTGACAGCTCCGCGATTCGAATGCTTAAAACAAATATTCTCCCTTCAGTGACACACTGCCAGGAGCGCCACAAAGCCAACAAGGGGTCGGTCTGAGACTTTGGCATTCGCGTTAAATTGTATTGTGTTTCGGATTGTTTTTGTGAGGCCGTTGTGCATTTCGTGAAAATTCATCACGCCAGATGTTGGCATTTTGTATGAATAACGTTCAGGCCCATGATTTGGAAATGAGGCGACAAGCCCGGACCAGAGATTTTGGCACCTAGCGGCCTCGGGCGGCGAGCGGAGATAAGACCATGGGTAGGAGGTCGGTTCAAATAGAGGTTGACGTTTGATAGAAAATAGATTATCACAAGGAGCCCATCATCATGCGGACGCATCCTGACTAGAGTTCACAATGCGCCGTCAGGAGTCTCTTCCCGTCATCTGATTACGAAGGTATTGAGGCAGTTGACTAGGTCCCTAGCAACACAGTCAATGTAGCTGATTGGTCTTCATCCTCTGGACGGACAAGGCATTCTCAAACAAATTACATCAGAGATGATTTGATCTTTGGTTCGGTGGCAGTGGCCTGAAAATCTGGCTCTTCGCTGAGCAATAATGATTGAAATTAATCTTGTGCTCACGCCATCATATATTCTGAACTCTAGTTAATAGGAGAGTACAGTATAGGTCTTGTTGTTACTTTTTTACATGGTCCATGTTTCACAGCCGTATTAAAGAATACACATGCCCTGAAGAATGACAACTTAGAGCGCCTGAAATGTTTGACTGCTAAATTATATGCAGTTTGTTACAGGCATTCCAAGCTTGACTTTTACGAGAGTGAAGCACTTTCTTGCTGTCGGCAACAAGGAACCCAGGTAATTGAAATCCTTTACCTTGTGTTGCCTGCCATATTTAGATGAAATTGGTTGGTGGATACTATCTCTATTTACAGTCATGTATTCAGTTTTCTTGGCATTGAGAAGTAAGAGAACTTGTGCATCTTGAAATAACGTTGTTATTAGTGGTATGTCATCCGCATAGTCAAGATCAGTAAGATAATTGTCTTTTTCCCTGCATTTCTTAATAGGAATGATGTCAATACCTTTAGAATTTGATATGTCTACTGACTGTTTAAGAATTTTGTCAACAGCAATTACAAAGAGATAAGGGACTAGTGTTTCTCCCTGGATATTCCCAGCAGTTGTGAGAAACTCTTTGGTTGGTCCGTTCATGGTTTGTATGCAAGTTGGTGAACTCTCATACATGATCGCAATTGCTTTCACAAATTCCTCAGGAATACCATAGTTCAGAAAAATATGTAGCATCACGTTACGGTTTACAGTTCCGAAAGCTTTTGAAAAGTCGACAAACACGATGTATGCAGTCTTTTTAGAGATTTTCAACACTTCTATTATCCTTCCGAAAGCGAGAATTTGGGGGGTGTAGATCTACTGTTGCGAAATCCGTTTGGATTTCTACGGAGAGTGGAGTCAATGTGAGGAGAAATCCTGTTCAGAAGCATAGTGTTGTCTAATTTTGAAGCGAGTGCCAACAGTGTTATACCTCTGTTTTTGGAACTTGGAAGGTAGAGAAAGGTCACCTTTCTTTTGGTATTATTCATGATTTTGAGAGTGCTTATTTTCCCTTTTTGGTTTCATTGCAGAAATCTAGCAACTGTTCATAAAAGAGTGGACTCTTCCATATGATAGCCGGTATATGTTGTTGGACCAGGAGTTTTAGACTTCCGAAGCTTGTTCAGACCTTTTCGTAGTACATCCATGGAGAATGCATGGACTAGTCTTTATTGAAAGTCGTTCAGATATCGTTTTGTTGAAGGAAGGGTCATTAAAATTCATGTTATTTTGGTCAGGTTTGCTTAGTAGATTGAAGAAATGCTGAAACATGTTCTCTTGACGCTCTTCTGCTGTGTCACCTTTTACTCTGATGACAGGAGACGCGTTGGTGATGTCACGTATGACTTCCCAGGCAGCCGCATGTTTATATTCGTGTTGTAGGTTATCAAGCTCTTGGAGCTTACTCTTGATGTGGTTATCCAACACTTTAGTTTGTGCTTGATCTAGTGCTGCTTTGGTTGTGTATATGCTCCTCTTTGTTGCTCTAGTAGGTTGAGCTTTACCACAGGGTGCCCACCCGAGAAGCGAGCTGTAAAAAAGTAAATTGGCCGTTGTTGGCCAGACATCAGAGACGAAATTATCCGATGAAAAATGTTCAAAACTATTGACAAAATACAAAGCAAAAAATATGACTTGAAGTTTCCCGAAAACTCGAAATATAGGCGTGCCGGTGGAGGGCCTGCTTTGCAGGCTAGTACTGCGAAGGTTCGCGCGCGAGGAGGACGGCCCGAAGAGAGGAAAAATTAAAATAAAGGGCTGTAGCATTCGCGAATCGGCGGAAGTATGTGCTCCAGAGGTTGTTGTGACATTTAGGGCTCGACAAATAGTCGGTTATGTACTGTGTCAAATGTCAACAAGAGCGATTCTCTCGGATATTATAAACTGTGATCGTGATGACCAGTTGTCATTTAATGTAACTTTAAACGATGCTGCAGTTAACTGGTGAATGATTCAAATTTTATTTATTTCTTTGTTTGAAATTTCCGAATCGCAGATTTTGAAAACGTTAACGTTTTCTAATAACTCACGTTGAACATGCCAAAAACTGCCAATTAATATGTACTATTTTCATGTAGGATTTTGAAGATCTCTGCAGTGCGTAGTGGGGAATCAGTAAGTCTTTCAGTATAGATGACGAAGATGATGTCTTCAGTTAACTGCCACCGCAAGCTGTGGAAGACGTCCCAAACGTTCAACATATCTGCATATATGTAAATGATCGGGAAAATTACCGTCGTGAGCAAAGATTTTAAAACTTTTAACTTGATGAACCCTTCAGCTGGGGGTTGTGCGGGCCTGCAAATAGTCGTGCTAGTCAGGCTTTCTATGGGCGGAGGAGGCGTTCGATCGGCACGATCCGCGCTCGCGCCTACCAACCCACACATTACTCGGTATTTTTTGAATTGGCAATCTACACCTCGTATATATATATATATATATATATATATATATATATATATATATATATATATATATAAGTGAGTTTTGGTTCACGAAATGTTAGAGAGTGCTCAATACCATAGATAGAGCAAAATACAAAGCATGAAGTATAGTTTACCTTAAAGTCTTCGCTACCAGAGGTTTCACCCTAAACGGGATCTATACTTCATGCTTATATATATATATATATATATATATATATATATATATATATTTCTAAAACTCATTAATAATTCATGAGGAAAACACAAAGAAAATCCATGTTTAATGAGTGTCTGTATACGTGATACAGATTCCTCTTGATTTACATAAGTTTTAGCTTTGATTTTCTCGACTTAGACAACGTTTTTTTAGAAATATTACTACGCCAATGAACTAACCAAATCGGATCGTTTTAGAAGTCATTTACAGAATTCGTGTCCGTTCTGTATCGGGATACAGGCACTCGGCTTCGCCTCGTGTCTGTATACCCCGATACAGAACGGCTACTCATTCTGTAAATAGTACATATAAACTATACTTCATGCTTTATATATATATATATATATATACAAAGTATAAAGTATAGTTTTACCTTAAAGTCTTCGCTACCAGAGGTTTCACCCTAAACGGGATCATCCCGTTTAGGGTGAAACCTCTGGTAGCGAAGACTTTAAGGTAAAACTATACTTTATACTTTGTATTTTGCTCTATCTATATATGGTATTGAGCACTCTCTAACATTTCGTGAACCATAACTCACTTATATATATATATATATATATATATATATATGTTCGTTAAGAGTTCTCCGGATTCAATGTACTTTTTCTTGAGCTTACGACTCGGTGCTTCGAGTCTTCATCAGAAGTGAGAGAAAGATGATAGGTCTGGTGTTTTATTGTGTTGACCATCCATGTGTCTTCGTGATTGTAATCTCTGTGAGCGTCTAATTGGTTGATTGTTCGTTGCCCTCGTGTAGCGAGTGGTTCTTTTGTCCGTTGGTTGATTTTGAATCGTACTGTCCTCATGGGAAACTCCGGTGTTGGGTTTCTTCTTATCCTTGTTTTGAGTGCTTGAGTTGCGAATATTCGTTGATGGATTATGATCTGATTGTTTGAGTTGATGGAATGAAGCGTGTTTAAGTTGATGGTAGGCTGTGGGTATTTCTATGTGGTGATTGAATGTGGATCTGTCGATGCTGTGCCAGGCTTCTTTGAATTCGCGAGAAAATCTTGTAGTAGGTTAATTTGCCTAGTATCTTTGTTTCTGATCAGTCAAAAGTGTGTCCATAGTCGTCTGCGTGGTTTGCTGAAAGAGATCTAGGGTCGTGTCGTCTAATAGAGTTTTTGTGTTCTGTCAGTCGTGTTTCTACTTTCTTTTATGTCACTCCTATGTATTGTTGTGGACATTCGTGGCAAGGTCAACACAATAAAACACTAGATCTATCATCTTTCTCTCACTTCTGATGAAGACTCGAAAACGGCAGGCCGGGCTGATACATGTCAGGACAAATTTCCCTGTTGTTCCTGGTCGGTCATTCTGTTTAGTACGCAAATCACTTGAGCGACAAAGATAAATTCCAATGTCGTTTTTGTCTGAAATACCAAAACGGAAGCCTAGTTTTTGTCAACAAACGCTTGCAGATAGACATTCGTTTTACAACAAGTTTGATTGACAATAAATTTCATCATTTACGGTCGAAACCAAACGATTTTCCATACATTGAGCGGGACTTTCGGTCCAGGCCTCAAACTACCTTAGCGTAGCAACATAAGTTTTAAATTTTACTCAACCGGTATAAAATTTAAAAGAACAAATATAACTATATATTAATTTTTACATATAGATTTATATATTAATTTATATTTATATATAAATATAGATATCATATATAAAACTTGCGTTGCTACGTTACGACAGTTTGATGTCTATACAGGAAGTTGCGCTTAATGTATGAAAAATAGGTACGCTCAGGCGTGCATGTATCTGCTGGGTTTATTGCATATAACTATTATAGTAAAAACAATAATGTACCAGTAATCGTGTAGTTATAACAATATGGTATGAACCAAAGTAAAATCATTGTTTAGAAGTAAGGAAAAGGAAGAAGTCCAAAAATGTCATCAAAATCATTAGGACAAACAAACATTGGTTAGTCTTTAAGAAATATGATTGCATTGAGTAAAAGCTAGAATAGATGTCTGCACAGTTATGGCAGAAATTTTGCATGACATATATCGCCTGTCACTGATATACGATTGTCTAACTGATTTTCTCATTTACATCGATAGTATTAGCATATTTTTCTCGAGGGTTACCACAGGTTTTTCACATTTCACATTTTCACATTGTGCTATCTTGGAATAGGGTCATCCATTTCCGCTCACCAAAGCACAGCCTCACTGTCAGTGAGGATTCATACTGGAAAGTTTACTAAATTTGTAAAAGCCTTCTGTATCAACCTCGTACCCAGGGTCTTATCTCCGCTCCCCCGCCCCCACCCACCGCTGCGAAAAGACCCTGGTCCAGGCTGGTCACGTGTCGTCTATCAAAATTTTCGACTGCGGGAGTGACCCCTGCGTTTCAATGCTTGACCTCGCTGGAATCGTCGAAGAAATGCATGTATACGTATCTTGTTTTGTTTTCTGGTATTAGATTTTGAAATGAATGGTTAAACCGGTGATACGATTTTAAAATTGTTTTGACAGCTATTGTTTTTAGTTTATAATAAATCGCTGTGTGTTTATTTAAGTTTACAATGAAGGAAGTTTTTGATGTTCCCATTCGTTTTATAATCGTCAACCTGGGTGCTTAAATTATACAATATATAGTCGATTAATCGATATGTTATTATCATTTTTCTATTTATACAAACTCCAGTTACTCCGCAAATTTGATCTTTCGTCGCTTGATCATGAAATATGAATACGCCACTATGAAAACTGTTGCCGCTCCTCCATTCGGTATATTAAAATATCGAACAATAGCTAGTATTAATCAACGACAAATAAACAGTACTAAAATAGTAAAATATTTGAAACCATTCTATAATGCTATAGCAAGACACTAGACACATTTAATAAGGCAAAGGTGAAATGTTGAACCTTTGTTGTCATCTGTCTGCATTTCTGAATGCGCTGTGTTGTTTACTTAAAGAAATAGTTACTTTCAGTAGACTTCAAGAAAGCGGGCGAGTCTTATCGATTTTTCTGCTTCTTTGCTGTCACAAACTTCTTGTCCGATAAAGAAACCCCCGTTCAAGTTAACTTGTTACGTATCTTTTAGTTTTGATCGTTTTAAACGCAACAACCTAATACCCGCCGCTTTTCGGACTATTAATAATAACACGTCGTATTAAATTATAGTCCCTCGACAATTGTTTAAAAAATAATAGGTACGGATATCGACTAACCTTTTTAAAATGAACTTGAAAATTGACATTTTATATCAAATATATTTATCACTTATCATGTTCGTGGATGACTGATCATAATTTTGTCCGCATGAGAACTGGTCACAACAACGCAGCACAGTAAACGTCACAGTGGTAATGAAATGGAAGACTGTTTCAAACTCTCAATATAAACAATAAAATACGTATGTGTTTCACCTGTACGTTGTTGAATACCACACGTGAAAGCTGCCGTTATACTTAAGTGAAGTACGTCCAGTTAAAAGCCCCACGATTCGAATGCTTAAAACTAATATTCTCCCATCAATAACACATGTCGCTTGCGCTACAAAGCCAGCAAAATATTGATCTTTGAGACTTTGGCATTCTTATTGAATTATATCTCGTTTTGGATTGTTTCTCCAAGCCGTTGTGCACCTTTCGTGAGTCGTGATATTTCATCTGGCCAGATGTTTTGCGTTTTGTATAAACACTACTCCGGTCGGTAAGTCGAGAAAGTTTTTTGTACCACCCTACCCACACTAAATTTATTTTGTACTGCCCATATTTTGGGCAGCACGTGACCAGCCTGGACCAGGGTCTTTTCGCAGCGGTGGGCGGGGGAGCGGAGATAAGACCCTGGGTACGAGGTTGCTTCTGTACTTGAAAATCCTTCGCTCCTTTGTTTACAGCCACATGGCTGTCTGCTGTCATAGCCTTGATCCATCAAATACTTGGTGTATGGTTGTTAGTTTAGCTTCGGCCATAGCTTCAGTTGTTTGTCGTCACTTGTCGTTTTATTCTATGTTATGATTGGCTCCGAAGGCATTCTTTTGTTAACTTATTTTAATAGCGCGACAGCGTAACATCTACTCGCACATGCGCAGTAGATACAAAAAATGTTTAATTTCGATAGAGAAATGATGAAATTTATCGCAAATCAAACTTGTTGTGGAACGAATGACTATCGGCGCGGCTTCGTTAACAAAACGGAGCCTTCGCTTTGGTATTTTAGACAGAAACGACTTTTGAGATGATCACAGAACAACCAATCAGACGTTTATCTCAAGCGTTATGTTTCAAGTGAGGCGGCTGTATTCGCAGGTTATAAAGAAACACACGTCTCCCAAAAAATAAAGTAAAAAAAAAAAAGTAAAAAAAACACTTTAAAATATCGGGAGTTGGCCAAAAAAAAATGGGAAAACGGGACACGAATCTGTTCTTTCTTTACGGACTTCAACGAACAGAATCGTAACCGCTAATCATTTGACAAAATTTACAAATTATCGTTTCAAAATACCAGTCCAAAACTTCAAAAATTCAGAAAGACGACTTTTTGGCAACGGGAGAAAACAACTGAGGCTGATTCGATCTTCTGTTGACACAGTTCAAAAGTATCATCGCACAGCAATGGAGAAACCGACATGAATAAACATCTATTTGCAATGATTTGAGATACATCGTTTTTTCGTTTGCATGGTGATGAGTAAATTAATAAATATAATTAAACATGTATCTGTTGAATGCGCTGGCTTCTAACAATTAAATAAATTTTGAAATTTCAAGCATTATCCTTACGCGAATATTAGTCAGACCGTTTCTATAGCAACCTACCCAAATAAATTTCTAGTTTTGCCTACGGGGCACGGGGTGTCTTCGTAGCTAGGGAGGCGGGGGGGGGGGGAGAGGCAGCAGAAATATGACCCATGCTACAAGGCTGCCTCTGGCATCGGTTAGATCCAGCTTATATTCAGTCATTGTTTTTTGTAGTAGTAAACTTGTGATTTCGGCGATGTTGAATTTCATTCGTTTTTGTCTGAAAACGCTTACTTTTGGACAAGGTTATAGCTTTCGACCCCACAACTTCGACGTGCTTGATAAGCAAAATGCAAGCTTTTTCAAAACTGAGTAGAGACATTTGAAGTCGCTGTTGTTGTTTTTTTCTTGTAAGATAAGCGGTGAAAACATTTTGCAGTAATATCATTATATTAAAATTAAAACCTAATTGGAAGAAGAAGGGTTGTTCCAATTGTAATAAAATCGAATTAATTGCCTCCAATGCCAAAAATAATGTCACAATAACACAAATGTTAAAAAAATCCATAGCTTTAGCTCGATACGTTTTTAAAACTGTACTGATCATCAGTGGCTTCATAATTATAGAAACAAACGCCAAAAGATGTTGCGTAAAAGTGGTCGCTTAATAACTGAAGGGTTGTACAGGTCAATTAAGGTGGTGGTTCGTGAAGTTTTGACTGCATCTTTTTAAATTATTTGAAATTTACATCAATATTTTGGGAAATAATAAATTCTCATATATTCCCTATTGGAGATGTTTAAAAAATAACTTTATCAACATACTATAATTCACTTCAGAGCAGTCTTTGTCGATCATCGAAATGTCATCTATGGCAATATCCCCCAATGGTCCGCTGCCACGAGCAGCTATAATGATAATCTAAAATTGAAGCAAATTATATTAGGTTTTGTTTAAAAAGATGAAGCGGTTGTTGGGGATGATTATACTCAATTTATTTCGTGTTCAAATTACATCAAACGTACATTTATAAGAGTACATATGCACGGAGCTTTAAGTTTTATTTGTTAAATAGAAGCAAACAAGTCACATTTAAAACCAAACCAATAACAAAAACTAGCGTTTTGCCAATGCAAGTTTCCGTTGGCGTTTTAAATTAGAATTTGTCTGACTAGTTGGTTTAAACCAAAACAATTAGGCAACTCGTCGCTTTTTCCTATAGTAGACTGCTCATAGACGTCATATTGCATGAAATTGTGAAATAGATACTGATATTTAAACGCAACATTGATACGCTAACTTAAAACAATGTGTGCGGATTTTTACTGTATTGTTCACAGTGTACCATATAGTGTAAACAATGTTTAGTTTGACGTGATGTTTTTGTATGTTGCTAATTTGTGTTGATAAAATTGTGTCACAAGGTTTTAATTATTAATTAAAATTACGTCTTTGCGCTTCAACTACATAAATAATTTATTTCGCTCATCAAAATCCCTGTGTTGCTCAGGACGTTTTCAGAGCAGGTTAGCTGCATAGATTTTAGTTGTTGTCTACGGTATTTACAATAATCGTTACATCTATCGCGTATATCTTATACAGTGGTGTTCCACTTACGTGGTGTTCCACAAACCTTATCCTAAATACTATTATCGCCATGCAAACTTTCAAAGAATGCGGTATAAATAATATAAACAAAGTAGATATAAATAACATAAACATTTAGTGCCTGTAGAGATGTACAAAGCTGTTGTCCGTTTTCGGTGTGATGATCTCCGGTTGGCAGGTTATTTTTTGATACTCTGACTTGGAGGGAAAGGTATTTGCTTTCTACGTAGATTAAGAAACCTTTTGGTCAGAGAATTACGTGCTCTGTGTTCCGAGTGTGCCTGGACAAAGAAGACTTCGCTATAAAATACACGATAAATGTTACGATTATGGCGTATAAGCAATCACTAAATTTTATGAAACCTTTTAGGCTCGATTTCCAGCCGTATCTTGGGCCCCGGTAATCACCTCCCCCGAAATCACGGCTGGCCTCGTGAGCTTGTCCATTGTCGATTTCCACCAATCATGCACATAAGTGCCTGCGCATTTTCAGCAGGCATATATTATTAGGATTATTGCATGAATTAGCCGGTCAGTTCAATATGTCGATCAATAGAGTGCTGATGAGTGTGGCTGATTGTCTAAAGATTTACAATGGGTAGCTTTAGAGAAATTTGTTAATGGCCAATATGTTCTCGTCATTTAACATACAGGATCGCGAAAGTCAGCATTTCTCAGTCAGGATCTATGGTTGTTGATATCGTTCTGTGGCTCACGCGTCCAGCCGTCTCGTCCGGGGAAGGTAGGTACCGGGGCCCGAGATACGGCTGGAAATAGAGAAACCTTTCTGCTCAAAAATATTCCTACCAATAGACCTTATTCAAAAATGGCCGCCGAATTAAGATTATTTTCTATACATATAAATTAGCCCTTATGAACTCGTTTTCATGTGTGAAATTGAAAATAATTTTTACTTTAAAACGAGGTCATAAGGGCTAATTTATATGCACATAAAATAATTATAATTCGGTGGCTATTTTTGAATAAGGTCTATTAAATAGGACAAAAGCTCAATAAAATAAATTATTTTCATGGTTGAACCGCGAAGAAATTGTTTTGGTTATGTAATATCTCAGGTGCAAACTCGCTATTGTGCTATTTTGTTTTAGAACAATAGACAGGCCTTCTTCTACAATACTCGGCCATTGTTCTAGGGAGAAACACACAATAGTAAGTCCAAGCCTGAAATATCACCATGCAAACATTTAAATTAGCTAAGTTCTAACATGATAATCATTCTTTGATGCTACGTTGAACCAGGCTTTATTCCAAATACGGTTTATCAAGACCATTTCTTGTCCAAAGAAGTTCTTTTTCTGTACTTTGATTCCATAAAGCTTTGTAAATGCTTAAATTACCAATATGTTTTCCAAACATATGATAGTAGAAAGTAAAACAAACATTCTTCCCGCCTTGAAAAGGTCCTCCTTCTAGTTGTGCTATGTCTCCAGCTACCCTTGGAGGACTTGCTTCAATGAACATGTACCTTCCTGGAACAGGTATAATAATTGGAAATAAATAGTAATATTTTATCATAAATTGGTGCGATTTAAAAGTTGTAACCGTTAGATAAATATAAATGTGATAAACATGGTAAAGTGTTTCAAGGTAAACAAAATCATGTCCTTAAGTTTGCGGATACACTTATTATTGATTTGTTGAGCTTTCGGCATGTTGACCCAGGACAAGGTCAATCTGCCGTTTGTTAACGTCATATCAAATGTATTGAAAATTCAAAATAAATGAATATTTAATCAATATATGTAAATGCCATACAGATTCGTCCTGAATATTTGCATAAACTTTTTCCTCAATTCACTTAGCTAAAATCACTCCAACTTGAAAAATAGTTTGAAAACATGGCTATTTAGATAAATGAAATACAGATCACTGCTCATGCTTTATCTATTACATAAAGTATTAAAGTCACATGGTGAAATACATATTGTAAGTTTACGTTATCTAACATGTTCGTTATTGAGGTAAGTGCCTAATGCTTCTAATCTTGCAAAGTGAAAAAAAAATATACAAGCTTCATCCTTAAAAAATCGCTCCTTAATATCTCATTGCACTTCTTTCGTGTTCAAATGACGTCAAACGCAATTTATGAGAATGCAATGCACAGGAGCGATTTGTTCTATTTGTTTCATAAAATAAGAAGAAAAAGGCAAGCTAAAAGTTGGACAGTTTTTAAAGCTGGCTGGCTTTTCCTGCCATGCAAGTGACACTATCTTACGCCATTCCAGGCTATTTTACGTCATTCATGACTTTCGTATTCTTATAAAAGCACGGGTCCTGGCCAATCAGGGCGTGCGTAAAGGACATTTTAATTAACGAAGTGGTCTTTCACCAATTTACAGTAGAGTGTAGCTCAGCCATCAGAATGCACAATTTGTGGTAGTCTAATAGTTGGTCTATACTATTATATACATGAACGCTTTTAACGCGCACTAGGCTTGGAAAGTTAGGAAACTACGTCCTTTGAAGAAAACATGTTTCAGTTCCTCTAAAAGTATCTATATAATAAGATTTTAAAATCGGTGTTTGCACGATTGTCCAAATGCGGTGTTGCTATATCTTAAGAGAAAACATACCTCGTTTTGGTATTTGTGGAGACGAGCTGGAATGGATACGTAGCTATCTTCGCAATCGTTACCAAGCTGTTTCATACAATGGCGCATTATCCAATTTTCAGCCTGTTTTATCCGGGGTTCCCCAAGGCTCAATACTTGGACCTCTTCTATTTATACTTTATACAAACGATCTTCCGTATTGTTTTAAGGCGGCAAATGTGCTGACTTATGCGGATGACACTGTCATCTTCTTTGCCGCCCCACAGTTACCTACTATTGAGGAAACTTTCAATATGGAGCTCACTAATTTATCACAATGGGCGTTGGACAACAAATTATATATCCATCCAAAGAAGACCGAATATATAATATTTGGAACCCCCCAAAGGCTTTCCGTGCAAGATGCAGAAATCAAAATCAGTCTTGATGGGCGAGATATTAAACGTGTGGAATATTATAAATACCTTGGTGTCTATATGGATCATCATCTCACTTTCCGTGAACATACAAACACGTTTACTCAAGAAGATATATGGGCAGCTTGGTATGCTAAGAAGAATAAGGCCTTATCTAACATTATTTGCCGCCGAAAAGGTTTACAAGTCTATGATTCTTCCTCGCTTAGATTACTGTGACATTATTTGGGGGAATCTGGTCACTTCGCAGGAGGAAAGGATAGAGAGAGTACAGTCCCGTGCCGCAAAATTGGTATTAATGCGTGATAGCAGTGAGGGTCTTATTGCTCAGTTGGGGTGGTTACCTCTGGCGACTCGACGGAGAATGCATACAAATATTTTTACTTTTAAATGCATTAATTGCAATGTACCTTTATTTTTTAAGAATTATTTTCAAGTTTTAAGCCATTCGTACTGTACTCGAGGTAATGGGTGTAACCTAAATTTGCCTAGAGTAAGAACCGAAATAGCCAAAAAATCTCTTTTCTTTAATGGTGCACGAGAATTTAACTTATTACCTAGGGAACTAAGGACAGAACAATCACTTCACAGGTTTAGATGTAAGCTTAGAAACCATTTTTTAGAATCTTAATTATTTAATCCAAATTTAATTGTGTATGTATATATATATATATATAGATTTATTTGGATATTTTTCCATGTTAATATATTGTAAAATGTATAAGTTCATTTTCTAGGACGCCCATTGATACCAGCTTTGCTGACGGGTTTTATCCTAGTAAAATATTAGTAATAATAATAACTAGTAATAATACATAGTTATAGGCTTCATGCTCATTAAAAATATACATGAGGAAACATACATGGTTAGGCTTCATGTCTCATTGTTTACCTATTGTGGGTTATATAGGCGGAGTTACTTTTAGGTAACAGTCGTTTGTTGGTTTTGCTTTTTATATTATACAAAAAGAGAACCTTTTCCTACTTTTCAATGATTTATTTATTTACTTGCGAAAGTGTGAGCTGACTAAAATATCTGTGGAAACACACGTTTTTGGGGGGCTCGCATTCCATCTGATATTTCATTGTTCAGATTAAGTTGTGAGTGAACATGGTAAGAGCACGTCGAAATAAGAGTAAAAATAAACATAAACACGAACATGGACATGGAACAAAAACATAAACGTGAACAGCAATTTTAAGTAAACATGAAAGGAAACGGAACGCCAACGTGAACGCCAAAAGACCAAGGTTAAGGACGCGAACTGGGACGCGGTTGAGAACGCGGATGGGAACGTTGGCATGTACGTTAAAACACATATACAAATACGCACACAAAGAGTGGCAGTGGTGGGGACGAGAACAGGATCCGGGACAAATCACAAAAAAAAATGCGAAGAACTAAGCAAAAATGAAAAGAAACTTGGAATTTTTAACCAATGCATCTCCTATACACGAATGTAACCGCAAAAAACGCATCAAACAATTAATAACTTGATCCACAACAAGTTACATTTAAAGGGCACTGAGCAACAGAATTAAACTTTTTTATGCTCAAATTGTTTAGCTTAGCGCAAGTAAAACTAGGAATACGACAACTTAATTTAAAGTGCGTATGTCATCCTCAGGGACTTTACACATTTGTACTAATTGGAACATTCTGAGAAGATTTGTAATATATCTTCTCAGGCGAAAATTTCATGTTCATGGATTTTTTTGCCGTTAAAGTTGGCGATTTTGACGTTAGCCGCGGGAACAAAAAACTGGGGTCTAGTAAGACTAGTAAGCGGAAGTGACGTAGAATGTGGAAGCGGGATTTCACCGAAACAGTGTTTATATAGCGAACACGAGGCAAGCTGAATAATCTCTGCTTTTTTCCGCCGTATTACTGTTTGGATTCGCTCGAAAGTTCATCGAAATATAGTTCAGTGTCCTCTAGCGTTACAGATACAAACTTTATTCCGGGATACGTCCTGGAGGTCGAAGACGACGCAAACATGTCTACCGCTGACACGATCACAAATGAGGATGAATGGTTTGTCCAACCGTATATCAAGACAAGCCAATTGCTGATGCAGAGTAGATCGAGAGGTATAATTAATGAGCAAAGATCAGAAGACTCGAAGAAGATAGAATACAAAGGCTACAAACTCGCTTAGATAGACGCGCAGTAAGTGTATTTAATAGTGTAATATTTTAATGTCTATCAAATCGGGTAGAAGTTAGATGGGATGACTCTCTGGGACCTTTTCCGAAGGCTGCGCCAAGTGACGTATTGAACTTTACTGCGCATCCCACAAGCTTTGGAAACGACTGTGGACCATAAATTGAGAATTATATTAGGGGTGGTTGGAGGGGACGGGGATGACAGAAAACGTACCCTTTTTTAGGTTAGGGTGAGTGGGTTCTACTGGTTAGGGTTAGGGGGGAGTTGGGATAGGTGTTCATTAAAAACCATACTTTACAAGGCTACATCTTCGGAAAAGGTCCCAGGGAGTCATCCCATCTAACCTCTTCCATCAAATCGTTTGTGTTTTGAGTCGAATTGTATTTACATTATTTGTGTCATTTGTATATTGTCAATGGATTCACGGGTTCGTACTCGCTATATTTTTCATGTGGAAATGTGGAAATTGCAGTACAAAACTGCTTGTGAATGCGAAAGAATGTCGATGTTGCATGGAGATCGAAGCTTGCGTTGAAGCGGTTAACAGTGAACAAAAGTAGCTTGCTGCGTATAGGCAGTGTTGAAACAACAATAGAGATATAGTAAGGTTAGATATACTGCCGAAACAGAGAACGTAGTAGTCTAACGGAGAAACTTTCAGTGAGAAACGTGACGAAGGGTATTCGCTCGAAACGTTAGACCCCAATACGTTCTCTGTTTCGGCAGTATATCTAACCTTACTATATTTCGATTGTTGTTTCAATACTGCCTACGCAGCACGCTACTTTTGTTCACTGTTAACCGCTGCAAGCTTCGATCTCCATGCAACATTGACATTCTTTCGCATTCACAAGCAGTTTTGTACTGCAATTTCCACATTTACATATGTTGGGGAAAATATAGCGAGTATGAACCCGTGAATCCATCGACAATATACAAATGACACAAATAATGTAAATAAATACAATTCGACGCAAATCATAAACGATTTGATAGACATTAAAATACTACACTAAATAATACACTTACCAACTGTCTACCTCAGCGCGTCTATCTAAGCGAGTTTCTAGCCTTTGTATTCTATCTTCTTCGAGTCTTCTTTGCTCATTATACCTCTCGATCGACTCTGCATCAGCAATTGGCTTGGCCTCATTTGTGATCGTGTCAGTGGTAGACATGTTTGCGTCGTCTTCGACCTCCAGAACGTATCCCGGAATAAAGTTTGTATCCGAGTCATTCTAGCTGTTATCTCGATCTGTAGCGCTAGAAGACACTGTGAACTATATTTCGATGAACTTTCGAGCGAATCCAAACAGTAATACGGCGGAAAAAAGCTGAGATTATTCAGCTTGCCTCGTGTTCGCTATATAAACACTGTTTCGGTCTGAAACCCGCTTCCCCATTCTACGTCACTTCCGCTTACTAGTCTTAAAAGACCGCAGTTTTTTTGTTCCCGCGGCTAACGTCAAAATCGACACATTTAACAGCGAAAAAGTCCATGAAGATGAAATTTTCGCCTGAGAAGATATATTACAAATCTTCTCAGAATGTTCCAGTTAGTACAAATTGGTAAAGTCCCTGAGGATGACACAGGCACTTTAAATTTAATTATTTTTATTCAAAATTTTCTTTTGGTTCAAAAACAGACCACGGCAAACCCAGTAACGGCTACGATACAGCGACGACGCAAACCTCAATCTCAATTTCAACGACAACGACACCGACACCGACAACGACAACGACAACGACAACGACAACGACAACGACAACGACAACGACAACGACAACGACAACGACAACGACAACGACGACGATGAGGGTGACAGCGATGACGAATGACAACGACGATAGCGATAAGATTTCATACGGCTATTTCCAAATTGAAAACCAGGCTTTATATGCACTGAGCGAGATAAGTGACCCAAAATTTGAAAAATATACAGGTAATTTTGTCCAAACAACAGTAACTACAACTTGTTGTTTATCACTGTATCGAAACAGAGGAAAAACTCTTACTCGTGTTTAAACAAAATACTCAAATAAGCTTATAGTTTAAAGTTAACCTGCATCAGAATATGTCGTGTGGTCAACTCCTGGTCCAGTATGGTCGGTAGACGTGTCACCATTATTGATCGACCAATCAAAATCGTCATGAACGAGTCCACGCTGACGCCAGTAACAAAAGCCATCTTCAAAGTCACAATCACCTTTAAATTAAACATAAATAAATTATGAAACGTCCATACTAGGATCCACATAGTATTAGCGGTAAGATTGGTAAATATTCACATAATTAGTAAGTATTAATCAACATAACAAAGCATTTTAGATGAATTAATCACTATTGATTAATAATTACTGATTTTCCTTGAGCGTGCGGACGTGTGTGACAAATTTTGGTAAAAGATACGAGAACGCTAAAGGGAATAAACCACAATGGCATTTCTTACTTCTGCAACAGCTATGCAGAAACATTTCTCGATGTAAACTGTTCGAAATTTCCTAAAATTCAAATATTTTAATCTGGCCGTCGAGATGTAGGAGACGAGTTGGCTATGTTTAACACACAAAAAATAGAGAACAGTTCGTGTTGCTGACTTTTTATGTTTCCTACTGAACTCAAAGAACAAGAGTTATAGTCAAGACCTAAAAATGTTTAAAATTGAATGATTAAAATAGCCGTTTGAAATTGGTAACAACCAATTATATTTGGGCAAAATATGTAATTGAATTATTTATAACCGAAATATATTGGTTGCAGTAAACAATTATTGATTGATCGTTGTATAACAATAAGGTTTTGTGACAACCAGTAAAGGTTGGTCAAAATGAATAATTTACCATAAACTATTCCAAGCTGAATTTGGATGAACCTATTTAGGTTTGACTGTCGAACATTCCAATTATTAATCATGCATTTGTTAAAAAATACTAATTAGCAACATGCAACCCGTACTTATTGGCTAAACTAGCAATTAATTACTGGCAGTCATTTTTAAATCAACTGTTAGCGCCCAGACTCTCACTGCTGCAGACTAAAGTTAACTCACTCTTGTCCGAGGGCTTACCCAGAGGTGAATAAAATCGTCTGGCGTTAGAGAATAAAAAAATAAAGACCGATTCGAACAGGGAAGAGATACAGATAGTTTATAACTCATTCCTGTCCGAGGGCTTCCCCAGAGGTGTTTAAAATCGTCTAGCGTCAGTCAGAATAAAATACTAAAGATCGATTCGGACAGGAAAGAGTTAAGCCTGCTTGGCCAGGGTTAGTATTAGGATGGGTGGCCGAATGGGAATAATTCCCGTATCATGCTTGAACTCGAAACTTATGTCAGTATAGTTGATTCGCCTGTTCCGAGTTATCCAGTGTTTCTCACTCCGAAAAATCGACATCTTAATCATAGCTGTCTTCCGTGGTCTAACATAAGTCGTATGGCAGCTATAACGAGCGCCTTTGATACGCTTTCGACTCGAGCACGTTGATTTGCGTCCATCGCAATTCAGCTACCGGATCCAAGTAAGCATGATTAGCCGCAGCCGCTCGGTCTTTGCCTTACCAAATAGAACTAGAAATACGTAAACGCAACAACCCTTCGCCCGTTTTTACCGGTACATGAATATTTGTAAAAAAAATACTGATTAGAAAACACCCTTGCGCTCTTTTTTATTGGGAGCTTGGAAATAACCACTCTTGTCCGAACAATCGAAAATATGGTTGTCATTTAAGTAGAATGTTTGAAAGAAAAAATTGTTTAACTCCAATGTTTTAAAATGCATCCAGGGTTTGAACACGACCATGTTGTAAAGCAACCAAGGATGTTACGACCAGATTACTAAAGCAGAAATCAAAAAGTCATTCAAATATATGGATTATAAATTTTGCAGTTCTTTCCTTTCATGTATACAAAGAACCTTGGTAGAGTATCAAAAAGATTTCCATTTAAAAACAAACAAACATTGAAACCAACTGAAATTTTTGAAATTTCAAAACTGAAATTTCAAACTCAAGTTCACCTAAAATAACAAAAATAATTTTTCATTCCAAACTATGAGGTGCTGAAATTGTTTTTACCTCGGTATTTACATACTATTTTCAAAAAAATTGCTCCCTTTTTGATATTTTATGCCCAATTATAAAAAAGCTACGCTAAGCCACAAGTGCATGGTTTTACTATAAAAGCATATTTAAAAGAAGATAGTAAAACGGCAGCCGCAGTGAAGAATGCAAAAACTTGAAAAGGATCCGTTTAAAATGCTTTATAGACACATTAATATAAAATTAACAGTAACAAGATAATTACAAACAGAGTAACTCTCATAAGGATTGCTACTAAATGTTCGTGGTTACTGAAAGCGGCCGCTCTCTATTTTTACCGAACTACGTAATTACTTTTATGTATTTTTTCTTTGTCTGTTTTCTTTTGTTATTGCTTTTTCTACCTTTTGAGTTTTGGTTTGACGGGCTTCCTTCTCTCAAAATGTTGTTCTGCTTTACACATAAACACTGATTTGCTTCTGTTCTTATAACAAAAACCCTTTCTTAAGTCTTTTTGTCAAAAATAGATTATGTTGTTAGGTAAAATGTTTTTTTGTTAAGAACTATATTATTTCCAGTGCACCACAATCTTTACTGCGCATGGTCCTACCACATATATATGCAAATATTCAGATCACAGAAATTGGCATTATATGGCGCCTTTCTTAACGCGTGTAAAATGCATTCCACGCGTGTCGATATTAGCACACTCACCGGGCACGAGCGTTCGGCACGCCGCCAGGGCTCGGGCATTTTATACTTGTTAAATTAGTAACACAAATATTATTTGGATAATTCAACTATTTTATTATGTGGTAAAAGTTGACCATTTTAAAATGGTCGTTTCAACCAAATAAGAGGGTCCTGAAACGGGGGGGGGGTGCAGATCCCATTTTCCCAGCGTAGTTTGTTACGAAATCCAATTCCCATTCACTAAACATTTTAAAATCCCAGGCACGTGTTCTCATCACTAAAATTCTTCCCATTCCTAGTGGCACTTTAATCCCATTTCCAGTGATAGAAATGCAGAAAATCCCAGTTCCAGGGGTGAAAAATGAGCAATTTCCATCTCCCATTTTACCCTTCAGGACCCTCAAATAAGATTGGTTGTTTAATTGGTAATAGATTGATACGAAGTTAGATTGATACCTGTGTTGTAACCACAAAGAGTGTTGTTCTTGAAATCTGCCGAACAACCCATGTCATTTAATCTACATGTTCTTTTACCTAAAATATAATGTGTATTTAATGGACCTTTTACCTTTTAGGAAAAACCCGCAATGCATTTGGGTAGTTAGGTATCACTTCACTTCCAGGTGAAATGGCTGCCGCGAGGCGAGCACTTTTACTTGGAAGAATAATTGATTAGTTTTAACCGCTTTTAGCTTTCGAGAGTAAACTTTACTCATTGCAGCATAACTAGGGGGTATTTACTACATTCTGTGGAAAAGGTAATGAAGTTACTGCAGTCGTTGTCGAGAAAGTCAATTCAGAGTGATCGACTGAGCGAACACGATTCGAACAAAAACATTTATGAAGAAAGGTCTGTGCGAGCGTTTGCAGGTGAGTAAGCTTATCAAGTGGCGATCAATAAAATATTTTGCTATGTGGATATTTGTTTGTAGTTTATCTGTACAGATCGTGTCGTTTTTGCAATTGTGCACGTCTCTTTAAGCCTTTTTTCGCTTATTGACACTGACAAAGTTTGGCCATGCTTTCGATCAGACGTTCGATAAACAATACCCCTACTAACAATGTTTTGGTTCTGTTTTGGCCCGAAAACTAAGCTTGTCCAGTGAGCAGAAATTCAGGTTTATACAAGAGCTGCAACTTAAAAGTGCTTTCGCGAGTTTTGCAGCCGTTGTTTTGCTTATTTTCTTTGTGTCTTGATTCGTCTCCTCCCAAGTATTAAATTTAGTAAGTTCTGGGTAGGGGGGACGATCAAACCCAGAGAGATTTGACATTTTTTGAAAATTTACGTCAAATTCCTTACCCAGGGGGCAAACATTTGTGTCAAATAAAGAAACAAACTTTTCTGTGGTTCCACCATTGTATCAATATAAATGCACCTATCAATGTTAAGCCCCAGGGTGGGGGCAACCCACAGGGATAGACTTTGTTGGGGAAAATTGTCAAATTCCCCTGCAGTAAAATAGCCTTGTTGGTCAAAATACCCCTCCCTGGGAAATATCAAGTGCTAAAATATAATATTAAGATCATTTTATATGTCAAAAATCCTGTCCCTCAAGCTTAATTGTCAAGAAAGTCAAATTTCCCTATCTTGGGAAGTCCCACCCTGGGGCTTAACATTGATAGGTGCATAACAATTGATTCAAGGAGAAACAACATTAACAGCATAATAAAGCAGTCAGAACAAAATCTATAAACAGTATGTGGTAGTGTTCAGGGAGCTGGACGTTTTTAATATTACGAATAAATGATAAACTAGAAAAACTAAACTAATTGCTCTTGTGGTTGATCAAGAGCATTTAAGCCCATTTCAAACCTTGCACTACTGAAGAGGGCAGTTTCCAGTCGATCTCTTCTGAAACCTTTAAAATTAAATACAGTAATGTATCGGTCAACAATTCAAACTAACAAAGAATATTAAACTTATATTGTCAAAGAAACTGAGCACAATAAGCACAATTTCAACCCGAGTAATAATAGAACACAAAAATACAATAAAAACAGCTCATATTTACCTATCATATACACTACATTTCAATACTTGTTAGTCACCAGACTACCACACAAAATTATGAAATATCCCCTCTCGGGATGGTTGTTTTTGTCAAATTCCTAACCCACAGGGGCATGGAGGTTGTTACGTCCCATTGGGTTGCCCATCCCCCCTCCCCTGGGGCTTAACATTGACAGGTGCATTAGTTTTAATATGTCGTAAAATAATTTAAATTCAACATTGTTTATTTACTAAATATTAAAAAAAAAAGTGTGGAGTTTTTCTCTGTATGTGTTGTGTACATTGAACTTTTCTCAAATAGTTTTAGTTACTTAGATATTAGTAAGTAAAAACTCAAGGTATAAATATAAACTTTATTTGTATTTGTGCAGTGTTCTAGAACTATAAATACAACCTAATTAATACAGTAACTTAGAGGTGCCCCCAATTAATCGATTATTTTTTCGTTTTTTACTGCAATCGATTATACTTAACAATAATCAGATCATCTATAAATCTATAACAACCCTGCACAGCATGATGCCGGAATGAGTTTCTTTCCAGAATTAAAAAATTGTGACAAGATGGGCATTGTCGTTGTGATCAAATGACAAAGGTGACTTGTTTTGATTGGAGTGGCAAGTGTAAACTGTGAGAGTGCGAGAAAGTGCGCAATCTATAACTGTGATTAAACAGTGATTTAAAACATGAATAGTGACTGAATTGTTGGGCGACAACAAGGGAGGCAATCCCCAACAAATTATTTTAGTAAAAACTTTATAAAAGCACCCCCTTCCTTTGAATGGACAAACCACCATGGACATGTTGTATTTAAATTATTTAATCAATACGATTAATCGATATTAATCGATTGTTGACAATGATTAATCGATTATGAAAATGAACCGATGGGAGCAGCTCTACAGTAGCTTATTACAGTAATATAATATTTTAACCTAAAATAACATTTGTAGTGTTTGGCTTAACTTGTTAAATATGTTGATAGTTGAATAGTTTGTAAATGAAATTATAAATATTTGTACTGTATATATATATTAGGAATATATTTATAATATTAAAATAGTTAAATTAGTTAGAATATAATTTATTAATATGAAGGATGAACCTTGCACTTCGAAGGAGGCAACAAACTGTGCCAAGGTGAGACAAAGTGATGGACAAGAGACTTGAAATTCTTCCACCTTTATTTACCTATGAGCTGTTGCAAAAGCATCTGGGATTCTGGGAACTGAATTAGCCAGTGACAACTCTACTGGTGCTGTCAAAACAGAATCAAATAACTGAAGAAATTGTCTGTGCTAACTATGTGTAAGGCTGGTATTAAAGGAGGATGCTGTAAACACGTTCTAGCATTGCTATTCCTAGCCTAGTTTATCATTTATTCGTTTGTTAATATTAAAAACGTCCAGCTCCCTGAACACTACCACACATATATTTTGTACTGACTTCTTTATTATGCTGTCAATGTTGTTTCTCCTTGAATCAATTGTTATGCACCTATCAATGTTAAGGCCCAGGGTGGGTGGGGGCAGGCAACCCATGGGATATTGACTGATCAACATATCCCGAGACAGGGAAATTTGACTTTCTCAAGGGATGGGATTTTTGACACATAAAATTATCTTAATATTATATTTTAACACTTGATATTTCCCAGGGAGGGGTATTTTGACCAACAAGGCTATTCTACTACAAAGTCAATATCCCTGTGGGTTGCCCCCCACACTGGGGCTTAACATTGATATGTGCATTTATATTGATACAATGGTGGAACCACAGAAAAGTTTTTGCCCCCTGGGTAAGGAATTTGACGTAAATTTTCAAAAAATGTCAAATCCCCCTCGGTTTGATCGTCCCCCCTACCCTGGGGCTAAACTTTGACAAGTGCATAATTCTAAAACTTACTAAATTACTGCATTAGGATCAAGACACAAAGAAAATAAGCAAAACAACGGCTGCAAAACTCGCGAAAGCACTTTTAAGTTGCAGCTCTTGTAAAAACCTGAATTTCTGCTCACTGGACAAGCTTAGTTTTCGGTTCAAAACAGAACCAAAACATTGTTAGTAGGGGTATTGTTTATCGAACGTCTGATCGAAAGCATGGCCAAACTTTGTCAGTGTCAATAAGCGAAAAAAGGCTTAAAGCGACGTGCACAATTGCAAAAACGACACGATCTGTACAGATAAACTACAAACAAATATCCACATAGCAAAATATTTTATTGATCGCCACTTGATAAGCTTACTCACCTGCAAACGCTCGCACAGACCTTTCTTCATAAATGTTTTTGTTCGAATCGTGTTCGCTCAGTCGATCACTCTGAATTGACTTTCTCGACAACGACTGCAGTAACTTCATTACCTTTTCCACAGAATGTAGTAAATACCCCCCTAGTTATGCTGCAATAAGTAAAGTTTACTCTCGAAAGATAAAAGCGGTTAAAACTAATCAATTATTCTTCCAAGTAAAAGTGCTCGCCTCGCGGCAGCCATTTCACCTGGAAGTGAAGTGATACCCAACTACCCGAATGCATTGCGGGTTTTTCCTAAAAGGTAAAAAGTCCATTGGAAGTTGTGAATTATGTAAAATTCCAGCTGTGCGTTACCACTAAAGCTCCATTTCTTCAGGGCGTAAAATGTGGCGCGCTCGACGTTTTGTATTGTTGGAATTCAATAGTTTTCTTCCTGATCCTTCTACATGAATACTACTTACATGACAAAAGAAAAACGTCAAACTCCGAGAAGTTAATAAAAAACTTTCTGTAAAATAGGACTAATTCTGTCAACGAATTTTTTCCTGTATTCGAACAAAGTATGCTCCAGCGTCCCAAGGATGCACGTGCATATAATGTGCATGCAGACGGTTAATTTAAGACATAATTGAACGCTGGAATCTACGTGTACAGAATTACAACTACGTGATCAAGTATAAGCTACATCAAAGGCCGTAAAAATCCAATTGATTATTTATTACGACATCCAGCGACTGATAATGTGTCTGACGCAACGTATTTTCAAATGCTCGCAGATTATTACATCTGTTTTCAAACACATCAGGCCGTTTCAAAAGCAATGGCACTTTTAGAAATTCAAGAGGCTACGACGACTGACCGAACATTACAATACTTTGCTAGTGTTATTTGCTCTAATCAGTGGAAGCTGATTTTCACCCTGTCTAGAGAAAAATATCGTTTGCTCAACCTGAGTAACAATCGAAATACGCGCTTGTATATTACTCTTCTTTATCCTGACATAGTCAGGCTTATTGCCTAGGCCAGCCTAAGCAAAAGTCATTTGCCTATGTTATAAATATTGTGAATAGATTGAGAAGTTTTGCCGTAGAGAATAGCGTCTTAAAGACCGTATAAAATGACTGATATCGTCGAAATTTTGCGAGCGGTTAATAAATAAGCTACATAGCTTAGGTTTGATATGTTGTAAGTATACATGCAGTGCACTGATGTGGTACGTCTACGAGCTGTTACAAGTGCAGCTGTTGTATACAAGGGCAGAAATTGTAACAACACATTCGGCTTACTTTAAATCATCCAATGCAACGGTTGAAAATCTTTACTGACTTATGGCATTCGCATGGTTGTTGTCAATGTTGACATTATATATATATATATATATATATATATATATAATAACAGTTAAAGTAGTCGTTTACAATAGACCACAGTGTGCTCGATGCTTTGAAGGTAGAGCAAGATAGATTTCATTTAAACAAAATGAACATTGCTACTCCGAGTTTCATGCATCAAGCGATCATCAGGCAAATGAAAAAACTGATGTGACAACAACCAACGAAACAGACACAACAAAACAATATTTAGGAATGACAGCCACCAACTTCAAACAACGCTTGAACAACCACCAGAAATCTTTCCATGACGAGAAATAGTTAGTTAATAGTTAGTTAGTACTTGGATGGGTGACCATCTGGGAATAACCCCGTTCTCGAACTTGAATATCATGTGAGTAGAGTTTAGTTGGTCTCTCCTGTGCTTCGAGGGTTTTTCGCAGGGCTCTGCGGTTTTCCTCCCTCCGTAAAATCAACACGTTATGTCTTAGCTTATGTCGTGCACTTTTAACATGAGCCTCTGGCTCGGATGATTGGGCGACCACATCCTGTGCTTGCGACGTTAAATAATAAATCATTAGAAGAAAAACTGCTTATTCTGAAAGCGAACAAGGCGAACTTGCTCAGCAAACGATCGGAGCTAATTTCAAAATGCCGGCATGAAAATAAATTTTATGCTAGGAACGTCCCATCCCCCTGGAACAGAGATACACATCCGGGAACAATCTCTCGAACTCATCCCACGCAATTACGCGCGTGCGGTGATGTCACGTGTGCCGCGATCTCACGCGGCACGCAACATAAAGAGAAACTAAAGTGAAACTTTTTCAGTTGCCTGATGATCGCTTAACGCGTGAAACGGACAATTGCGACACTCAACATTTTGAGGTAAGCCTACAAAAACTTACCTTGGGTGCCAGAGGCGCTTGAGTTTGTGTTTGGGAGGGAGAGCCTCTGGTCTCGCGAGCTTCAAATCTCACTTTGGCTTGTTACTTCCTGTTGATTATTCTCACGGTTGAGTAAAATTTGAAACTCACGTTGCTATGTTACGATTGTTCAAAGTCCTCGACAGGAAGTAAAGCACGCTGTCTGGCACACTCGTTCGTTACTTCGTTTTCGATAAGGTAACTATGGATTTTATCACAATTCCAACTCACTGTGGAAAGAATAATTATCGGACTTCCTGTTCACAAAAACTAGACTTTCGCTTTGGTATTTCAGTGAGCTGAAACGGCAATCCGAGACTCAGAGGTATGGTTTAAGTTTTCATAATTCTAATTACTCACGGTCACGCGTGACTTGCTTTGATTAACCAGTAGAAACGCTTTCAGAAATTTCGGCCAATCAAAAACCGAGTTCAGATATTGAACGCGCCAAAGTGAGATTTGAAGCTCGCCAGACCAGAGGCTCTCCCTCCCAAACACAAACTCAAGAGCCTCTGGCACCCAGGGTATACTATATATATAAGTGAGTTTTGGTTCACGAAATGTTAGAGAGTGCTCAATACCATATATAGATAGAGCAAAATACAAAGTATGAAGTATAGTTTTACCTTAAAGTCTTCGCTACCAGAGGTTTCGCCCTAAACGGGATCATCAGTCGCCTGATGATCCCGTTTAGGGTGAAACCTCTGGTAGCGAAGACTTTAAGGTAAAACTATACTTCATACTTTGTATATATATATATATATAGTACATACTATATATATATATCAGTGAAGACACAGCCTCCTGCAACTTAGTGTACTCGATATTTGGCGACAAGACAGTTATTACAACTTTTGGATATATTAATGGCCAGAAAATTGTATAGAAACATTCTTCGACACTCTTATAGGACATTCTTCTACTTAATTTTGTTGACTTTTCTCATTATTCTACTACATCAGCCTTGTTTATCAACAAAATCTCATGCTTCGGTAAACAAAGCAAAACCACTATTCACTATTCACGTGTAAACCACTATTCACCTGCGGTATATATATATACTTTAGAAAAGCAAGTTCTAGTTGTATGTAAATTCAACTTACTGTTTTCTTCGCCGTATTTCCCCCCACATATCTCTGGTTCATCTGCTCTATCCAAGCAATCCGCCACACCATCGCAGGTAGAATTCCAAGAAACGCATCTGCCACTAGGACAATAATATTCGCTTGATAAACAAACAAAATCTACAAAAAGGAAAAATATGAATCCTCGCATTTGACAATTTTTATTCTAAAAGACTGGCAAATAATATCCATATAATAGTCTGAAGTTTTACATGCCATGATAAATATTACATAATTTGTGGGTTTAAACTATGTTATTTTATAGAAATTTTAATCTTTTGGTCCATATTCTCGAGCATACAGTAATATGCAATATATCATACACGAGAAGCCGTTTATTATCTGATTTGAAAACACCGAGAAGTGTGTAGAAAAATGAGGCGATGGTATAGCTCCTCAAACAATTCAGTATTTAAAGAGAAATTTGAGGTAAAACTTGTTTTAATTTATGGGCGTTTATTACAACATTTCACAACATCGTCTCGGTAACTGATTGCCATTATGTTTTCGTCATGAATTATTAATGACTTTGAGAAATATATTTCTCAAACTCATCTATAATTCATGAGCTATTTCGCTAATCCGAAATATTTGGTCATGTGCATAAGTTTTGAAACCTGGTAAAGGTCGCGCAAACGGAATTTATAAGAACAAACATAGAACCGTTTATTACCACATTTCTTAATTATAAATTCAACGTAAAAGCATTGTCTAATTGTATGCACCAATATCACAGGTCCCTTTACTATAATTGAAGATTGAAGAGCTATTTCATAAACTCGTGTATCGTGTTCTACCAGGAGTTACAATCACTCGAGAACAACAAATATCACTCAGCCGCCTGTTACCTCGTAATTTTCAATGTTCTCTCGTGTTTGTAAAACATCCGAAAACAATAAAAATCACTCGCCTTGCAGCCTCGTGATTTTCATTATTCTCTCATGTTTTACAAACACTCGAGAACAATGAAAATTACTCGGTTATAACAGTCCCGTGATTTTTATTGTCCTCTCGTGTTTGTGACCCCTCATATAACTCTTTTCTTGATACGGCTGGAGAACGGGCCAAAATTAAATCTCAAAAATTGAATAAAAACTTAGTGTAACCAACAAGTCGTGTTATATTTAATATCCGTGTTTTTAGAATCCCTCATGCATAATACTATATTGGAGTACGGATAATCAAGAAACGACCATATTGAAGTAGACTTCAGTTTGGCAGTTTCAAACACTATTTATCCCAAGGCATGTTCTCAATAGCGCCGTGTAGCTCAGAAAAATTTGAGAGTCAGACTAGTTAACCAAAATTAAAATGCAAGGGAAATTGTAAGCGAGATAATTTGTATTTTAAGACCCGACCGTGTACCAGTAGATGTAGCAACATTGCCTCAAGAAACTTGAACAATTAAGGTCCATCTGAACGGGCATGCAATAACAGTGTAAGAGCTCAGCACTATCCCTACTGGTCAGGCCGCATAAGATTTTCCAAGCAACTGTTTGGTTAGCATGTACAGGCACATTATACCAAGAGCAAGGAATAACTCTTTATCAAAACTGGAAAACAAACTTTTGTTTTGGTATAACTGCTACAAGTAATAATTTACATTCCTGCACACGTGTTTTCAAGAACGCCGTTTCTTTAGGTCTCTATGTAATGAGGCTGCACGCTTTTTATGCAGTATACTAGGGTTTATCTGCAAACAAGATTACGCACAGCCAGCCCAATTTCCTGATGTGACATCCAGCTTTGCGTATATTTTGACAGTTATAATGTCAAAACAATGTTAACGTTTCAAATATCACTGAATATTAATTATTATAATTTTCGCATAATACAAATTAAAACGTAAACGCAAAGCTGAATTTTCAATTTGTTAAAATAAACGAATTAAACTTACCATTCTTGGCGTCTGATATTTGCCCTGCACTTCCCCGTATATATATATATATATATATATATTTATAACATAGCTTTGATATACCAACGTTTTTGATTGGCTGTCGTGCGTGCTCCATAACTCGATGGAGCACGGCAAAAAAGCGCGGGAAAAAATTTCAAAACAAAACTGAGTTTTAAATTGACTTTTTATGGCCTTTTATATTATCAAAATACCGAGTCATTTAATTTTATTTATTAAATTTTATGTTAAAAAAATCTAGAGTTGATCTCGGCTACGCCTCGACCAACTCTTACGATTTTTTCGTGCTCTCCCAATTTCCCGCGTGCATCCATAACTCGATGGAGCACCCTAAATCATGAGCCATTTCTTAAATATATATATATACCGTTCTGTAAATAGTACCCATATATATATATATATATATATATATATATATATATATATGGGTACTATTTACAGAACGGACACGAATTCTGTAAATGACTTCTAAAACGTCTATTAAGTTAGCTAAAACTACATCATGTTAAGAGGTGATAAACCTTCGAGGTAAATTTTAATAGGTTACGATTATTAAATTACTGACGTGAGCATGCGCTATGATTTAGTATTATTAGTCCCACATTTTATATTCTAGGATTCTGAAATTAACATATAGTCTCACTATAGTATTAAATTGCATTATCAAAAATGGAATCTGCCCTGCGCAGTTAAAACAAGCCGTGTTACTCCCATACACAAACAAGGAAATAAATCCAATGTTGATAATTATAGGCCTATTTAAATTCTCTCGGTTATCTCAAAAATTGTTGAGAAACATGTATGCGCTCACTTATCAACATATCTTTCTACCTACAAAAAGTTGTCGGGAAATCAGTCGGGCTTTCGTTCTGCTCCCTCATGTGAATCTATACTGATAAATTTAACTGATGAATGGTTAAGCTCTATTGATAAAGGCCTTTTTACTGGTGCTGTTTTTATTGATCTACGAAAGGCGTTTGACGTTGTAGACCACGATCTGCTGATAAAGAAATTGGATATGTATGGCATGGACTCCAACACCGTCAAATGGTTCCAGAGCTATTTGGATGGTCGATATCAAAAGGTCTGTGTTGACGGCCATTTATCTGACCCACTTCTAATAAAATCCGGAGTTCCCCAAGGAAGCATTCTTGGCCCAGTACTTTTTTTAACTTTTGTTAATAACTTTCCACTTTTTTTGGAAAATAATGCTGGTCTCTATGCTGACGATACAACTATATATGCTTCCGGAACCTCCGTTTCAGTTATACAAGAAAAACTTCAATCTGATATAAACAGATCCATAAAGTGGTCGAAAGAAAACAAAATGAAGATTCACCCTGATAAGACCAAGTGTATGATCATTTCCTCACGTCAAAAATTAAATCTTCTAGCAACCAAAGTCTAAACCTGACTTTACTTTCCAGCAATAAGATAGAACAAGTTGTTTCAGAAAAATTTCTTGGTATTGGAGTATACATCGACAGCCATATTACCTGGTCCACCCACATCGAGGAAGTTTGTAAGAAACTCGGAAAAAGGATTGCTGTTCTAGCACGAGTACGCAAGTATTTACCAACCCAGTATCGTTTGCTTATTTACAATACAAGTATAAAACATTTATTTGCATGATTACTGTAGCTGTGTCTGAAGCAACTGTGGATTGGGTCCCCTAGGTGATCTGTTCAAACTACAGAAACGCTGTGCGCGGTATATTGTTGACCCAAGTCTTCAGAGTGCAAGATTTTTAACTATTTTCAAGCAACTTGGCTGGATCCCAATTGACAAATTAAGTATTTTGAACAAAATGTCTTTTTAGAAAAATCATCAATGGTCACGCTCCAGATTACCTCTGTGAAAAACTAACTTAATTTAAATACCAAAACCTGTATAACACGAGATCACAAAGTGTGTATCGTTTACTAAAACCTAGAACTGATGCTCTGCGCAGAACATTTTTCTATTCCGTAATTAAGATCTGGAATTCTCTAGATAACTTTTTGGAAACTTCTTTATCTAGATTTAAAATGAGAAAAATATTTATCAAGATACAGCTAGAACAATATTCTATTTGCAACTTTTCGGTCAGACGGCTTTTCTAATTTCTGTTCTCTTGTATTTAATTTTCTTACTCATAATTTAGGCCAATTACTCTAATTTTTTATAGTTTAACTTTATATTAACCCATTTAATATTATAATTTGAGGGCCGCAAGGAAGATACCCTCGTTAATCTGTATCGGGGTAAACAGACATTGATTAAACCTTCTCAAACTCATTAATAATTCATGAGATAATCAATCAATCAGAAGCGCTGAATTGCACCACGTGAACGGACTTGAAATACCAGGGAAGTACTGGGCAGGGGACTTGAAATAGTATTTCCAGTCCAAGGACTTGAAATATTACATCAACAAACTCACAAAAGGTACATGAAGAACCCAAATTCATTCACACAATCGGTTATTCATCCATACACTAATTACTAATGCACTAATTCATTTTGGGAATGATTTTGAGAAGTCATGTAAAGGCCTCCAATTCGGACTAGACGGGGTTTTCAAGTACTCGGAATTCGTTCCAGTCCTCGGCTTCGCCTCGGACTGGAACGAATTCCCCGTACTTGAAAACCCGGTCTAGTCCTCATTGTCGGCCTTTACATATTACATAATTTCTTTTGAATTTTCCTAATGAATTATTAACGAGTTTTAGAAATATATATATATATATATATATATATATATATATATATATAGTTAAAGTTCAAAGACTCAACAGGTTTGATTAGACATTTTTATTACTATTTAGTTTCGTGCCACAAGTGTTGTGTGGTACTCTTCAGATAAAATGGTTTAATGTGTATATATATATATATATATATATATGTATATATTTCAATCTACAGACACGTGTTTCGCTGTACTACAGCTCATCAGTGTAGCTTGGAACAATCTCAACGAATTTCATCAATTACTTTATACACATGCGATCGTCGGTGACAACCGCATGTGGGAAAGCATCGGTGAAGTACATTCAGATAGCGTGAAGTGCGCATGGGCCCAGAGTGCTCAAACTTCCGCAAGGGTAGTGAGCGTATATATATATATATATATATATACCAAAGACTGTACACAACCAGTCTCCATCCTACTTCCCACGAAACGTCGAAGCCTCTGGAACCCAGGGTTACAATGAGATAGATTGAAATACCGAATGCTATTTGATTGCTCTTTTGATTCGATTTGTCTTGTTTTAAAATATTTTCCAAAGATACTTTGCAGTTCTTCAAAGACCGTGTTGTGACCGTACCGACCAAGCACAGAAGATAGCGAATATTTCTAATAAAACCATCACCGACCTTTATTTGTTTAAAGAAATTGCGTTTATCAAATGGATTTTCATGCTACAAACGGCGACCTTTCACCGAGCGGTCGAAACTTGTGTTCAGTCTTTAGTTATTCTATATGTACGGGAGAGTTTGTAGCGAATACAGCTCGAGCTAGCAAATCTCCCTGAAAGATCGGAAATCACGCAGTCTAAACGGATACTGCGATTTTCAGTTGAGCGTGGAGATGGGAAGTTTTATTGAAAAGTTTGATCGTTTCAACATTTGACACGTTCCTATGGGAAATTTGAATGCGCATTTTGATCAATAGAAATTAAGGCGTCCAAACTTCTAAATTTGCCCATGACAACATTCAAATTCTCACATGACAACATTTCGAATTACTCTTGGAAACTTATGCGTTTCAACAATCAAAGTTTTAAATAAAACTATCCATCTCCAGGCTCAACTGAAAAGCGCAGTAACATGCAAGTCAAATTTAATTCGTTCATTTAAAAAAAATAAAAATGTGCTTCGTTTAGGTTAAATTTTTTTAGATCAAATGCTAGTTGAATTGAAACCTTAATATAGTGTTTGTAGTATAACTGTCAAAATACCCGCAAAGTGGGCTGCCACGCCTTAAAATCGGGTTCTTAACTAACAGACTTACAGCACTCTTCCTCATCTGAGCCATCTTCACAGTCTTTTATACCGTCACATGACTTTCTGAGAGAAATGCACTTCCCAGAGCGTTTACATTTGTACATTCCAAAACACAGGCAATTCTTTTCATCCGATCCATCAAAACAATCGCGATCTCCATTGCAAACAAAAGATAACTTAATACACTGCATCCCATTGTTGCAATGGTAATAACCACGTGTACACTGATAACCTGCAATATAATGTAGAAGTAGAAGTTACTATCGCAAGTGAAATGCTGCCGCGAATGGGAGAAAACCTTTAACATACATACTCCGCAGGCAACTCTGTGAGTCCGTGGCCAACGTGACATCCCCTTGCCCACTCCAACCCAAGTTTGCCAACGCAACTCAAGTTTACCCACTCCACCAAAGTTTCCCCACAATACCTAAGTTTGCCTGCTCTACCCGAGCTTGTCCACTCCATCTAAATTTGCCCACTTCACCCAAGTTTGCCCACGTTACCAAAGTTGCCGACTCCGCCGAACTTTCAACCAAGTTTTCCCACTCCACTCAAGTTTTCCCACTCGACCCGAGTTGACACACTTTACCTGAGCTTGCACACTTCACCCAAGTTTTCCCACTCCACCCTAGTTTTCCCACTTTACCCGAATTTTCCCACTCCACCTTAGTTTGCCTACTCGACGCAAATTTGCCCACTCCACCCAAGTTTGCCCACACAAATTTGTCCACTCCTCCCAAGTTTTCCCACTCCACCCTAGTTTTCCCATTTTACCCGAATTTTCCCACTCCACCTTAGTTTGCCTACTCGACGCAAATTTGCCCACTCCACCCAAGTTTGCACACCCAAATTTGTCCACTCCTCCCAAGTTTGTCCACTCCACCCAAGTTTGCCCACTTTACCCAAATTTGTCCACTCCACCCAAGTTTTCCCACTCCATCCAAGTTTTCCCACTCCACCCTAGTTCGCCCACTTAACCCGAATTTTCCCACAGAGTATTTACACATTTCTTTTATATTTTTTTAATTTTAATTTCAAGATTAAATACTACAAATTACTATAACTTGACATGATTTGCAAGCGTTTTGACAGGATATACTGTACACACAATTAAAATACAAATAGAAAATAATCATGCCTCTTGCTCTAATTCTGTGGCAAAACTGTCAATGCAATTCAAAGTGTTTATGTTTTGATAAACCTGGAGCTTGAAAATTATACAGCAATGTACCATTGAGCCCATCAGATTATTTTGCAGAATTTGTATAAGTAAAATATGTTCTAAGCTGACATCGTGCCAATGCCTAGAACAACAGTTGGTAAATGGTTCTCTCGCTGAGTGATATCATTCGCTAAAGCATTGTGTACATATTGTTTCATTGCAATAAGCCACTGTCAATTGTTGTCGAGTTCTACATCAATATTGTAATTGCTTGCGCCGTTATTATAGCGCCGGTAAATATATGTAAGAACACTGCTTTCCTCAAGACTGACCATGCACTGAATCGATAGCCTTGATATAGAATACCTCTGAAAGCAAATAAAGACATGATGTATCGTTCTTCGGTAAATTTTCTTTCGAGAAAGAAGGTAAACTGCTCATGGCATTGCCGCCAGCTCAGAGGTTAAAGTTCACATAATGAAATTCCACGTTCTCTCTTTAGCCGACGCTGCCTAGGCAGCACACTAAACACGTTTAATAGACAATCGAGATTCAAATAACGTTATGGCGACAAGTTCACCGCTGACTGCAGCCTTTCATTGGCCGTAAAACGCTACGTCACAAAACGTCATTAATCAAACATTCCAAACATCCAAACATCTTGACGAAATTTTCACAAATCTAGATATTTATTGACTCTATATAGCTCGGCAAAGAGGTCTGGACATGAGACAGGGAACACAAGCCAAGAATAGTGTGCATAACAATAAGAATACTTTCAAAATTTATTTATTATTTACTATACGCGGGTAATGTAGAACGTAAGCAACTATAATACTCTTTTCTTTTACAATTGTTATGGTACCTCAACGCGGGAAACCAATGGTTTTATTACATTCATTTTTCGGCTTACAATATCTGCATGAAAATTTCCTCAAACGAGCTTTTAACTCTAGATGCATGAAATGGTTTATCCAAAACATCACAAACAGTTAGATGGATCAGCTAAACCTGTATGCACTCCCCGAGACGGGTACCAGTGGCACTACGTTGACGTGTTAAAGCAGAACTAGACCGAATAAAAATCTTTGGGGTCATTAGATTCACAAACAAGAAGTTGCATACGACGAAATGAAGCAAGCGTCACAATTTTTGTTGATAGAAATAAATTTGTTTGGGAGCTGTCTGTTTCCAGAACGATCGGCCGATAGCCTACATGAATTTGAGATTTCACAGATATGCGACACCTGTATGCACAGATTGAAAAGGAAATTTTGGCGGATAGCCTTTGGGTGCGAGAGATTTAACAACGTCATCTATGGAAAACAAGTGCAAGTAGAAAACGACCATACGCCACTCGAAGAAATTTTTGGAAATCACTAAATGAGTCGCCCGTAAAGTGGCATAAGAATGCTACTGCAGTACGATCTGCATGAAAGTTTTCTACAAGGCTCATGGTACCTAGGCAGGGAATATTTGGTCATCCAACTAGACGACCAGTTACAGCAGTTAGAAGAAGAGTTAGAAATGCATATGGTACTGTATGTGTCCCAGGAACGCCTAAAGCAGTGGCAAATAAAAAGTGAAGATAAAGAATTCCATTAGGTTTTTCTTAATTTTGATGTCGGCAAGTAAATTAGAGATACGTTCAGACCACCTGGTTTGAAAATGTCTGTATGGTGATATGTTGTATTCAACTAAGTTCGCAATATTTGTGTTTGGTATAGCTCGAAATTGATACACGATTCCACCTAAAGTAACTTCACGGAATGCCTTTCATTTTATATAATTTCTGAAAGTCTTACTAAAACAGGGCCGAAAAAGAGTTGAAAATAACTTCTTCACCTTTCTGAACCAGTATCTGCTTTGTTTTTCTTAAAGCTACGACTGAAATTTTCCAGCATTAAGGTATCATTGCTATAAGGCCTTACTTCTTCGAGAAAACAGGTGATAATTGATATTGCATTTACCCAAAAGTTGAACATTCAATCACAATTTTTTTTTCTAGTGTTCCAGTTGCCAAATGAGCACGCTGTTGAATAGGCTTACGCATACACATGAAGTCATGAAACGGCTTGTGCTTCTTGATGGATGACAGCGTTTTCTAACATTTCAAAATCAACTGCAAAATCGTTTTCAAACAACTGTCTTGAAACTAATAAAAAATACGCAGAATCAAGCACCCGAAACACATCAAGAAACGTTTCGTTTTTTTTATGGGACTCCCCTGCTGTTCCTGATACACTCGAAGTCTATTTTCCCAGCACCCCCTTTCTACGGTTTAACAACCAAAACATAAACCTAATTTCTTTTATAAATCGGAACTGCGAATTGAAAAAAGAACCATATGTAGTAAAGATGACCCTGTATAACTTGTTTTTATATGTTTGAACCAAAAAAAGATTTTTTTTAAACGAAGCGCCTTGAATAACGTATTCCGCGTTTTGTGCAAATATGCGGACCGTCTTATAACTTGTATTTTTTCAATTTCTTCTCTTTCTTATTCTCTTCCTCTTTTCTCTATTTCTTTTTTTCTTCCTTCTCATCTTCTCCTTTTCTACTCTTTCTTTTTCTGTTTCTTATTTCCTCCCTCCCCTTTCTTTTTTTTTTTCTTTTCCTCTGTCTTTTCTTCCTCCCCACCTCCTCCAAACATCTCCTCCTTTTTCTCCTTCTTTCCTTATTCCTCTTTCTCCTTCCCATCTTTTTCTTTCTCCTCTTCCTCCTATTTTTTCACTCTTCCTCCTCCTCTTTCCTTTCCTCTTCCTTTTTTTTTTGCTTTCGCTTTTTCCTTCACTTTTTTCTATTTTCATCCTTTTCTTTTCTTTTTCTAAGATGTGTTTTTTGATAACGTTTCCTTATTTAGTTATTGACTGTCACACAGAGATGTCCAACAAGAAGTACAAACCGTTTCTTAAACTTCTGTGTACGTGTTAGCCTAGCTATTCCACGGCCTGCTCTTTTAAGAAGTGCAACTAATTAAATGCATTTGTGATTGATGTTTAATTTTTTGGAAATGCAATATAAATTATCACCTGCTTTGTTCGAAGACGTAAGACCTTATAACAAAGCTGCATTTACGCCAGCAAATCCCAGTGGTCGTTTTAGGAGAAATAAAAGGATATGTACTGGCTCAGAAAAGTGAGGGATTCCTTGATCTCTCACTCGGATCTGTTTTAGAAGGACTACCAGAACAGATACAAAAAAAACAAAACAAAAAAACGACAGTCTGTGAGGTTTACTGTTTAAACTCTTGAAACCACGGAAGAAATATTATATGATGATTTGTGTGTTAATACTGTCGCATTAGGTCTACGGCGTAGACGACGCCAGAGCGTCTTCGTTGCTGCAGAGTTTACTCACTTTTTATGTCAACCTAACATGGAATCCCAAGAGAAAATCGTGTACAGGGGCGGATCTAGGAATTTTTATACCTTAGTCAAATTTGTTGAAGTCCGCATTTTTAGGGGGTCCGAAGGCATCCCAGTGGAAAATGTTTAAACTTTGGGTCTCTGAAACGGTGCGTTTCCCGAACTCTGACAACACGTTTGAGCACAATTTCAAAAGTCTTAAAACATGTTTTTAATGGCGCCTTGTGTCCCAATGTATGATTTGCACATTCCTACGTTACGCATTATTCTTGTTTCTGAAACTTTATTACTCGGGCTACTGTGGTAGGCCGAGTCTAGGTTGCGGCTCTGTTTCTGTTTCTGTTTTTTTTTTTTTTTTTTTTGTTTGTTTTTTTTGTTTTTTTGTTTGTTTTTGTTTTTGTTTTTGTTTTTGTCTTTGTCTTTGTCTTTGTCTTTGTCTTTGTCTTTGTCTTTGCTTTTGCTTTTGCTTTTGCTTTTGCTTTTGCTTTTGCTTTTGCTTTTGCTTTTGCTTTTGCTTTTGCTTTTGCTTTTGCTTTTGCTTTTGCTTTTGCTTTTGCTTTTGCTTTTGCTTTTGCTTTTGCTTTTGCTTTTTGCTTTTGCTTTTGCTTTTGCTTTTGCTTTTGCTTTTGCTTTTGCTTTTGCTTTTGCTTTTGCTTTTGCTTTTGCTTTTGCTTTTGCTTTTGCTTTTGCTTTTGCTTTTGCTTTTGCTTTTGCTTTTGCTTTTGCTTTTGCTTTTGCTTTTGCTTTTGCTTTTGCTTTTGCTTTTGCTTTTGCTTTTGCTTTTGCTTTTGCTTTTGCTTTTGCTTTTGCTTTTGCTTTTGCTTTTGCTTTTGCTTTTGCTTTTGCTTTTGCTTTTGCTTTTGCTTTTGCTTTTGCTTTTGCTTTTGCTTTTGCTTTTGCTTTTGCTTTTGCTTTTGCTTTTGCTTTTGCTTTTGCTTTTGCTTTTGCTTTTGCTTTTGCTTTTGCTTTTGCTTTTGCTTTTGCTTTTGCTTTTGCTTTTGCTTTTGCTTTTGCTTTTGCTTTTGCTTTTGCTTTTGCTTTTGCTTTTGCTTTTGCTTTTGCTTTTGCTTTTGCTTTTGCTTTTGCTTTTGCTTTTGCTTTTGCTTTTGCTTTTGCTTTTGCTTTTGCTTTTGCTTTTGCTTTTGCTTTTGCTTTTGCTTTTGCTTTTGCTTTTGCTGCTTTTGCTTTTGCTTTTGCTTTTGCTTTTGCTTTTGCTTTTGCTTTTGCTTTTGCTTTTGCTTTTGCTTTTGCTTTTGCTTTTGCTTTTGCTTTTGCTTTTGCTTTTGTTTTTGTTTTTGTTTTTGTTTTTGTTTTTGTTTTTGTTTTTGTTTTTGTTTTTGTTTTTGTGGTGTCACGAATGTGCAATTATTGCGCAATACTTCCCATATATGGAGCCTACGCTTCGAGTCTACGATCGATTACTTCGAAAATTGACCGATTGTCATGCCTATTCTGTGGTTGTGTCAAGCAAATCACTGATCAACCATATATTAAGCAACTTACTTGGAAAACCTACCAATACTTTGGCCAAAGGCAAAGCTGGTTTAAAAGAAAGAACTCGCAAAATCAAACAAGAACATCAACAGCTTAAAGGCCTATAAAGAAAGATGCCTCGTTGGACGAAGTGATTTCGGAACCGCGGGGTTGTTGTGTCAATGGATCGCAGTGAAACGTTTACCTAAGACCTCCAAATATTCAAACTATGGATAACAAACACAAAGGTTTGTTCATGAAGAGAGTATGGACGAGTTGCGAAAGACACGGGAATATGCATGCTGTGTTGATGTGTTCAATTCATCATAGTTTATATCAGTGCATTTATAAATACATAAAGGAAGCTTGACCTGAAAAGATACAAGAAGCAAACGCCATAGACATTAGTACGTCAAAAAACGTATATACTATTTACTATTTACTATAAAGTAACAGCTTGCTGCTTATAGTTCAACAACTACAAAACGCAAGTAATACTCACTGAATAATTCAAAATATGAATGTGTTGAACTGTTTGCATGTCTAGATTTCATGTAGGTGTTGTATACATTTGCCAACGCTTTGGAAAAGTGTGTTTCAAAACTTGTTTAAATATTTTGTGTTCGTTCGACATAAATAAATTCTATATCGGAATTATTGACTGGATCCGATGTGCCGAATCCAGCACAGTAGGTTTTGTCTACTGAAAGTGTTTAGATCACCGTTGTTATTCGGAAAAACGAACTTGTTTACATGCATCAGAAAATGCTTTATGCACCGCTTCATAAGACAACATATAGACTTCGTTCGATATGTCATTTAATACTCGCAAATCGAAAATTAAAAGTACCTCTAACCGTACAATCAATTTTATACTGCATTCCAACATATAGCCAAAGGCTGATTAATTTGCGCTTTGCTATTCAAATATCCGTCGATGATTTACTACCTTATATCTGCTATCCCGCTACTTTAACGCCAGTTTGTTTCTCATTACCTACCCTAAAACTTATAAATTACGACTGTTTACCGAGTTCACAAACCCTAACTTGCGTGCTCACAGCCAGACGCTGAATAAATTTAACAATTTTGGCAATCTTTTATATCGTAGAACGACCATAAACACGGGAATAATCAATCATGTTGTGATCATATATTTCACGTATCTTAAGTTGCATTTCGAAAGCGCAATAAAACAGCTGTCAGCTTGTAATTTCGATAAACTTTTATAGCAGATAAAATGATAAACATTTTCGCGCTCCGAGACCAGTGATAAGTGATAACCTCATGAATTGAAAGGAATACAGCACTATTGCATCGGACAGCTTCATAAACGCCAACGCTAATGAATATGTGAAATACATTTTAAATTAAACTTGCCTTGGACAATATGAGTGTTTGAAGGCCTTTCACGTGTTGCGGTATTATTTAGGTAAGCAGTCTCCGTCACCAATCTCGAGAAAATATTCTTCTTTACCGAGAACTCGACAAGCACTGACGCTTTCAGATGAAACCGTTGCATATTTCTCGCAATAGCACCTTGTTGTTGCTTTCTAAAGCAGATCCCGCACGATCAAACACGCCTGTAGAAGCCATGATGAACCCAAACAGCTCGCAAATTAGGCATTAGGCAGCCAAAGATTCGGCAAAGCCAATCAGATTACCCAATTTGGGGCAAATACGGCAAAGATTGGGGGCACTTTGTGTTCGGCCAATCAGAAGGGCTAAATCGAGTCAAATTCGGCAAAATGGCTGCCAGATACGGGAAACCAATCAGTGCTCGGAATTTACCTTGTTTTGACCAATCATGCAGAGTGGCTAAATCTGGGTAAATAAGGCAAAATGGCTGCCATAGTTAGGCAGACCCGATCATAGCCTGCGTGCAGACTCATATTACATGTTGACGTTTTAATTTGTGTAATTTGAGTCTGCACGCAGGCTAACCTAATCAGTGTCACCACTGGTCATCGAGACTAGTTGGGCTTTCCGCAATCGCTCTCGCTGCCACACGTCGTTTTTAAGCGGACTTTTTGACAATATTTTTTACCTTAGTCGTCTGACTTATTTGACTAACGCTATATCCGCCCTTGGTGCATCAAGGAAGAACAAGACCAAATACAAGTATTGACGATTTTGTAGAATGCAATTTTTATAAATTTTATGTGTAGTTGATGGGAACCACATTGGAGTTTTAGTCGCGTATTATTGTAAAACGAGGGAGAATTTGAATGAAGAGCGAAATTAGCCTCCGGCTATGTTGCATATGAAAGGCGACACGGAACACGCTGTTGGACATGCAGTGTAAAATAACTGTTTAAGAACCATGAAAAAACATCAGAAAAAGAATTAAGTATTTGTAACGTGTAGTATAGTGCAATCAGGATCTTAGGACACAACCCTGGACGCGTTTCGACCTTCTGGTCGTCTCATCAGCAGAGATTTTGGGGTTGGGAGTCAATGTAAATATTAAGTTAATGGTTGGAAGATAAATAATAATCGCTATCAACACAATATATTAGAAAATAATTAAAGTGAGTGCTTACCAAACTTGTTGTGTGTTTTAGACTCATTTGAAAATCTTGGAGTAGAGTAGGAAGGTAGCGGTGTGTAGAGTTCTTGTAGCAGTTTAGTAGGAGAAACAAAAAGTCACACTCCTTTGTCAGTCTTTGGATATGTATAATGAGTGTGTCCGTATGTAAAAGAACGGTTAAGTAGTGTTGCCTCATTCGTTTCCAGGTCACAGCGAAGCGTGCGTGGTGTAGAAGTTGGGGATAATGTCGAGATATAAATAGTAAATTGTTTGATGTACGTATAAGTGGAAGTGTATAAATTGGTAATGTGGTCTGTATATATGTCAACTGTTTAGTGTACCTTAAGCATATCAACGGTGGCTTTAATGCCTTCATCATTCGATATGTTTGTGTACAAGCTATTGAATTTTATAGTAATAATTATGGGTATGGTGGGTTGTGTATTTTGGGAAGTAGGTATGTGCAGCATATCATCCTACTATTAAGGCATTCCTCAACCAGCTAGGCCTAATACTTTATTGTTTTCACTTTGCACCTTGCTTGCTGGTATACATTTTTTCTTTATTTTTATGACATTCTCCAAGACTTCAAAAGTCCTATTAATTGAATTGAATTGAATTGAATTGAATTGAATTTTATTAAATAAATAGACTTTGCAACCATAAAGGTTGAAATACATCTATCATTTACAAAAAGGGTTAATTAAAAAAATATATATCTAATTATTTACAAGGAAGTAATATCACGGGTTTTATCTAATATTTCATGCGCCTAATATAATATATTATTTACAAATAAGAATATATCTAGAGTTTAACGAGTCAAATATTATTATATAGCGTTACAGATGACGGAATGAACGAGTTTTTGTAGCGATTTGTTCTACATTTAATTGGAACGAGTTTATTCGATACGCGTAAATTATAGCTATAGTGGTCAATAGACTCTACTAGGTCAGAGAGAGGACTAGTTTGAGGAAGAACTTTATTTCGAACATAACAGTTCGCGCCTAGAAGATAATGTTGGAATGTTAAATTCAGACAAGGATTCGTTGTATGGCGTTGATGGGTTGATTATTTTCAACGCCCTTACCTGGATTCTTTCTATTTCATTGGATAGGTATTCAGGGATATTATAATGCCATACTTGGGCGCAGTACTCCAGAATGGGTCTTACACATGAGGAAAACACTGAAATCAATGTTTTAGAGTCAGCACGAGCTCGTTTGAGGAGTCTAAGCATGTAAAGGCGTTTTGCGGACTTTTTCACGATATAAGCCACATGGTCATTCCATTTTAAATTATCACTAAAAATTACGCCAAGTAGTTTTGCAGATTTCACCACCTCAATGGGATGATTGTCGAAGATCATTGGAGGGAAATTTGGATTATTTTTCCAAAAACAAACGAGGAGTTCTTTGCATTTACGGGGGTTTAACAACATATTATTTTTTGTACACCACTGATTAATTCCGTCTAAAATAGTTTGAAAATTTGAGTCTTGGTTTCTGGAAAGCGTTTCTGATAAAGACGAATCGTCGACGTATTTCCATCTGTCATCCCAATCCGCCAACAAGTCGTTTATCATAATCATGAATAGAATCGGACCTAAGACAGTGCCCTGGGGGACTCCACCATTCACTGGTTCAAAACTAGAGGTGTGTTTACCTATCTTCACTCGTTGTTTCCTACCAGTAAGGAAATGTTTTACCCATGTGATCAAAATGGGGTCAATGGCCATATCCTCCATTTTTTTTATAAGGATGTAGTGATCAATCCTGTCGAAGGCTTTACTAAAATCCAAAAGCAGAACCCGCACACATTGGTCGGGTTGGTCAGTAGTTTCGTACAGATGGTGAGCAAAAGACAGGAGAGCATGGGTTGTAGATAGACCAGCTAGTGATCCGAATTGTTTCCGATCAAGGAGATGTTTAATTTGTGACATCATCCACTCAGCAACAAAATGTTCCATAATTTTTGAAAGAATTGGTGTTAAAGATATTGGGCGAAGGTCATTTTTAATTTCATTAACCTTATCTGATTTGCGAATAGGTATAACATCTGCTTCTATCCATGAGGTGGGAACAATTCTCTCTTGGATTGACGCATTAAAAATTTCAGCAACGGGTGATGAAAGTTCCATAGCGAAATCCCTTAAAATCCAACTGGGTAAGTTGTCAGGACCAGATGCTTTAGCGCGTTTAAGGTTAGAGAGCTTCATGTAAACATCTTCAGGGGAAATAAGGTATTTTGAAATAATTTCGTTTACCAGTGTAGGATGAGTTTCAACATTTTCCAGTTGGCAACTTAGAGGAGAAAAAGAGTTTGTAATATCCAAAAAGTTTTGGTTAATTTTTGTTGCTAATTCAGTGGAATGGATTTCTTTGCCCGATACGACAACACTGGTTACAGGTGATTTCTTCGGAAGTCCTCCAAGTTGCTTAATGGATTTCCACCAGGAGGCTGCATTGTCACAATTTTTTACTTTATTTGCAAAGAAAGAACCCTTTAGATTATTATTTAGCCTGTTTACTTTATTTCTCAATTTTTTGTAAGTTGCTGGGTCGTTGAACATTGCTTGTTGTTGTCGTTGCTGAATTAAGGTCTTCAGTTCAAAAGTAATCCAAGGCCTGTCTGTTGGATGTTGTTTGATTTTTCGAAGTGGGAAGAAAGTTTCAATAGCAAAATTTAACAACGTTTGGAATGCGTTGAGCTTTTCCGTACAGTTTGGTAGAGTTGCAAGGAATGACCAGTCTGCAGATGCCAACCATCTTCCAAAACTGGCCTTCATACTTGGCTTTACAATCCTTCTAAATATTGTTTCTGCTTTCGTTTTGTGGTTTCTTCTTAGAGGGCGAATAATTAAAGAGTATTGGTCGCTTAAGCCAATTCCAGGTAGGATTTCAGGAGTATTATAATGGTGAAACAAGTTGGTGAAAATAAGGTCAAGAATTGCATCACCACGTGTTGGATTTTTGAGGATTTGTCGTAAGTTGAAATGATTGATAATGTATCGGTAGTTTAATCGATTAAAGTCACCAACCAACATAATTCCGGCATTAGGATGTTTGTTCAAGGCAGCATCCAATGAAGAAATTAGGTAATCCATAAAAGTAGCATCATCGTCTTGAGGTGGATGGTATATGATACCGATGATTAAGCAAGAAAAGCCGCGAGGGAGTCTGTTCGGGCGGAGATATACCCAAAGACATTCAAGTGAAGAATCATTAAGTTCATCAATTGTTGTAAAACCAATAGATGATTTAATATACGCACAGACGCCGCCACCACGTTTTTCAGCCCTTCGATCTTTCCGCACTAACGTATAATTTTTAATGTCAACTACAGAGCTGAAAATGCTATTAGTCAACCACGTTTCTGTGATACAAACTATATCTACATCATTTTGGTTAACAACGACTCTAGATCTTCTATTTTATTAAGAAGGGATCTAGTATTTGACAGGAACAGAGAGGGCAGGGAGCTTTTTGGGTAATCATGAGCATCGGTCGTAGGAATTGGCTTTGGGTTAATAAAAATACAGTTTTCCAGGTTTGAACGTTTACTTCTACTGCTTCGAAGATTTCCTCGGCGAGTGATTCTAACAGAAATTTGGGAACATGGTATGCTACGGTTTTCGGCGTTATGGCATGTAGGACTAGGAGAGGGAATTAAACGTTTATTTATTCTGACGGGAATATATGACTGGCCATCTATGATCGCGTTATCCGATACACCAACTCCAGATGGGCCAGCCAGCTGGGTGTGGGATGGGCCAGGCCAGGACGTCTCCGAAAAATTGCACAAAAATTTGGAATAGAATTTGCGTTGTTATTTGGTAAGTCGATTAAAGGCAAGCGATTTAACCAATCCAGCGGCATGTGCATAGGCTGCTGCTGGGTGGATTGAAAAGAAGAAGGGCCGTCTTGCGGGACTTTAACTTTCTTGGTATTTTTATTGGATTTGTCAGCGATTGAATGCGTCATTAAAACGGGAGCTCTGTCAGTCTGGTAACCTACCCGGCTTTGGTTCACTAGTGTACTGCCACTGATCGTTTTGTTTTGGATTATTGTTGATAAAATGCCTCGCTGATTCGGAGCCAATAATTTTGGTGTTTTGTGCTGGGTATTTGCATTCGAATCCTTTATTGAATTGGTTTTGTTCAGCACATATGATCCTTTGTTCTTAGTTGTTATTTGCAAGGGAATGCTTCGTTGATTCTGTTGTTCGTTCACTCTTTCGACATTTGCCGGGTCGGCTTCATCGCCCTCAAAGACTTGACTCGAGGTTAAGTCTGGAATTAGTATTGTTTCACTAGGAGAGACTTTTGTTTTGTTGGCAGAGTTGTTTTGCCTTTTACTTTTAAGTACGTGGTCAGCATGATTTACGATCGTTTCCTTAAGAGAATCTAGTTCAGATTTGAACTGTTCTGATTTCTTTCTCTCATCCGAAAGCTCGCTTTTAAGGCAATCGATTTCACTTTGATACGCATCAACGTTTACAGGTTTACATATTTCAAATGTATTTGCCAAACTCTGCAAAGAATCAATTTTAGACTGCAATACCTCAAAATTCAACTTCAAGTCTTCCAACTCCATCGATACGTTCTCACACTGGCAATTACACGTTAATCGACTTGTTTGAGGTTCAGAAAGAACGGTATTCGACCCACATATAGGATTTGGCGGCTCTCCGATTATATGATTGTCGATTGATCTGTTTATAACCACAACTGGACAGTCGCCAGCGATTGGAGTTCTTTTCTCACAGAGACCAACCAGAAATTCTCTCAAACTCTCGCCGGTTCTGCCTTGGAACAATAAGGTCTTCTGCTTGCTGAAGTACCACGTCAAGCACAAATCAGAGTTTACGCTAGTAAAACGTCGAGAGTTTCCTCCCGGTGAGGTCCATTTGCCAGGTTCGTTGACATTTATCTCCACGAATTCATTTAGCAATTCGAAGTTGTTCGTCCATTTGATCCGTTTACGATCGTATGTAAGGTTTAGGTGAATATTGCCACTACTGATTGATTCGAGAGTCCATCGGATTGGAGTATTAACTAAAACGCCAACGGAGCTACTGTTGGCACGTCTAGTCTCATTCATTGCAATAGTGTAAAGTAGAGTTTATCAACTAGAGTTTCTCTCTTTACAGGAATTTCTATTTCAAGTTATCAGCAAATATTGTCCATATATCATGAGTTGCTACAGCATGTAATCAATCAAAATATAGTCTGGAATCTCGACAAAAGTCTTAAGTTTGTTCCATCTTTTTGTCGAGGTTTTGCAAACTTGTGCACGCCGAAGACAATGAGTTTTTGGTATAATGAAGCGATGATTTAAAAGCAGTGTTTGGGCTAAATTGCCCAACCCTGCAATTTAAAAATTCACAAGACGCCTGCTTAGGCGTTCACTCGGGCTACTTATATAATAGCAATACAGCTTGGCATAGCCTGTGCACGAAACAGCACAACAGCATACACATATTACGGCCTTGTTACACGGTGCAATTTTTCATGCAACTTGTCTCACAATGATGACTCATGCAGTACTGCAGTTGCAAGACAGGGGGTGTTACGCCAGGGTTGGCAAATCTTCTTTTATCTTTTTTTCTTTTATCTTCTTTTATTAAAAAAGAAGAAACGGATTGAGGTTAGATTTCTCCTTTAATCTTCTTTAAAATTGTTTTCTTTTATTCCATTACTGCTTTTGATATTTGAGAGGTATTTCGTAATGGGAAAATTGTAGAAAGTGGGTAAATTATGTATTTATTCCTTTCCTCCGACGACTTGTTTACTAGTTAGTGCTGTCTTTAAAACGTACTCAGACTCTGTCTTATGTCGAGCAAGACCTCTTAACTGCCGCAATTAACGTTGTGCTAAATTTATGTCTAATTCCGTTCGTACATAGAAATATATAATCAGGTTTTTTGTCTCACTCAGATCTTACAATAAAGTTTGACATGCCGACGCCACTAATTTTATTGCGGCGACGACATGCAAATATTGTCAATTTCTGCAAAATCTGCCCGATTGCCTCAAAATATTTTTTACCGATTGTCAGTCTTTAGTTGATTTTCTTAAATGTTAACGACACTTTTTTGTTCTAAAAATTGTGGAAATGGGGCTTTGAGCTCAATTAAACTGCGTGCATTTGAAGCCACGGCATGTTGGCCACAACGCACTCAAGTCGTTGTCACCCAATTTAATATCGTACGATTCACTAAAATATCTTTCTATTTCTTCACGTTGTGGGAGGCTGCTTCTGGCTGTTTCCAGTGTCCTTTCACAAGCCGTTTTGCAAACTATACACCTTTTTCTGGGGGAAATAACGCCATAGTGTTGTGTGTGTGTGGGGGGGGGGGGGGGGAGGGGGGATTTACCGCCATCTTTGTTTATATTTTTGAAGTCCCCAGACTCCCCACGACTACTCGCGCGACGCATGCGCAGACAAAATTCCCTGCTGTTAGCAAGCAGGCAAGAACACTTCGCTAAAGAAAGAAACAAGGCTATCGTGGCCTGACCACGCGTGGGCACGTGCCTCAATTTCGCAAAGCGTGTCGGGAAAATCTCGCGACGCAAAAAAACCAGCTGAAACCTATAGACTCGTCTACCTGCGGTAGCCCGAGTAATAAGGGGGGAATAAAATACTTCTCAGTGCATGCTGAAGACCGTTCCAACTCAAAATTTTACCAAATCAAATAGATCCTTGAAGTTTGCCTGGTTTTCAGGCCATCACTCGTTTGACTATGACTACACGCATTGCTGAATTACAAATAATCGAAATAGATTATAAAAGACGTAATTTAATGCCAATGACCAAACGCAAATTAGTGTCGCCTTTTTGCGTATACGAGTGTCCGTGTCCGCAGCTATCCGTACTTTGGCAAACCTGTACGATTCAATACACAGCTGACGAGTCAGCTTTACAAACATAATGGGCTCGAAATCATATTGGCTAATATATTATTCAACTGTATATATAGACAAACCTGGTTTAGCATACGCAGGATAAACATCCCCACAAGATTCTGCTGTCACTGTGAGGTTTGCAATTGCAACGGTTGTATTAGGATGGACAGCATTTCCTTCAAAAACAAACTAGAAAACAATAAATTCAAGAAGGGATAACTAAGAGACTGGAGTAAAACCTAAGCAAAGAAAAACAAGGTAATACAGAAACTGATGCATGGACAAAGACGCGGCCAAAAGAAAGAAATATTTAAATTTTCCCCATTTAGAAGTGACAAGACGTAAAGGAAAAAAATAATTTTTTTTTATTAATCATCTATATTTAACTTGTTTTAAATCAATCACTTAGCGTCTGTAAACATTGTTCAAAAACTCATTAGTAATTCATGAGGAAAACACAAAGGAAATCAGTGTCCGTGGTTTTATACCTGATAAAACTTCTTGACGTCAGAAAGAATACTAATGAACATACAATTTTATATAAAGAATACTAATGAACATACAATTTTATATAAAGAATACTAATGAACATACAATTTTATATAAAGAATACTAATGAACATAACATCCAATAACGAATCGTTTTTGAAGCCATTCAAAACACTCGCATCACGTGTTTTATCAGATCTAAAACACTCGGGCTGCGCCCTCGTGGTTTTAAATCTGATAAAACACTCCTGTTCGTGTTTTAAATATTACTTCAGAATTGTTAAACCTGTCCTTCTATTACCAACATTCGGCATAACCAGCTAAGTCAAAACACCCATACTTTGTCGAAAGGCAGATAATTATTCAAAATATTACAATACAAGTAATATACTTTTAAAGTAAAACTAGTTTTCAGAGGTGCATATATGTACATTTCCAACTTTATATAACTGTCAGAATGGTATATGCATCTCTAGCTATACTTAGAAATAAATTTTAGTTATGTTTTCACCTCTGTTTCTCAATCTGTCATTTGTCTGTTTCTCTCATTGTTTCTTTGTTTGTTTGTTTGTTTGTTTGTTTCTTTCTTTCTTTGTTTGTTTGTTGGTTGGTTGGTTTGTCTGTTTGTCCGTTTGTCCGTCTGTCGGTCTGTCGGTCTGTCTGCTCGAAATTTTAAGAAATTTAATGCCAATCGTTTCAGTTAATTTTCAATTCCTTTATGGAAAGGAATGTTTTTATCAGTGGTTGATAAACATTCCCCGTTCAGAACTAAACAAATAAGAAACGAAAAGAGTCCTTGGATGACTCCTGACATTAAGAAAATTTTAATAGAACGGGACAGACTAAAACATTTAGCTGTTAAAACAAATAACAATGACGACTGGAGAAGTTATAAAAAAGCAAGAAACGATTGTAATGCTAGGATAAGGAAAATTAAAACCAATTATTATTAACATCTTTTTAAAGCGATTTCGGGAAACTCAAAAGAAACTTGGAACTCGATAATTGAATTGATGTCTCGAAAAACAAAATCCGACACCATTACCTGCCTAAAATATGAAACTAAGATTATTTCTAATCCAGCTGAAATATCGGAAATTTTTAATAAGCACTATTCTGAAATTGGTTTAAAACTATCAAAAACACAAACGCCAGCGGAAAAATCCTACCATGATTATTTACAGCCAGTTTCCTCAACGTTTAATTTAAGTCCAACTACCCCAAGTACGGTTTTTTAAACTATTAACTTTAGTACCAGTAAATAAAGGAACTGGTCTCGATAAAATTCTTGGCAAATTATTAAAAGAAGCTGCGAATATCCTTTCAGGATCACTTTGTAATTTATTCAATTATTCTACACATACTGGTGTGTTGCCGATCGATGATTGGAAATTAGCAAGGGTAACACCAATTTATAAAAATGAAGCCAAAGAAAATGTAAATAATTATAGACCAATTTCTGTTTTAAGTTGCACATCAAAAATTTTCCAATGCATTATTTACGATCAACTGCATACATACTTAAACGAAAATAATTTACTTTCTAGTTGTCAATCAGGCTTTAGGCCACTTTATTCCACAACTGCGGCTATCCTAGATGCAACAACTAAATGGCTTAAAAATATGGACGGTCGACCAAAGAGGTCTTAATTCGGTAGTATTTTTAGACTTAGCCAAAGTATTTGATTCTGTAAACCATGATATTCTGCTTGATGAATTATGGTACTATGGAACAAGTCCACAGTCTTTGACTTGGTTTAAATCATATTGAATGATGTATCTAGTCTCCAACATGATCTGCATTCCATTTCTAAATGGGCCACAGACGACGAACTCTTCTTTCAACCTCTTAAGTGTGAGAATCTTCGGATTTCTCGTAAACGTCGCAGTTTAAGCAGGGTTTATAAACTAAATAGTGTTGCTTTGGAAATTGTTAATTCATCAAGAGATCTCGGAGTTCAAGTTACTAAAGATCTGTATTGGGCTGAGCATATTAAAATAATTATTTCTAAGGCCAAGAAGATGCTTGGTTTTCTTCGGAGAAATTGTTCAAATAATGTCTCTGAAGATGTTCAGAGAACGTTATATATTGCTCTCGTTCGTTCACATTTAACTTATGCTAGCCAAGTCTGGTCGCCATGCTCCTTTGGTCCTATTTATCTTATGCGTAATATTGAACGCGTGCAAAGGAGAGCGACGCGCTTTATTTTGCCCGATTTGAAATTCCATTACAAAACCAGGCATATTAGGTTGAGACTTCTTCCACTTTCTTATTTCCTTGAATATCTTGATCTCTTGTTTATATTTCGTTGCCTTAAAGGCGAGATCTTACTCGACGTTTCTGATTTCTTACTATTCTCTAGCTCCAAAAGTCGTAGAGGATCCTCTGGTTTAGATTTTTATCTTATACCAGCACGGACCTCCACTTTTCGCGACTCTTACTTTGTCCGTATTTGTCCTCTTTGGAATTCATTACCAATTGCAATCCGTTCATCTTCATCTACGGAAGTTTTTAAGTCGAGCGTTAAAGCCCTTTTGTCAGTCTTTAATCTCGACGACATCCGTACATGGCGTATTATTTGTCCTTTATGTCGTCAATCTAATTTATCTTCCGTTTGTCATTGCTAGTTGTATATTTAGTTTATAATTTGCATTTTTTATTGTATATTTAGAATTTGACTTTGTACTTACATTGATTTTGTTAACATTTAACATTTATTTTTGGAGGATAACCTTGTACGGGACCTAGAGTCCTATTGTTATACTTCTCCTGTTACCGCTAGGTACAAATGTTGATAAATAAAATAAATAAATATATCTGTGCAATCGTACTCAAATGTGTAGAGTTAATGGCTGTCTATCTATAGCAGTCGAGTAATTAATTGTGGCGTTCCGCAAGGCTCTATCCTTGGTCCATGTTTATTGTTTATATTAATGATCTACCGTGTTGTTTACAACATTCTAGTGCTCGAATGTATGCTGATGACACAAATATCACAACAACCGGAGCATCACTACAAGAAATATCTTATCTTGCCAACCAAGATCTAAAAAATGTTAGTGAATGGTTGAAGGGAAACAAACTTAATATTAATTCCACAAAAACAGAGCACATGTTCAGAAATATTCCTTATTTATTTATCAACAAATATTCAGTATTTATTGGCTACTTGTTTCTTTATTTTCTATTGTTTTACTTATGTGAAATTTCTCTTGGCTTTGTCAAGTCAGTATTTTAATAGTATTATAAATACTATTGCAGTTGTCTATTATATAAATTGTGAGTCGTGAGTTGAGAGTGTCCTCTGACACTGTCAACTTCGACACTGACAGCATTTCTACAGTAATCTTTTTTATCTGACATACATCCTCAGCCTCACGTTTCTTGTCTTGTATGTTTGAATACGAGTTTGAATATACATGTATTTTAGTAATGAATGAATACCTTGAAGTTTTGATTCCATACTGAAGTTTGTGTGGAGTAGTAGGAGTACTGGAGTTAAAGTCAAAACTTATAAAGTGGTCTTTTGCATCTTGTTTGACATGATGCATTTCACTATGTTTATGGACCCTACATGCAGTTTGCCAATCTTTGGTGTAATTGCTTTCGAGATAAGGGTTATTTTATCTTATATAAAAATGTAAAGTATTTATTTGCCTATGGGGTAAACATTATTTGTGATTACTGTATTTTTGGAAAAAACGTCATACAGGTTTCGCATCTGGAGAAGTATTCTCTCACTTCGCTATTCATGTTGGGCCAGTAAACGCTTTGTCGTGGTCTTCTCAAGGTTGACTCTATTCCTTGGTGCGCTCTGTGTAGTATAGATCCTCCATGGTTTTTCTCCTGAGGGTTTTTTTGGAATGACAGCCCTGTCGCCACGCAGGATGAGGCCATCTTGTACGACTAATTCGTCTCGGATGTGGAAGTAGTTGGTTACGGTTGGACGCAGCCGATTCTTTCTCTCTGCATGCCACCCGATCTGGATGATTGTTTTGACTGCCTGTAGGACTTCATCATTGTCTGTTTCAACTTTCAGCCTGGACATTCTTCAGATGCTATCATCTGATTGATTTCGTCGATAACTGGAACGTGCTATGTTTCTTCCTCGAACTCTGATCTTGTTGGCTGACCTTCTCCCGCGTCAAAATGTCGGCTGAGAGTGTCAGCAAGGTACATCTCTGATCCCTTCTTGTACTGGATGTCGATATTATATCGCTGCAGTCGCATGAACATCTTCTGAAAGCGTCTTGGTGCGGAGACCAGGGGCTTTCCAAATATCGTTTCTAGATGTTTGTGATCTGAATCCACGACGACTTTTCTCCGTACGTGTATTGGTGGAACCGTTCCACCCCAAAAACAATGGCCAAAAGTTCCTTTTCAATTTGAGCGTAGTTGGTTTCTGTGGTTGTAAGAGCTCTGCTCGCATAAGCGATTGGTTTTCCTTCTTGCAATAGTGACACGCGCAGGCCTTTCTCGCTTGCGTCGCATTGTAGCAACAGAGGTTTCTCGGGTTCGTAGTACTTCAACAGAGGTGGTTTTGAGACGAGTATCTTGATGTCGTTGAATGCGTTGTCGTGAATTTCTGACCATTAAATTCGTGCCCTTTTCTTGTCAGTTGGCGTAGCGGTTCTGATGCATCTGAAAATTTTGGAAGGAATTTTGCGAGATAGTTTGTCATCCCCAAGATTCGCCTCACTCCCTGTACGTCTTGTGGTTTTGTCATATGGAGTATCGCTTCTACCTTGGATGGGTCTGCCTGTACTCCATCTGCGGTGAGCACATGACCAATGTATGGCATGGAAGCTTTCTTGAGCTCAATCTTTGACTCGTTCAGCTTGATTCCTCTTTCGCGACACCGTCTTAGCAGAGCCTCTAGCTTGGCGTCGTTGTCATTGACTGCTTCATCCATTGACGTTCCATTTCCAATAATAAGGATGTCGTCCGCCACCGTCCTCACTCCATCGAGGCCTTCGCTAGCTTGGCACGGCGCCTCTGGAAGATCTCTCCTGCTGATGAGATTCCAAAGGGCATCCTGGTCCATTTGTAACGGCCAAACGGAGTGTTAAACGTGGTTAGCAGAGACGATTCTTGATCTAGTCTGATCTACCAGTAGCCATTCATGCAGTCCACCTTGGTAAACACCTTCGCGTTGGTCAAATCTGGGAGGACTTCTTCAATCGTAGGCATTGGGTAATGGCACCTCCTTAATGCTTTATTTAGTGGTGGTGGGTCAAGGCAAAGTCGTATTTTCCCATGGCTCTTCTTGTTGACTACAATTCAACTCACCCAGTCAGTCGGTTCCACGACGTTCTGGATAATACCTTGTTGCTCAAGCTCACTTAGATGATCTTTCAGCGGTTTCCGGAGAGCTTCAGGTATTCTTCCGGGTGGTATTTGGACTGGCTTGGCCATATTATCTACTTCCAGATGAAGTGGCTCTCCAAGTTCACCAAGATCTTGGAATACGTCGGCGTATTTGGCCAATACATCTTCTTTGGTCATGTTACTCGTGCTCTGGCTATCCACCACTTGAACTTCATCCGTCCTGGGTAGTAGGTTTTCCTGGCTGACTTGTATTAGATTCATTTGTTGCGCTGCTCGGCTCTCGATAAGATTGATGTCGGCATCTTTGTCTTTCACCACAACGAATTTCACTATATTTCTGGCCATTTTTCGGGTTTGTCAGCTGAACATGACATATTCCATCGGGTTTTAGCGGTGATGAATTGTACATCTTCAATACTTGGTTTGTGTTTAAGACATTCCTTTCATACTTGGTACCACGCAGTTCTCCACTTCGGACCACATTACAAGTCGCCCGGGTGTCCACTTGAAAACTCATATTATGTCCACCTTTGATTTTCATTGTTGCGTGGATTTTTTACCAAAATTGTTCGCTTTTGACGACCAGAACTTCTTCAGGTTGTGGATGCAGGACTAGAGTCGATACGTATTCTCCGGAGTCATCATCTGAGCTGTTTGGGTGTGTATTTCGTTACTATGTTTGCGGGCGAGTAGTTCGAATTCATCTGTAAACAAACGTGCGGGAAATTATTCTGTCTACCGCAATTCTTGCATGTTTCGCCATAAGCTGGACATAAGCTGGGCAAACGCCTCGTCGGTGACTACGGCCGCAGTATTTGCAAGGGCGTCTTGTCTCCCTTGGCTTTCGTTGCCTTTCTTTTTCCGTCTTTCGCGTTTACTTCTTCGTCATTTCCCGAGGGCTTCTTTAATTCTTTGAAGCGGATATTTGTCGTTTCGCCGCTTCTTCCGATGTCTATGGCACGCAGAGCATAAGTTTATTTTCTTGTAGTAACTTCTTTCTGGTTGACTCATCTCTGATTCCTAATACAAACCTATCAGCGAGTCGTTAAGACAATTGCAAAAATTGCATGTTTGCGCAAGCTTTCGTAATACTGTCACATATTGGTCATTGCTTTCAGTATCCTCTTGGTTTCATCGGTTGAATATAAATCTTTCGCACGTTTCGTTAGTTTCTCCGACCAAAAATTATTCAAACTTCTCAATAGTTTTGCTGGGTACTCGGCGGTCTGTCTCTGTTGCGAAATCCATTCCTTCATACATTTCGAGCACTTCTTCTCCAATTACCGATAGAAACATGGCTGCCTTGAAATTTTCTTCAAAGTGATTTAGTCTGGTGACGATCGCGTAATTCTGCCATGCTCTCTTAAACCGCTTCCAATTTACCGCAAGATTGCCTTCCGTCTTCAGAGGCTGAGGCGGTTTTAACCCGGGTGGGAGAGTTGGCAATGTACTGGCCATGTTGTTCTGTCCTGTGCTTGTCTCCGCGGGCGGTGTTTTTTTTGTGATTAGGGTTGACCCCCATACAATGGAATCGTGAACCCTAGGTTATCGTAATTTTCCATACCACAAACGTCCCCAGTTTGTGATTAGGGTTGTTTCCATTGTATGGGGGTCAGGTTATCGTAATTTTCCATACCACAAATGTCCCGGATTTGTGATTACGGTTAGGGTCTATGGTTCCATTGTATGGGGGTCAGGTTATCGTAATTTTTCATACCGCAAACGTCCCAGATTTGTGATTAGGGTTAGGGTTCATGGCTCCATTGTATGGGGGTCAGGTCATCCTAATTTTTCATACCACAAACGTCCCCGATTTGTGATTAGGGTTAGGGTTTATGGTTCCATTGTGTGTTGGGGTGGGAGGGGGTCAGGTTATCGTAATTGTCCATAGCACAAACGTCCCGGATTTGTGATTAGGGTTTATGGTTCCTTTGTATGGGGGTGAGGTGATCGTAATTGATCTTGTATTGATCAAGACTATTTTGAGAACTCGTATACTCATGCAATTTATCAGATCTTTAATCATTTTCACTTTATTTATTTTTCCTTCTATTATTTCGACTTCAATTATTTTGAGTCACGTATAGCCTTGTAGCCACATAACCACGTACGTAGCCTTGTAGCCACGTAGCCTTGTAGCCACATAGCCCTGTAGCCCTGTAGCCACGTAGCCAGGTAGCCAGGTAGCCACGTAACCAAGTAGCTACGTAGCTACGTAGCCACGTAGCCACGTAGAAATGGGTTGTCAAAAATATTGTATTTTGTGCAAAAAGACAATATAATTTATACTGGCATGCTACAATATGGGTGTATAAAATCAGACAAATTGAAGGCATGGGAGGTGTGGGACTCCCATATATTGACTATACAAGGATGTGCCACTGGGAAGGGTATGGTTTTCATTTATTCCATTTTTAATTTGGAACGGGTACTGGTGTAATATATAATTATCATGCTTTTGATCTGTTGCAAGGTCTGTTCTTATATGCTGGCAGTTATTTAAGCAAGCACAAGGTACCCTATGTTTTCCTTTGTTTCAGTTTGGAACAGGGTACCATATTTAGCAATTTAGCGTGGAACAGGGTAAAAAAAAATGCAATTCCTTTGTCTGGAGTAATAACGTGGTTTTAAAGGTTCAGTGGTACACCCTATCCTGAATTTGAAGGGGTAGCCCTTCCCTGGGATTGAAGGTAGGGTGAATTAATAATAATAAACAACGAACACGAGGGGTTTGCATTAATGAATTTCTAGTTAAATATGTAAGCGAGACACTTTCTATTGTAGGATGTTGTAAGACTATACAATAAAAGTAAAATAAGGTAAAACTAAAAGTGGGGTGGAGTTAAGGCAAAGAAAAGACTGTGACGTTAAAAGGGAAGGAGAAGATAGCCAGAATGTAACATGGAATTTTTCCAAAATATACTAGCCTTCATTACCATTATTGTGTCCGTTGAATTGTAAGTTATAAACGCGGATTTCCATTTGTTACCATGGTCACCTCGTAGACTCCAAATGTATGTTTTCTTTTCAGATGACGTTCGGAAAAACAATGATAAGGAATTATTATCACCAGACATCTTGTATTTAAAACTGACGCAAATACCAGTTATTTCTCTAATGTCCTCATTTCCAGTCAAATTGAGTGAAAATGTTGCAGTGTGGTTCACCATACAACCAATACTATAAGCTAAAAAATAAGTCATTAATAGCAAATTAGAAACAGAATCGCCGTGATTAATATTAACTTTCCCTACGATTCTCATGATTTGTACAATTAATTGCATTTGTTTCTTTAGTGAATTTTTCGGTAATGCAAAAGTAATAAGCCCAACTGCAAGGATCAACGCTCGTACCATCTATCCCCACACAGCATTTTAAAAGCAAGGCCTATTTATATATTATATGAATATTAACCTAATTAAACCTAAATTGAAGTACTTTTTCTTCACCCCGAGAGATTCATTAGCTTTCGAGTGTTTTGATACCGTGATCAAACACGCAGAACGAGTTTTTGAAATGGCTTCTCCAATGAAAGACAATGAACCAATGAGCCACCGTGGTGGGACTTGCGGATGTTTTGTGATACAATTTTACTCAATCGTATCGTGTTTCTTGTTTAATTAACATAAATGAAACGCTAGTGTTTGATGAAGAAACACAAGTGTTTGATTCAGTGCTTTACCAGTGTTTCACAGCCCATTCACGTGACGGAATGGAGTTGTCTGATTGAGTAAAATTCTCATGAATTATTAATGATTAGATAATTCGAACATTTATTGAATTTTGGAAACAAAACAGCGTAGTAATTATACAGCTATTTCAATATTTTTATTATGTGTTCAGGATCATATAACCATTTATTGCCAATTGTGATAATCATAGTAATTGTGACAATATTGTACAATGCAATGCAATGCAATGCAATGCAATGCAACGCAACGCAATGCAGTGCGTGCGGTGCGACGATGCGATGCGATGCAGTGCAATGCATTGCAATGCATTGCAATGCGATGCAATCATTGATCTCTATATAACTGGATTGCTCAACGGGATCTAAAAATAAAGCCACCGGATATAACGAATTTGGAGTACCAGGATGACCGCTATGCACGGAAACTTTGTATGTTTTCGTAGCACAAAAAGAGACAAAAAGATCCACATCAAGAACGTTTCTGCTATTGCTATCAAACAAAGAACACTGTACAAGGTTTAAAAACTTATTTTGGAATTTGTTGGTATTTTAAAAGCATAAAAACGCGCTATTTCGTATTTTTTTACTCTGCCCTGTAATCAATCAACTTAATTACCCATATCACAGGCCAGTCCCGTCGTTCTGAAGCACGCGCGTCTATGATGAGACTGGTGCCTATACGTCTGACATCACCGCTCAAGGTGCACAACGACGCCTAGCAGATTTAAGTATGTTCAAGATGGCAGTATTTACACTTGACAAGGTTAAAACACAAATTGTTTACGCTTGACATATCTTCAATAGGAAAAAATGGTGAACCATATTTAAGTTTCAAACAAGCACATTTTGATAACTAAGAAATTCTAAAATAAAGGCTTTAACTAACTGGCCGATAAGTTAGTAAAATTTGAATTGTTTTAACCTCTACTAATCAAATTTGAGGTTGCTGGGTCTTTCCGGACAACCCATTTTACAAATATTACTAATTTATGCTAATTATTATAATCTATAACAAAATAGCAACTATTTAAATAATTTTAATAAATTATTTTACCAGCAAACTTTGCAATAATAAAATGAAAAAAACTTATATTTCGGTAGACAAATCCATGTTTTTCTCCATTGATCGTGCGAAAATATCGCCGATCTGCTGTGATTATGCGTTTACGCAATTTCAGATCAGCGTTCTCGACAAATACTTATACGATAATACTATAGCATATCGTTTTTAAGGTTTTGTTTTAAAAAGAGATCATTCAGGATCATTTTAAGCCCAAGGGGATACATTTGGTCAAAAACTCGATACATAATAACAAACCAAAGACATTTGTCACCGGTGGCAGATAATATTAGGACCGGACCGCAATGAGACACACGGTCAAAATTATATTCAAATACAGTCCAAGTGCATGGTGTAAATATGAGATAATAAGCTTGTCTTAATCACAGATCGAGGACGTCAAGCAGGTTCTTATTAGGTGGGAACAAGTAATAAAACAAATAAAAATTACTCACTTAGTTTTGTAGCACTAGTGAAGATATATTCTTTTCTTTTCCGAACAAGATGTAACCTGGTAACCAGGACCCATTTTTTTAAATCAATTTGCTGAAATATGCTAGGCTCTCTCTCTCGCAGCGCTCGGGCGAAGACGCCCATGCTAGCAAATTTTAAAGCAGCAAAAAAAGATAGCTACGCTCCCAATATCACAAAACTCGTAAAAACCAAACGAAAACAGTCAATAACTTTATTATAAAACTACATATATAACTTTGATCGTAAAACATGTCTTTACAAAGCCTTCAACTATGTAGTTGACAATTCTTTATTGTAGTTGCTTGTATTTACCTTCTGTTTTCAAGTAGTAACTGTAAATTGGCATTTGAGAAAAGTTTTACCGCTTTTCCGACTTTCCCGGTAAATTTTTACTACTCTTAAGCCTGCAAAGATTACTTAAACCTGGACATGGAAAAGTAAGATGGCGAATCTGGCTGGACATCAGGAACGCGTTATCAAATATGTACAGAGAATAGAGATCAGTGGATACGATGCAATGCGATGCGATGGGTTGTAACCTAACGTAATGTAATGACATAACACAACACAACACAACACAACACAACACAACACAATACAACACAATCTAAAGTCTCGGCGTTTTTTAATATTACGTAATGTATTCCATGGTTTGTTGTTTAAGGAATTGTAAACTGTTTGGTCAATACTTTAAAGCAAATGTTGCGTTTTCCTGCCAAGTTTTACAAGTAAGTTATGAGTTATGTAAATATTTAACGCAATTAAATAGACGCAAGATAGTTCAAGATACTGTTTACTGTACTGCATGCTTTTTATTTTTTCCCCAAATGCTATTTAAACTTATTATTATAGTAATACGTTCATGTTCCTGGCCATACATATGTTCTTGGCCCTCCTCTGATGCAATTTAAACCCTCGACTGTGGCTCTTGCTAAAATGAGCCTAAATCGGGCCAAAAACATATTTATGCCCGCGGACATCAACTCTATTGTAATATTAATGTTAATCCTTTTGTGTGATAAAATGGCTACGAAATGGGTTTGCAAGCCTTGTTTTAAAAAGTGTCTTCTCTCCGACAATTTAAGTTTAAACATTATCAATTTAGAAAGAAGAAATTGCCTTCAAGTCAGAGGTCATCCTAAGACGTCCCATTTTGTAAAATGGGCGGTTCCAAAAATAGAATGGGCAGTTCTAAAATTAAGTATTTACTTATAGTACTAAAATTGCCTCATTTATACTCCTTTATATATCTATTGTTACACCATTATAAAGCCAGTGGGCATCATATTATCTACTCTAAAACTTACATCATTCAAAGACGATAAAATCTTGAAGAAAACCTTGTTTTAAACTTCTAAAATTTTGCTTAAAGGCGTTGTTAGAAATTTTTTTCCGGGGTGCATGCCCCCGATTCTTCGTCCTCTAAGCACGCGGAAAGTTTTAGATTTTTCTTAGGTTGACCATTGGTTTCAGCTAAAAATGCTTTCAGCAAGTATTTTATGAATCTTCTATTAAATAAACTGACACTTTTGAGGGAAGGTATTATGTTGATATTATTACAAATTTTCAAACCTACTAGCTTTGAAATCATTGATTTTGTTTCATTAAATTTTATTTGCTTAGTGACGCAATTTACTCTGTGCCATTTTTACAAGCTCTACAATAGCCCAGCAAAACTGCAATTTTGGTCTAGGAAAGATGTGTGCGCCAGTAAATCAAGAGTGACCTGCCACATTTTACTTACTGTTAGCGGCATTCGGAGCGGGAATTATACTCCATCCATTATTACGTACAAGGTCAGCGTTAGCACAGAGGTCTGACGTTTTGAACGGACACGAGATCAACACAATGTCTTGAATAATGACATAAAAATTAGATTATTAAACTATGACAATAATTAAACAAATAATAAATAATAGCCAATAATAATCAAAGAAATTCCTGAAATAATCAATCTCTTGAAAAAGAAATCGTTAAAGTTAATAAACTTCTGACCGCTAATAAAATATTTTCACCACTCAACTAATAAATTAAAATAGATGAGAGCACTTTAATTTTTAAACAATCGCTGCATGTCAACTGCATGCATGTAATGTTTCTCGATGTGTACTGTTGTTAAACGACACACAGTATAAATCTTTTAATGTGTCACTTTCCTCCCGCTAGCCTAGGAGTTCGTCTTAGGCATGCGGCAGTACTCTCATTGTTTCCCAACACATGATAGGTCAACTAGTCCATAACGGAGAATAATTTTTGGCGGATAAAAGGATACTCGAATTTTGAGCCATCTTGAAGCAGCAGCCAAGCTCGTATGTCATTCTGTTGACCGCCGATATGGAAAGAACTAGCAAAGTCGCCGCCCGTGGATAGCAACTGACTTCACAGATGAGAAAAAGAGTTGCCATTACTGCGGTCCGCGGGAGGTATTGCTAACTTAAACGGTGTTACTATAATCAAGCAAAAGTCGACAATCTGTTCATTGTTAACAGCAAAAAAAACTAAATTTTCCTCCGGAGTAGAAAAGGAAAACTCCAGGTACGTTTGAAACAAAGTGTCCTTGTAATACAACCGTAACCAGAGAAACGCCCTGCATGGGCAGGGGTGGGGAGGGGGGCGGTTCTCAAAGAAAGAGTAATTCAATCTTAATATTTAGTTATAGTACAAGTTGACTGACAGATTTCAATCATAATTGACCATTACACAGAAATCAGAAACCCAGTCATAAGCAAATGTTTTTTTTTTAAATAAGAAACCATCGTGGCAAACGTTATTTTCAATCCGTGGTTCCCGCTACACAATGCCGGCATTGCATCAAGTATTTGTAGTATTTCTTTCCTGACCCAAAGTAAACAATTGCAAATTAAGACAATGGCTTACCCGATGCGTTATTACATAGTACAACTGCAACGTTGTAGTGCGTACAATTGTGTATCCCCCATCCTCGATGACTACAGCTGGCTAAGTACGTTTCACTTCCTGTACAAATAACCTCATCCAGCCATATTGTTCCATTGCCATCCGGAACATCACGACTTTGAAGAGCTGCTCTAGCTCCTGGAAAGCCAAGTTGTCGACAAACCACGTTAGCATCATTGATCTTCCAGCTGTCATCACAAACCATTCCCCATTTTTCTTCGTAAAATATTTCAACACGACCAAAGCCAGATCTTTTAAATGGTCCATGCAATCGGATGAAAGTACCTACGGTAAACATCAATAAATTTGACATGTTTAATTCTGACAATGATGTATTTCAAAAATAAGCGTGCACGTATCTACTCTGCTCAATGCCTATATCTAAGTCCTAAGGTAGAAAGACTGATGTAATGGTGTAGTTATAACAAAATTGTATTCTGGGTTGAACAACATTTTTGACAAGATTGTCCATGCCGTAATTTTACCTTTTTAAAAAGAGATAGATCACTTCAAATTTTAAAATATTATTTTTAAATTATAGTAGGTATATACTGAAACATTTACTATGCACTTGTTCTATTTTTCAATGAGCTATTTGGCTACCAATGTTTTTTCTAAATGTTACTGGTAATTGGTTTGGTATATTCGATTTATAATCTATTTAACTTTGCCCATTCGATGGGGAGACCACAACAGGTATGCAATTGCTGTGGGCCCTTGAATATACTAGCTAAGATTGATTAAGCTAAAATTTATTTTGAGGAGTGAGAAAATGTGCATAACTCAGAGAAAAGTGTCAAAGTATAAGAGAACACCAACAACTCTATTCTTCTGCCACGAGTTCCAAGCCAGGACAGGTGGTCACCGATCCAAGCACTAACCTAATCTAATGGGGCTTAACTCCGGTCCTCAGTGGCGAGAGGCAGTGCGCTAATAGCTTGAGTATTAAGGCTACGGTACTAAAAGCTACAGTATGGTAATAAAGTGTGGTAGTTAAAATTAGAAGGCCAATCAAATTAACATCAATAAAATTCACAAAATTTGACGTACTATTTCAAAAACGATTGATCAAACACGCAGAACGAGTTTTTGAAATGGGTTCTCAAATGAAAGACAATGAAGCATGAGCCACCGTTGTGGGACTTGCGGATGTTTTTTGATACAATTTTACTCAATCGTATCGTGTTTCTTGTTTAATTAACATAAACGAAACGCTAATGTTTGATGAAGAAACATTAGTGTTTGATGCTACAGTGCTTTACCGATGTTTCACAGCCCATTCACGTGACGGAATGGAGCTGTCTGATTGAGTAAAATTCTCATGAATTATTAATGAATTTGAGAATAATATTTGACTTTGTTATCGATGACTAAATTTGACTAAATGACTTTATTATAACAATGTTAGATAATAAGGCGATACAGTTGGTAGGTATATAAAATTGGTTGGGATAAAACGCATCCGGAGTACGACTGGTCTAAAGTTAATAAATGAAATGTCCAGCAATGTCATAAAAATCGTTATAGCAACCAGGCGTTGGTTGTTCTTAAAGGCATATATATGCATGCATGCAGTAAAGTCTGTAATAAATGCCTGCACATTTATGACACAAATTTTGCATGACATATTCAACAAAACAAAAGCAAATTTAAAAACGAAGCTCTGAAAAAGTTGTAGCTTTCCACCTGAAACAGAAAAAGTTTTAGGTGCCCTTTAGTGAACATGTACATAATTTTTGAACATATTTTATATATATAATTTTATCTCTCGTTGGCTCATTTTAATGTATATAAAACCTAGCCTAAAGGCTAACGTATAAATTTCAGTTATATCTACTATAATATGCACGACAAAATTTATTGTATTCTGCTTTATTGATAGGAGTGCAAATTTTATCGCTTATTAAATACCCTTCATTAATCAGACCCAAATGCTGCAATTTTATTAGTTTAGAGGAATGCGATTTATCATTAATCGCACTCTTGCTAGTTGTAATCGAACTCCTATCTCCACCAATCAAAATAAGGATAGTTGACAGGATTGACCAATCACAGTCCTGCATGCAAAGTGTTATTTTTTTGGGATTGTAAAAAAAGATTAAAAATGGAGGATTTTCAATATAAAATGTTTATTTGTATTATTTTAATATATACGTTTTGGAAAGACGAAAGACGAAAAGACGAAAAACAAAGTGACAACGAGATTGGCATGCCTACGATATTTCTATATTTTAGTCAGTAAAGATGCAACACTCGATGAAAAATATGTTTCACAAATTTATTTGTGTGTGATTAACACGCTAAATACATATTTAACAGGTTATAGGTATATAAAACACGCTATAAAATAGAGACAGACAGCATTAAATTACTCGCGTTTTTGTTTCTTCTCACTTTTTATCAATAACTGCCGGTTTTTACTAACATATAATTATATTAACTCCTCATAAATTAAATTTACTATTAAAAATACTTCTCTCCGTATATAAAGTTTAAAGAATATTTGCGGACCATGGTCTAGGTCTAAAACCCAAAACTTGGGCTACCATGAAGTATTGCCGTCGAAAACAAAGAAGACGAGAGCATGGCCTGATTACAGAAGGGTATATAATTCAAATTGCACATGGGCCTTCTTTGGCCTGTTAGTGTAATTATAATTATACGAGTAAACGAAGGGAGAATATGGGAATACAAATGGTAAGGCTTGCCTTTCCGTGCTGTAACTCACGTTTAATTGCTTCCTGAACCCAACCTCGTTCCCAGGCCTTTTTGAAATTAGCAGGGCGGGAAAAGGCCCTGGCATTGGCTAGTGGACTCTGCATTATCATTGGTTGATTACTTTCCTTAAACGTTCCTCAGGAAACCTAATTATACATAGTTTTGTGGCAGTTATAATCAAATATCTTCAACAGAACCGCCAACGGGAAAAATGAGACCGCCCATTACAATGAATGATTCTGCATACTAAATTAAATTGCTAATTTATTACACCCAGTATTTTGGGTGCTGTGTCCAGCCGATGCCAGCCTTTACTCGCCCTCCCAATTTTAAAAATGCCCTGGGAACGAGGTTGTCCGGAACAGTAAAAGAAGAAAAACAAAAGGTATGCTATGCATACATGTATCTGCGCCAAAATTAGCCAAAATTAGGGCCTGTTTAGAAGAAGGTAGGGTCACCCTAGCACTCGGGTTACCCTTGCACCAGGGTTATCCTAGCTCCTGTACATTTCTTGTTTGTTTGTTTATGTTTCTCGTGTTTAGAAGGATGCTAGGATAACCTGGGTGCTCGGGTACCCTATCACACCACTAAGGTTACCCTAGTAGCCGGGTTATGTTTTGTCCTTGTAAATGCGTTTGGTAGGGATATAACTCACCTACCCGGGACAACCTTTACTAGTTCCAGGCTTCTTCTTATTAGCTAGTGCTTGGTATCCACATCCAATAAAGTTGACCCAGGCAGCAGGGTGACTCTACCTGTGAAATTTTGCTTGTAAACCCGGGTTAACTTTGATCACTATATAGGTTAACCCGGGTGCTAGGGTAACCCTACCTCGTTATAAACAGGCCCTAAAAGACACTCCCGAATTTGATTTCACTCTTTTTATTATTCACCATTGTTCGCATTAATTGAAGCAAATTCGGGAAGTGTCAATTAATCCAGTTCAGTTAACGTCATAAGCGAATGAGATGAAAGGTCAATCCCTTCATAATAAAAATATATCGTGGGGCAGTTTGTGGCTATTTAGATACAACTTTAAACAGCAACCGATTTACTTATAAATAAGCAGTCAATAAGTACATGTGTGTACTGCTAATAAACTTCATTACATTAAAAATGTAAAATGATGCTCCGGTTGTAAAATATATACTTGTAAGTTTCCTCCGAAGAGTATTGTTTGTCTGCCGAAGAGGAATGTTTGTCCCTTGAAGAGGGTCCTTCATAAACACGTGTTGGCCTGAATTGTCTGACTAGATAAATTGCCCAACGAGTTGAAAACCTTTTGTCAACTCTTCAATCATTCTGTATAACGCACAAAAACTTCGGTGGATCACACTTGCAAGTTTACTATAAGTCATGTTAAAAATACTTGCCAATTGTATCAGCAATATTGTCTTTGTTCGAAAATCTTAGACTAAGCTTCGAATTCGTACAATGTGGCGACGAAATATTATAAACACGATCGGGGATTATAGAATACTTGTTTCCATCGTTCAAACTGGCACCTCGTACGTTGACGCCTAAAAATTCTGAGCTATGATTGTCCACAATGTAATTGTCGCGCACGCAACACGATTGTAATATACTGCTGCGAAGTTACAAAAAGGGGTCACATGATCCCCTAGTGAAATACAAATACGCCACCTCCCCCGTGCCTAACCGGCTTTTTTCTTCGGGCTGACTCACGTGTACACGTGTACTTGTGTACTTTTTTGGCCTTTATTTTTTTTCCCGAATCTAGATGTACATCTCACCAAAAATGTCGTGGTACACCATCTCCAGGACAAAAATTTCCGTCGGACGAACCGGATAACCGAGGTCAACGACACGATCGACACAGGCGAAGGCGGGAAAATTACCCTGACTCTAACTTAACGAGGACACGTTGACTAAAATTCTCGAGGGTGTCAATGTTATGAAGAAACAGTTTGTGGCCTCATGGACCACTCGTGTAACCGACATTCAGTCCAAAATAAATGAAATCTCGGGCACAACGTCCCACTATTCTGGCGAATTCGACTATGATCAACCCGAACTCGCCGAAGGAATTCTATAATTTTTCTATCAACAATCCTGCCATTGAGGCACCTTTAGCTGGCTCTTTCCATCTTTAGACGGCGTTGAGCCGACAAATATGAACAAAAACGCTAACACGAGCATTGCTTAACAAGGAATTTCCTGTTAGTTCTTTGATCTTAACGCTGGGTAATAGAACGAATTGAGTCGTGCTATTAATGCCAAAACATACTCGTGATTAACAAATCAACCTTCCGCATCGCGGTCGGTCGATTTTGTAATCACTCATATGACTTTGGCATTACTAGCACTCCTCGTCCTTCTATTACGCCATTAATTGCACTCTGGAGAGTGCAAATTACTATTACCATGGTAACAGAGGTAAAACTCAAAATAACGGTCTATTTTGAATTATAACATAGATGTAATACAACGGCGTTTCTGATTGGCTACCGCGTGTACTCCATAACTCGATGGAACACGGCAATTTCAAGCGCGGGAAAACGTTTTGAAACCAAAATTTTCAAGAAAATGTTTTTAAAATTATCAAACCTACTTCTTAAAAAATGGAAAACGATAACACGAGACAAGACTACGAGTGGGAAACAGATTTTGAACCTTCGTTCCGGCTGAACTTTGGTGAGGAAGAATATGTAAGCTTAGTTGACAACGAAAATAACGAAACCGCTCGGCAGCCGAAACGCTTCGCTACTTTGGCCAACGAAGAGATGGATAAAATTTTAGAAGAAAAGCACTCGGTCAAAACAAAACGAACAACAAATTGGTCCGTGGCAACATTAAAGGTAGGTAGAGCCCATTGAATATATTTAAAATATTATAAGGAAAATATACACAGACTGGTCAAAAAACAACAAAAAATGACGGGGAAGAACTCGGAAGCACTTATTTCCCTGGCATTTAATTTATTTAAAGCTTTACTGTAATATATCGACCAAATATATGAAAACACTGCATGTAGAAAGAATATTAACAATGTAATAAATACCTATACATTCTCTCAAACTGTCTGTTATCTTTTCTTTCTTAAAAAACCTCAGCTTGGGCCAAAAAAAACACATCACTACTCCCATGGAGAACATGACAGTTGGGCACAACTCGACGCCAATCTGAAGCGGTTCTACGCAGAGGCGAGGACAAAAACTGGGGAAACTTACAGCAAGTCCACTCTTCTTTGTTTTCGCCACTCTGTCGAAAGGTTTTTAAATGCCCCTCCGTTTAACAGAGGCCTGAAAATATCATTAGATCCCCGTTTCCAGCGTTCAAATGACATACTGAGTGCCCAAATTTCAGCCTTGAAACGAAGCGGCAGACAAAATGTTCCACACAAACCACCAATTGAAAGCGAAGATTTGTCAAAGTTAAAATCCAGTGATGCTTTCTCGCTATCCACTCCGTTTTCTCTCCTTCAGAATGTCTGGTTTCACATAGTGCTGTATTTCTGTCGACGTGGTAGGGAAGGACAACGAGAGTTAACCTCCTCGAGCTTCAAGTTTGATAAAGATGCATCAGGTCGTAACTTTGCAACGATGGCCCATGATGAAGCCACCAAGAACCATCAAGGCGGAATAAACGAGGCTCCAAGCTTAGCACGGAGAAGTATGCAAGAATGTACGAGACCGAGTACATGAATAATGGATATCGAGCTCTTAATTTCTACGTGTCGAAGCTCAACCCTTCACTTGTACGGCGTTCTTTCAATACCCGGAAAAAAATGTTTGTCCTGACGACGTTGTCTGGTACGACGGCAAGCCACTTGGGGTAAACAAGCTCGATACAATGATGATAAACATCAGTAAAGAAGCAGGTCTCTCCCGCATGTACACCAACCACAGTGTAAGGGCGACAGCGATCACTCTCTGGTCAAATGCTGGAGTCCCCAACAGGCATATTATGGCGATTTCGGGTCATCGAAACGAACAAAGTCTGGCACACTACAACACTATGCCCTCCACCGCTCAGCTCCATCACTGCAGCAATGTCTTGTCTGTTGGTTTGAATCGTCAAAACCAGTGTCTACCTGCTATAAATATCAGAGCCAAGATGCAGCACACAAGCGTGGTTCGTCAAGAAACAAACAAGACCGCATTTCAACAGTTTCCATCAACGATATTTTCCAACTGCCAGATCGAGAACGTACATGTCTTGTTTGATAACAATAAAAGTCTCTAGACTTCTTTTACGAAACTGATCATCTTTATTGACTTTACATTGACTTACATTGCCGGTTAAACTTATTTTCCACCGAAGAATTACTGTAAATTACACACTAGTCACGCTGAACTTGCTTTCTGCATAATAAATAATCGAAGCTTGCATGTATGGCATCTCCTGATTTGCCAGCGACCAATCAGGAATATTCCTAGTTTTTTGCGTACGTAATGAGAAACTCATTTTTCTCAAAAATCTATAGTTGGTCTCGGCTACGCCTCGACCAACTCTTACGATTTTTTCGTGCTCTCCCAACTTCCCGCGTGCATCCATTTAACAATTAGACAAAGAGGCCGAGTTTTCTGTGAGCTGATAGTCAACGAGGCGGAGCCGAGTTGAATAGCTGCTCATAGAAAACGAGGACGAGTTGTCTAATTGTTTTAGTATCAACCATAAACAACTTTCCTTTAACGTAAAGAAGTCTTATCAAACATTGTTCTAAATGTTCAGATAGTTTTACCTTTTTGTTTGCAGAAGTCTCCTGTCTCCCCATACATAATGAAGCGCAGTTCGATGGCATATGGTAAACAATCGCTCACAAAACACAAGATCGAAACTACTTTGCTTCAAATTTGGTGTAGATATACTCCATAGGCATAAGCGAATTCATTTTCTTATTCGAAAATGTCAAACTGAATATATTTCCATTACTTTCGACCCAATGTTTTCTTCACTCGTACAAACATTTTAGCAGACGGCATGTTTGATTTTTTAGCCTAGTTTCCAGGTTTTGCTTGCGGCATGAATATGCCGTGGCTTCTGATTTGTCAGAATAGGAGTATTCCAGCTATACGAAGGTTTATCATTGGATAACACTACCATGGTCTATCACCAATAGACCATGTTAGCTCAGCCAATCAGAAAGCCGGATTTGTAATAGACCACGAGTTGGTTGATACTAAAACTCGAAGGAGCGCACGCCAAACTATGAACCATTTCTTAAATATATTTCTTATTTTACAAAAATTAATGGTGAGAACATTCTGAACATTTTAAAAAGTTACAGGCAACACTAAAATTTGAATTATATACCAAATGAAAGCTTATAAAATTTCTAACAACATTCGTACCTGATGTATTTCAACAATGCGTAGTTCCGAAATTTTTAGCAATCTTTTTCTATAAAGAAATGTGTCGGCAAAATCGAGAAATGTAAAACCCGGCTTTGCGAGTGCAGGACTTTTTTTGCCCGGACTTTTACTCGTAGTATCCGCTCACTGAAGTTTTAATAACCTCATGGTCAAAGAATTATATCTCCAAAGAATCGTTTTCTAAAGTAAATTACTTGTTTACTTAACTAAATATTATTTATATAGATAGATAACAATATAAAGTTAATTAAAAGGTCACGCGAAGGGCAAGAGTAATTGAATACAGGAGCCCGAGGGTCGCAAGGACGAGAGGGGTAATTTCCCGGGCGCACTTACTTTCAAAATGGCGCCGGGATCGCGAGGCCGACATTTCGCGAGGACGCTTACATTAAAGTAGCCTGGTACCCTGGCCCAATTTCAAAAGAAATAAGGGCCAGGTAACCACTAATCTCATTCTCGCGTCATCAGGGCTAAATCCACTTACGACGATTGCAGTTTTACTCATAGCCACTAAAAACGCGCGAAATTTTAACCAATAGGAAAGCAGAAGTCTTTAGTGGTTACCTGGCCCATATTCTTTGATTGGGCCAGGGTACCAGGCTAACATTAAAGGTGCCGACAGTGAGTTGGACTTCTGGTTGATCTTTATTCCGTGCCCGGACCCCGGGCCTTCGGCCCTCCGCCCGGGCTCGGGGATTATGATTCAGTTTCAAAGTCTATCTTTATAAATTGTACTACAAATTTTAAGGCTAAACAAACCTGGGAAAACAAGAAAATTAATTATTTACAGTTACCGGTACGCACTAGATACGGACATACTAGATACGGACATGTTTCCTATGTAACATTAAGTTACCCCTACCCATATATATATATATGTAACATTAGATTACCACCCCTACCCATATATATATATATATATATATATATATATATATATATATATATATATATATATATATATATATATATATATATATATATATATAACATTAGGTTACCACCCCTACCCATATTATGTAACATTAGGTTACCACCTTTACCCATATTATGTAACATTAGGTTACGACCCTACCCATATATAAGTAACATTAGGTTACCACCCCTAACTATATTATGTAACATTAGCTAACCACTCCTACCCATATTATGTAACATTAGGTTACCACCCCTACCCATATTATGTAACATTGGGATCGTTGCAGCCTGGTTTCCAGGCCTCTCTTTTTAACGTCGAGCGGCAGACCGAATTGTGAGAGGCCCAATCTCGTTCCCAGAGCCAAATATGCCCGGCCGCGCGGGCATTGAATGGCTCTGGGACAAGCCGTTTGAAACCACTGATCTCAAATATATACTCATTATACTGGATAGAGCATCCGGTGTTCGCAGTGAAGTCGGAATAGATTAGCGGCGACCATTTCCAGTGGGACCCACTTGGGTCCCATACAATATGGTGTAAATAGGAGTGGAAGCAGTTGAACGGCGTTTTTCGCCAAATTCTGGGATGTTACGAAGAGTTACCACCGAATTGAGGTTTGTAATCTTATTTTAAGTAATAGTTTAGTGTTTTGAACTATTTTTTTGTTTAGAAAGTGGTTTTCTTTACAAAATACGCTTGCCTGTTTATTTGCTTCAGAGCTAGCAAGTAGCAATTAAGTCGGTAAACAAATGTCTGGAAGTGACTGCCTGTGTATTTGTTTCTTTCTAGTAACGCGTATTATTTGATGATTTGCGATGATGTGTTTGTTTAACTTTTGATTTATTTCATGCCGATTAAACCCCAAGAAGTCATAACTGTGTCTGTTTTAAACTAATAAACTTACCCGCTGTTGATACTGTTCACATGAAATATTCGAACTTTATAGTTTTGTCGAATTTGGGCTAATTAATGTTCAACCAGTTCAGATGGTTTTATTATGGTTACACTACAGTATGTATTTTGCCCAAGCCCTTGTCCCTTGATAGTATTTCGTTTTGTCTACAGTATATATATCTCAAACAAAATATGTACATACTGTATAACATTTTGAGTTAGTGGTAGTTTATTATGATTAGAGAGCATCTTACTGGCCATTAAGAAGTTACACCCAAGTTTGATTCCTACTCGACCAATGCAGTTTTACTGTGCATTTAGCAAATTAAAATTTTATCTAGTTCGCTGAAAGCAAGAAAAGTCTTTCCAGTTACATGCATCCAGGATTACTGTAGATCTAAGGATGTTACTTTCTGCAATCTGGATTTAACTCCTACTTGATGCACTTATCAGATTAAAATTTCACCTTGGATGTACATTAGAGGAGTGCTTCTAGTTTGACTCTACCAAACACCAGAGATTTCTTCTGGGTACTCCAGTTTCCACCTGTAGTAACACTGACAATGAGGGATGACTGTTGCTGGACCTCTAGGAAGAACAGTTTAGATATGACTGATAAGGTTATCCAGTGTAAAGACTGTTTAACTGTTACAGTAGTTTAGTTCAGTTTCCTTTGGATGCATGGTGACTTGAGTGCTTCCAGGTTGACTCTACCAAATAGCACAGGTTCCCTCCGGGTACTCCGGTTTCCTCCTGTAGTAACATTGGTCCTTAGATAAAGTTATGGTATATCCAGTGTAAATACAGTTACCTGTAGTTTACTTTCCTTTTTTGTTTAGATTAGTTTTGTTTTGATTCTTACTGATGCTAGAAGAGGACAAGCTTATTCAATTTTTTTCTTATTTATGTACCAGAAAGGTTAGCTGTGGTTTCCTTTCCAAGATGGTAAAAAACGAATTTTGCTGTAGCTTTTTGCAATGGACTTGATAAGAGCAAAAACATGATTTTCATCAACAAGAGAATCTACCATATGGTTGTCAAGCTCTGTGAAGATTGTGCCAGTGCTCCAGCCACCACTGGCGCTAGATAGTATTTAAATTTTTTTTGACATTTTAGTCCTTTGCAGCATTGCCTTTGTACTGTATTAGAGAAAACTTAAATTAATTTCAATAAAATTGTTTGTACTATCCAGAGCAGCTTACACTAGCTTCAATTGTTGATCAAATAAATATTAAACTAAAATCTTATAAACATCTATATGCATTGTTATGATCACTCATCTCAAAAAAAATAATTAATGACTGATCTTGTCTTCTGGCAAGATCAGCTAGTGATAATTTCTGCATAAAAAAGTTGTGTGGATCTAATGAGGAAAAGACATATAGATGGGTATGAAACCTAAAAAGTTGTATGATGCAAGATATTGAGGTATGATAAATGTAGTAAAGATTGAAACTTTTTCAAAAATAGTTTGAAATGAAAACACTTCTGTAGTAAATAATAGTTCGGAATCATCCTTCTCTTTGTTTATTTTAGGAAAAAGCTCATGACTTATTATCTGTTTCAAATATAAGTCTACACAAAGTACAGTAGTGTCAGTACACTGAAGTATATAAAATATAAAAGAATATAGTAGATTATAACCAATAAATAATTATTTCTGTGTGTAAATCAGAGCTGGCCAAACCATGCCCCTTTATTATAATTTTACTTCAATCTCAGATGATTCTACTCTTTCAAATACCAGACAATTTGACTTTGTCAAATAGAAAACCCTTGGCAATGGCAAGTCTCTCCAGCAAGCCTAGGCAGCCACGAGTTCATCACAGATATAATATATATATATATATATATATATATAGACAGGGTAAAATAAAGCAAGAACACACAGGTAACATGTAAAAAATTAGCCAATAGGCAAAAATATATTTTTTTATACAAGAGGACAAATGGACAATTAATGTATTACAAATATTGAAAATGCACACCATAAATGCTAGGTGAACAGGAATTATCTTCGTCAATATTATAGTAACAGGACTTCATCCGACTTCATCAATAATAGTAAAACAGTGAGTTAAATGCTTTAAATTTGCCTGTTTAATAAATAAAGTATAACTACAAACTTCCAATAAACATCTTCAGTTGTATAAAACCCTCAGATCGTCTGATCCAATATACGTTGAAAAAGACGGATATAGAAACGGTAATATTGTTATTTTGTCATAAAGTCACTGTCAAACTGCTAAAGTGAATACAAGATGTTATTTGTTCCTTACTTTAGTCCTTTAATAATTCCTCCAACTGTAGCCTGGTGGCCGGTGCTGATTTTCGTTCAGTAAAATCGTGAAATTTCGGCTGATTTTCCATGATCCCAGCTACTTTTAAGTTGTCCCATAGCGACAGGTACATTTTCTTGTTAAGGATGTGAAATTTAGCTGGTTTTCGTTAAAAATCCGATCATTTAAAGCGAAAACTATGATTCAGCAATAGTGATATAACTACGAAGTGGGTCCCACCGGATATGGCTGCCGCGAGATTTTTAGTCTCACTTCCGACTTCAATTTTTGCAAGGCGCGAACCAATAGATGCTCTATCCAGTATAATGAGTATATATTTGAGATCAGTGTTTGAAACCCCCAATCTCGTACCCAGACCCATACGCGCGCGGCAAACGAATGGCTCTGGGACAATCCATTTGAAAATCGACTCTGATTGGCTTAACACGTTGACGCCTACTGCGCTGCGCAGATAATTTCACACCCATTCTCCCATCGCGGTCTTCATGTAATATGGCTTGTTTTCGAGAAGGAGTGAAGCGAAATAACGTGTTTATTGGGACTTAATCTGAGAAATTGAGAGTTATTCCTTTGCAAAAGTCATTTCAAGGAGACAAGAAATACTTACTTGCCTTTGTGGTATTTTTGGAACTCTGGTTCGAGTTTAAAGTGTGACAGATAACAGATTCATCGTGGCCCATGCATCGTGGCCGTTCTTCATGACGAGTTCACTTTTCAGATTTCATAGTTTTCCGTACTTGTATATAAAATAATTAAATATTTATGGTATATCGTCATATGGACACTGGATATGACTTCAAGAAGTATCATTGGAACGTATAAACGATGGCTATTTGAATAATAAATAATTGTCTACATCTTTCAATACCTCAAATATTCATAATTAGCTGAGTGACTGATCAAGTTTATATCAACATATATGTATCTCCAAAAAATATATTGTCTTATGGCTGTTGACACTGTGTTTATTACTTTTTATATATGTTATATGTGACATAATATTCTTATAGCTGTACAATGTACTACAAGGCATTGTTTTTTTTTAATTTGTATCTACAAGTAATATAATTGGTATATGGGGTAAACATTAGTTGCTGATTTATACATTTTACACCAGTTTTAAACTGGTACTATACCTATATGACCATATGGGAAGCATGGGTGGTGAAGAGACAGAAGAGTTGCGTGATCACTGTGATCCAAAGTTAAGGTTGATTGGATGACATTAGTACTTGGATGGGTGACCACTTTGGACACCTTGTCACAGGCTTGAGCTTGGAACTTGTGTGAGTAGAGTTATTGTAGTTGATCTCTCCTGTGCTACAAGGGTTTTTCCAGGTTCTCTGCCCCCCCCCCCCCCCCCCCCCAATAAAATCAATTCAATCTTAGGAGAACAACCTTGAGTCCTATTGTTGTTTCTCCAGTATCAGTTAGGTACAAATTTTAATAAATAAAATATATGATAAAATAATAAATGGTGAACTTATTTTTCTATTTAATTATATTTTAAATACAAGGAGATACCCACTCTATGTAGTGACCCCATATAGTTTACTTTTTAATATCTTAAGCGTTAACCCCCCTTGCCCCTCCTAGCACTGAAAGGCAAGAGTGGAAGTTGCCCCTCCAGTGGTGTTGGAAGCAATTTGATCTTGGAGGGGCACAGCTTCAAAAGGGCACTTTGTTCAGGGGGTAGGACTTCAAAAGGACACTTGAGGCACATGTTTTAACATAAAAAGGGCACTTTCCTGTTGCAAAAAGGGCACTTCATGACAAAGTTGGGGGGGGGGGGGGGGGGGCACATGCCCCATTTTCCCTCCAGTTCCTACACCCCTGTGTCTCTCCTGGCATCCCTGATCATATACAGACAGTGATTGATGGTTACAGTCAATGTTTTAGTACACACTGTATATCCAAAGTCTGCTTTCTAAATTAAAGAAAATTACTTTGAAAATCAGTTCAGCCAAAGGTCTTTTCATAGTACAGTCACCAACTGTAGTTTTACTTATGCAAACAACAATCTCTGTATTATTTCTTATGTACTGAACAGCTGCATTCGGGATGTATTTAAAAGCCAGAAGTTAAGAATTCCCACCTTGAGAGAACAATTTTCCACTACTAACTCTGGTTGTTTACACAATAAAATTAATATTACATTTACTGTGTTTGACATTTTGATTTGGACCATAACCCATTCCTGCCTATACTGGCTACTGTAACTTAATTAGCTGATTAACAGGGATTCTCAGCAACCTAAGCAACAGTGAGTTGATCGACCCATTCAATGTGAGCTTGCAAGGCCACCCCAACCAGCTAATGCATTCCCTCTGCAGTAGAATAAAATCATCTGGCATGTTAATGAGAATAAAATTCTAAATAGCTTAACCTGGTGGTGAAAAGGTTAATAAAATAATTTCTTAAAACTCATAATTTATTGCTGTCGATTATGACTTTACTCATCTTAGGCTGCACATAATGTAGCCTTGGTTCAAATATCTTCAGTTGGCACTTCATCCAAAGGTAAATTTATCAGTAGAGTATACAGTACAAATGAGAGCCTTACTAACTGTGGACACCCTTGTTATAAATGGGGACTACACGCATGCCAGCATTATCTACCTAATGCTGGCAGAAGATACTTCAGGTTAGCCTAATTTGTCAAAATTAATAGTAAGGTGGGGTGCATTGTGCTTTCCCTTGGAAATTTTAATCTTGACTGACATTTGGACATTGGTGGGTCAAAAGTGGTCGATTGCAGTTGCTGGGATAGAATAAATCCTATCCCAGCAGCAACTCTGTCAATGACCACCAGTGACCAAATGGAAACCAGACTTTAGTCGCATTTTAGCCCCATTTTCAGAGTTACCAATGGAGCTTAGGAAAAATATTAAGTGGGCTGTATCCCCCCCTAGTCCCTCTATTGTTACACCCTTATCAGTTACCAGACTGCACAAGATGCCAAGTCTAAAGGGTATTTTTGGTACCAGAAGCTGCTTTATTACAGTATACATACATATACCAGTAATCATATAATTGTAATGTTTTTAAGAGTAAAGTTGATATAATTAAGCAGTGTTTTAGGTATAAAGTTAAAAAGGTGGTGCCCTTGGTTTTACTTTGATGAAGGGCTCCACAAACTTTAGTAAAAACTGAACTAGACAGCTGTGACAAATGAAACCAAAATCCAATATCATTATAAATCATATATTAGCTAAATGTGAGCATGTGTGCCACCTGCCCCTCACATCTTTGGTGTTAAGTACTTTAAAGTTAATGTTTAAAAAAATAAGTAAAAGAAGAACCTCTCACTTTGTTATTTTTTTATGCATATAATTTTTTCGCCATACTCAAATGGGCAATATAAACAGGCCGTACAAATATGGCTGGTTCATAGTGAGGTTCAGCTAGTACTAGTAGTAGTGTTTGAATATTCAATCACATAGATCAGTATAAACAGATGTAATATGAATTCATAAACGATTATACCTCAGAAAGCTACAGTGTCGATTATTTCGATTACACACAAACAAGTGGATTATAAAACATGTAACAAATTAAATGTTGCAAATCAACAAATGACAAATATACCACAAAGCTAGGTCACGTTTTATTTGAAAGACATACATGCAGTATTATATACATGAAATAAGTTTTTAAAATTCCAGATTTCGTTGTAATTTACCTGTAGCTGTCTACGAATATTCGAATAAAATACAGAACAATAATACGATATTTTCGTGTTCATAAGTTTGGTTGTTGCGCTGTGTAGCAGAGCACAGAGTGCGTCACAAATGATCTATTATTGATCATCACAATCACCAACATCACACATTATATATTACGATGACAAATTAACTTATCTCGTTATTAAATATATTTTTCAACAGTTTCAAGACTCTCAAGAACTACAGGAGAATACACCAGTTTGCCAGTGCCAGTGTAAAATTATCCACTGGCTGCCAGAGCGCCAGGAAAAGTGTTCTATATCTCACAACTAGAGAAATAACGTGATCCTTAGCGCCAGAGCGCCAGTTTGCCAGTGTAAAATTATCCACTGACTGCCAGAGCGCCAGTTTGCCAGTGTAAAATTATCCACTGACTGCCAGAGCGCCAGTTTGCCAGTGTAAAATTATCCACTGGCTGCCAGAGCGCCAGGAAAAGTGTTCTATATCTCACAACTAGAGAAATAACGTGATCCTTAGCGCCAGAGCGCCAGTTTGCCAGTGTAAAATTATCCACTGACTGCCAGAGCGCCAGTTTGCCAGTGTAAAATTATCCACTGACTGCCAGAGCGCCAGTTTGCCAGTGTAAAATTATCCACTGGCTGCCAGAGCGCCAGGAAAAGTGTTCATGCAATATCTCACAACTAGAGAAATAACGTGACCCTTAGCGCCAGAGCGCCAGTTTGCCAGTGTAAAATTATCCACTGACTGCCAGAGCGCCAGTTTGCCAGTGTAAAATTATCCACTGGCTGCCAGAGCGCCAGGAAAAGTGTTCAATATCTCACAATTAGAGAAATAACGCAACCCTTAGCGCCAGAGCGCCAGTTTGCCAGTGTAAAATTATCCACTGACTGCCAGAGCGCCAGTTTGCCAGTGTAAAATTATCCACTGGCTGCCAGAGCGCCAGGAAAAGTCTTCAATATCTCAAAGCGGAAACTAGAGAAACAACGTGATCGTTTAGTGCCAGGGCGCCAGTTTGCCAGTGTAAAATTATCCACTGGCTGCCAGAGCGCCAGGAAAAGTCTTCAATGACAATATCTCAAAGCGAGAAACTATCTACAGAAATAACGTGATCCTTAGCGCTAGAACGCCAGTGTAAAATTATATCCTTTCATTCCCGTGGCTGTGGCTATATAAGACGCACATATAAGACGCATGTTACGTTGGGGATGTGAAGTTGTTCGAAAGATAAGTTTGTTTGTGTGTTATCTCTCATACACAACGTTGTGAGACGGCCCTTTTATCTCACAGTATAAAACTACTAGGTAAAGAACAGTTTGCCATGGCTGTTATTTTATATTAGCTATTAATCAATAATAGTTCAGTTCCTATTAATGGCTAATTTCGAGTTGGCCAGCGATGAGGATTTTTATGAAAAATTGCGATAGGAACAAATATAAAACTGTCAAAATATTTTAGAAGAAGACTAGTTAGCCCTACATGCACTTCAGAATCTAACAAAAGCCAATTGATGCACATAAAATAAGCTCGTACCTATTGCGGCATACAAGATGAGTTAGAAATTTGAACTATGAAGGATTCATGGGTTCGGAAGTCAGATTAAATTTCTTGTTTCCTTTCATGTTAAAAGTTTTATGCTAATTGGCTTTTTTTGTCTAAGCTTCTTATCAGATACTCAAAAAGGTGTGTTGGTTTGCGCTAAAATAACCAAAGTCCAAGGTGTAATTAATTATTGAAGTGAATACAAGAACACTGTTTAAAATAACATTTTTATTTTCCATAATAATCAATATATAAGCGCTACTAGTTTGAGAACAAAAAAGTAAAATTAGAATATCAATTATAGGCCTAATATATTTTGTTCTCAATTCACCTGATCTGTTTGAAGACCTATAATGACGTATATATGTATAATTAACTAAAATTATCAGTGCCTATATTCTCTTCAACCTGTTGCAAATATATCTGCCGAAATAGTTCTGCTTCCTGGGATGTTTTTTTGAGCATTTGCTTTATCATTTTATTTTCTTTTTTGCTCAGAATTAAATTGACGTTTGGCAGTTCATTTACGATGTCTACCAGCTCGTTGTATAACATTGCGATGTTATCTTCATTTAGCGCTTCTCCTTTTTCGATAGTGTGGCCAACAAGCGATGTTAGGACATGTTTTTCCATCGTATTCCAATTGGGATCTTTTGGTTTCTCTCCACACTCTAGCATATAGTCTAGACTAGTTTTTCGCAAACCTTGCATACTGTGTTTCTCCCGTATTCGTGGCCTTGCAGCTTGAGTGTTCTTGATTGTCGCAGTATTGTCGGATTTCATGCCATGAGGGTTGTTACAATTCCAACAGTGACATGCTTGCGAACATTTTTTCAGATCACAGAAACAAGGACACTGCGTACGATGCTCTCCTGGTGCTTGGAAGCAAAATTTCCTTTCCTTATTTTGCTTTGCCGCTCCTCTACCACAACGACAGCCTTTTTCTTCCGACATCGCCAACTATTCCGGACATTTGAGCCCGCAACGCGCAAGCGGATTTCCCCAATAGTCAAAACAAAATGGCAAGTTAAATTGCTTATAATAGACTGGAAATTCACAAAAGAAACGCAACGGAGCGAAACATAAAGAGATTTTGAAATTTGCCAAAATGGGAGGGAATTCTAATATTATTTGTCTACATTGCAATTAAAAAATATGACCTCGAAAACGTTTACTAACCTTTCCTTTTGATGTGTCAAATATTGCAGCGTATGAGTCTATCGACGCTATACAATTTACTAATAACGTAGCGGAAAAACAGCATATCGTCAAACTTTACAGAACCATTGCCGATGATCTATAAGCGCTCGAGAGTTTGCCAAAATGAAGGGTTGAACTTTCATATCTCGGCAATCAGCTTGCAAAATTTTTCTTCTTAAGCGAAAATATTAACATTTCCTTTTTCCTTGTAAATAAGCTCCATTTTAACTTTGCCTTGACCGTGTTGACTTCCATGATGTTGCTGTGTTTCAGTTCCTAATTCGCAGTCAACTCGCACGTTTAGGATCGATTATTTTTGGCAAAACTATCTCAAATGTTGCCATGTTTCGAATCAAAATAATAGCCGAAATCTCAGCTTTGCAATCCCGCTAACGTATCTGGGATAGCTGCAGCCGCAATAAAGATACCAGCGGTAATAGCCATGATAGTTGCACTTCCGGTTAAAAATTCTGCCGGTTTATCGCGCGAAACTACAAAACAATACATGAATATTTCATGATTATGTCTGACGAGCTGTATAAATCTTATAAATTCGAAAAGTTTAAGCATGATATAACTGTGGATCAAAACCATAGCCTTCAATATGTAAAAAGGCAATGTATTAGTACTGACGAAATCGCATTTACGATACATCTTACCAACCAAGTTCTGAAGAGTTGGCAACAATTTAAGAATACACTGAATGATACGAGTTCTTTCACATTTGTGGACATACTAAACTGTTTCCTTGCTGAAAGCTACGCGGTTTTAATAAAAAGGGACAGCGAAAGAGTCGAGGAGCATCTGCGAAGACTTGCTTCGGCAGCCAAAACCGCATTTAAGGGGAAAAAAGGTGGTGATGCAGTAAGGCATGGGAAGATAACCAAAAATGTCGTAGTCCGCCAATGTGAACTTCGCAGAGTAGCCGACGTTGAGCAGGAACTTTGCGAGCTCAAGTCCATGAAAAAGGACCTGGAGGAAGAAAATCAGATCCTTCATGAACGCTGCAATGAGCTGTACAATAGTTTATTGGAAGCCGAGGAGCTTAGGAAAGAGCTTAGAAAAGCTAGTGATGAGGAATTGGCAGGTACCAATGTTGACCTTGAGAATCTCAAGAAGGAAAATGCCAACTTGTGGATGTACTTGGGCAAGATTTCTGAACAAGAAGGATTCAAGAACTGTGGCAAAGTAATTTCTGAAGTCAAGGACAGACAACAGCGTCGAAAGATACGAGAACTGAAGTCCTATGTTGAGAAGGCGCTTTGGTTTGCCGATACATTTGGCCTTCAACTAAGCTTTGTCGAGTTTAAAGATCAAACTGGCGCACCTCATACCATTGAGTACCAAACAGATATTGGAGTGAAGAAAAACTACAATGAGCTCTCTGAGGATGAAAAAGAGAAGGTTCAACAGATTCTCTACATCATGGATAAGTTTTGTATCAGTGAGGCTGCTTATCATGAGTTGACAATGAGAGATGGTGGTTCCTCGCTTCCTCGCTCTTACTTGGTTAAGCAATGCAAGACCAACCTAAACAGCCTGTGCCACATCAGCCGCACACCTGGAGTAGAGGAGGGTGCCCAGCTTGACTTTGAGGGAGAACTAAAGATGGCAATAAGAAATCAGGCAAGTACATTTTATGTTAAATTTTGGCCCAGTTATACAGTACTGTGTAATATGTGTATACTATAGGTAGCCAGTAGCAGATGGTATGTACAAGGCATAGGGAAATTACTAAAACCATAATATGAATTAATATAATATCACTATTATTGTCATTGTGGCTATCAAAATTCAAATCCTAAATAAAAATTTGAACTTATATTCTATTCGATAGATTGATCCTGCACATTACCAAGAACAAACTAGTGGTAAACTGCGAGTCAAGATCAGTGGTGATGGAGCCCAAATGACCCGGCGTACCAGCTTTGTTGTAATGTCTTTCTCTTTGCTTGAAAGTGATGATGTGATGTCATCGAAAGGTATGTTCTGGTTCTAAAATATGTATGGTACTAGTAGTCTATTCCAGACTTTGATTGCAATGGCAACGACAAGTAATAATTTTTCATGACATTGCATATGTATTTATTCTATTCATAAAGGAAGTCATACAATTGCAGTGGTCAAAGGTTCCGAGAGTTATGATCTCCTGAAAAATTCATTTGGTGTGCTGTTTGGTTCAATAAACAAGATTGTAAAGGAAGGAAAAGTCACTGTTGATGAACATGATATCCCAGTTGAGATATTTTTGGGTGGTGACTATAAGGTATTAAAATCAACCTATTTTATAAACCATGTTTTAATATTATAAGAATAGAAGTGATAACATAAGATATGTGTATACTGGTACGGTACTGTATTTCCTTGTCAATTTCACCCACTCTGAAATATTAGCCACCTTAATTGTTTGAGTGCCATCCTCCTTGAGCACAAATTTAAATGAAAGCTTTTATAATAATTATAAGTGCACTCACTCCCTTAAGCAAGTTCCCCTTCACCCACACTTGAAAGTTAAAATAAGTGTCCAGGGTGCTTAATCTGGGAAATACAGTAAACAGGTATAGGACGATGAAGGTGACATTATACAATAACTTAAACATCTGTATGTTTACACAGTCAAACAGATAAAATCATCTGATGTATGTGTGACATGAAAAATATAAAAATTGTTGAAGGTTGTCAGGATTATAATATTACATAATAAATAATTGAGGTATTCTTTCACAACAACACAATGCCAGTCTGTTTTGTTCAAAACATTGAATTTCCTAATAATTTAAATTGCAGTTCCTTTTGCTGCTCCTTGGATTTAAAGCTGCAACATCTGACCATGCTTGCATTTGGTGTACCATTCACAAGAGCAACAGGTTAGTACAGGTACTGTACAGTGGAACAGGGTAGTTTAGTAGCAACATGGTGTTCCAATTTTATGTAATGGACTACGACTATAAAAATAAATTATGTTATCTGGCATACAGCAACCACACTGTAACATGCCCATATATGTTTATTATATTTAAGGTTTGACATGTCTAAGCCTCAGGACCACTATTGTGGAGAAAAAATGGCAAGAACCCTTGCAGACATTACAAAGTGCGCCTGGGATCAAACAAAGTCATGTGCTCACAGGCCCTTGTTAAACATACCTCTGCAGAATGTCATTCTTGATGAGCTACATCTTATGCTTAGAATAACAGGTAGGATATCAAATATGCACAATGACATAATTATTATAATTATTATAGGAAGGTGTCTAAAGAGACTGCTACTGGAAACTACAATATCAACCTTTGTTACTGACAGTAATGGGTCAATGAGATATTATTACCCTGGATATTTATGATATTTATTTTATATTTCAGATGTTTTAACGAGGAACCTTGTCGCAGAAGTACTGGACTGGGACAGGGAAGACAACCACGACAAGCCCCCATGCAAGAGAACAACCGCGCACCTTGATTCCTTAGTGTCAGCCATTAACAGCTGTGGAGTCTGTTTTAAGGTGTGGGAAAAGAAGAATGCTGATGGGAATGATAGTGGGACATATGACTTCACAAGCCTGATGGGTTCAGACAAAAAGCTCTTATTAAAACATCTTCCAGAAAAATTACATGGAGTCATCAAACCAAATAGCACAAGTGACACTGTGATCAAAATTTGGAAGGTACTGTATATATTGTTTCACACTAATATTAACCCACATTTGAACAAGTATGAAATAGAATGAATAGGGAAAACTACCCAAATTCACCCCATTTCACACTTGCCCTTTGATGGTACATTAGATGATAGATATTTGTCAGTGGGGGGTATAAATTATGTACAGTACTCTACTACTTTGCAAAAATGTCACAAATCTCTCTTTTGTCACATCACTCTACTTTCCACAATCATTTCAATCATTGATAAGGGTACTACATTATAAATTAACTACACCTCTTTTTTTCTCTCTATATAGGACTTTAACAACCTATATTCAATGCTAAATGAGCAACAACCGTCCAAAGAGTATGTCACAGACTACTTTGAAAAGGTATAATTTTGTTTGTTATATAAGTTAGAAATGTAAATTAAAAACCCCTAATAAACAAGTGAGTGTTTATCTTTGACAATGAATAATTTTAGGTTTTTCAATGTTATAGGCAAGGAAATGGATATCGCTGTTTACCTCTCTTGCTGGAAAATGTTCTGGGTTTGCAAATGCAAATGTTACCCCTTACATGCATGCCATGGTCTACCATGTGCCAATGTTTATGCAAATGCACAATCAACCTCGTACCCAGGGTCTTACCTCCGCTCCCCCGCCCCCGCTGCGGAAAGACCCTGGTACACGCTGGTCACGTGCTTCCCAAAATATGGGCAGTACAAAATAAATTTAGTGTGGGTAGGGTGGTACAAAAAACTTTCTCGACTTACCAACCGGAGTAGTGTTTATACAAAACGGAAAACATCTGGCCAGATGAAATGTCACGACTCACGAAAGGTGCACAACAGCTTGGAGAAACAATCCGAAACGAGATATAATTTAATAAGAATGCCAAAGTCTCAAAGATCAATATTTTGCTGGTTTTGAGTTTGAAACAGTCTTGCATTTCATTATCCACTGTGAGGTTTACTGTGCTGCGTTGTTTTGACCAGTTCTCATGCGGACAAAATTATGGTCAGTCATCCACGAACATGACAACTGATAAATATATTTGATATAAAATGCCAATTTTCAAGTTCATTTTAAAAAGGTTAGTCGATATCCGTACCTATTATATTTTAAACAATTGGCGAGGGACTATAATTTAATAAAACGTGTTATTATTAATAGTCCAAAAAGCGGCGGGTATTAGGTTGTTGCGTTTAAAACGATCAAAACTAAAAGATACGTAACAAGTTAACTTGAACGGGGGTTTCTTTATCGGACAAGAAGTTTGTGACAGCAAAGAAGCAGAAAAGTCGATAAGATTCGCCCGCTTTCTTGAAGTCTACTGAAAGTACTATTTCTTTAAGTAAACAACACAGCGCATTCAGAAATGCAGACAGATGACAACAAAGGTTCGACATATATTTCACCTTTGCCTTATTAAACGTGTCTAGTGTCTTGCTGTAGCATTATAGAATGATCTTGGTTTCAAATATTTTACTATTTTAGTACTGTTTATTTTTCGTACGTTGATTAATACTATTATTCGATATTTTAATATACTTTGCCGAATGGAGGAGCGGCAACAGTTTTCGTAGTGGCGTATTCATATTTCATGATCAAGCGACGAAAGATCAAATTTGCGGAGTAACTGGAGTTTATATAAACAGAAAAATGATAATAAGATATCGATTAATCGACTATATATTGTATAATTTAAGCACCCAGGTTGACGATTATTAATTAAACGAGTGGGAACATCAAAAACTTTCTTCATTGTAAACTTAAATAAACACAGCGATTTATTATAAACTAAAAATAATAGCTGTCAAAACAACTTGTTTCAATTTTAAAATCGTATCACCGGTTTAACGATTCATTTCAAAATCTAATACCAGAAAACAAAACAAGATACGTATACATGCATTTCTTCGACTGTTCCAGCGAGGTCAAGCATTGATACGCAGGGGACACTCCCACAGTCGAAAATTTTGATAGACGACACGTGACCAGCGTGTACCAGGGTCTTTCCGCAGCGGTGGGCAGGGGCGGGGAAGCGGAGGTAAGACCCTGGGTACGAGGTTGATGCACAATGGGGTCAAGAAATTTACAGGCCAAGGTGAGATTAGATTGTACATAGGTATACAATATTGTAGTTACTCTACAATATTGTATAGTCAGTATGAATCTATTATAAGAATTAGGTTGCCTCTTACTATGTTGATATGTTTTTCCTAATAAATAACCCAAATTTATACAAACAGGGGTCGAGAAGAACAACGATGACTGCAGGAGAATCCACTTAAACAAATCTAATAAGTGGGATGCTGCTGCAGATGTTCTTCGTGTAATGAAACGTGTCGAAGGCCTCAACAAACTTCAACGTACACCAAGGACATATGTTAAAAAGAAACATCCCTACTGGGATCATGACATTAAAGAAAAACGGGTTAAGCAAATGGAGTCCAGAATGGAAGCTAGGGCTAATGCTCCCAAACCAGCAATCGATGTCGAAAGCATGTCACCAGCTGAACTACGTGCAGGCCTGAAAAAGTTTGGTGTTCAAACCCGAATCAGGAATTTACCACGTTTGAAAGAAATGTTCCAGGATGCCTATTTACAAAATCAATAAAGTGTTGCTGACTTTATTGCGTTGCCGGAATGTTGGCCAAATAAAGTTTTAATCGCAGTTGCTATACAGTAAATAATATCAGCATGTAGTTGCAATATTTGGTAACACTATATAGTGATAAGAACAAACGTTTACCTTATAGAATATATTATAAAATCATGGCTAAGTAGAAATCATTTAAAGGATTTATGTTTCCTGAGTATCTTGGTAACCATAATATTATATGGTGTCAACATGGTATTGAGGTTGATCAGTGATTAAATGTACCTGCAAGTCTGCATATGTCTTAATAATAATTAGAAGTTATTTAGCACAAATATCCATGTGAATATGATCAAATCAACTTTACAATAATACATTACAGTAGGTGTTTAATCTAGAGTACAGGTAATATATATTTTACAACAGTTGTAATATTACTTTCCTAACCTATTTATCCTAACCCGCAGCAGAGACAATTAACCCACAACCTTCAGCAGAGTGCTGACTAACTCTTTTCACATGAGCAGAGTAAGTTCACACAGCTGAGAATCGAACCCGAGACCTCAGAGGCACATGCCTCCTCAGTCACTCTAACTCAACCTTCACTAATCCAGGCACATTTAATCACTGATCAATACCATGGTAACCATGCTATTAATTATAATATATATATTAAAGAGGCAGTCAAGTCCATTCTGCAAATGTGCTATGTAAAGACCTCTTGCATAAGCATTTTGCATTGTTCATCATATTATACATTGGAATTGTCTTCTATATTAATTATAAAAGTCCAACAAACCAGAATGATGTTAGATATTAACTTATTTTTTTTAAAAATAATATAGTGTTCTCAAAGGGTAAATAAACTGCATTGTTCAAAGAAGACTTGACTGCCACTTTAAACTATGCTATGTAGTATATATTAATTACCTATGTAGCCTTTGGTTCATAGTAAATTGTTGTCAATATCACATGGCTGTTTTAGTATGTGCATGGATAGTTTTTCTATTGGCATTCTGGGAGCTTGGATAAGTTTGTTTTGTACAAACTTTTGATGGCTGCTTGTCCAGCTGAGAATTGGCTTTATCTTGAGTGGGAACCGGACTGCATGTCCCTGTCCATGCTCATTGTTAAGATAGTACCACCAATGTTCTGGAAGTGGCAAGCGAGACATATCTTGAATTGAGTACAGTCTATACCCTTTGTGCTGGGAGTCCATACCTTTTCCATTGGTGGTATACCGCCAAATGTCCAGTTCCATATGAACGTATGTTGGGTTAGACGACTTGGACTTTAGACTACACAGAATGCCTTCATAAAACTGGCGGCTAGCCTCATGCAGTCTTGAAGAGCACGGCTTTGGTGGACTTTCATAACCTCTGTAGGTAGAGTGTATTTGAGTCAGGGGAGTAGTTAGTTATTTGTGTTTCATATATATACAATACGCTAGCAATGTTTTGCCTGAATTCAATGTGAAGTATACTAAACAGACAGCATTAATATTATATTTATCTATTAAGGGAGTCACTTGACATTTCTGACATATAAGACGGCAAAACTTTACTATGTATATAAGCTTTAAATTGTTTGAAAAATCGAATCTATAAAGACTGAGATATTTCTCACTTCAAATATCTCACCTTACTAATTCTTCATTTAGATGATCACTAGGCTCCCACGTAGAGGTTTCTAGCGGCCAGCTTTCCCACTTGATAAGATATTCGTATTCCTTAGAAATATTAAACGAAAGATTAAATATCAAGCTAATCCAAAAATATTTACAAAATATTTTAATAAAATTCGTAAAATGTAGAATTATCAAATGCAAGAATATCGAACTGACCTTGTTGACTCGCCGTCTCGATATAATCCTCTCAACCTGGTATGTTATCGGCAATGTTTTCCTCTTCTTTTTGGGTGCTGTATCGTAGAGTACGACGGACGAAAAACTATTTAACTGCTTGTAGTCAATCACACTTCTATTTCGAGCCGCCATATTGGAATTTCAATATTGGTGGGAAAGTCCGCTGACCCAAATGTTTTACACATGACCGGAATAGTTGGCGATGGAACTGTTTTGCTTCGAACTTTTTGGAATTTCCTTGACGTGTGAGTCGTGTGCTGTCTGTTCGTGTTTTTCTGTATCTACTCCTACGGATTCAATAACAGCGTCGTAATGCCCGCATCCAGAGTGATTGAACGCTAAGTAAATGGGACACGTTATTAATACTTTTCCTCTTGGGACAATTGGTATAGTTTCCATTCTTTGCATGGATGTAAAGAGCACGGCATTTATTCGAAGAACGTTTGCTAGTCCAACGACCATGATGTTTCCCAATTCTCCTGCAAAGACACCGTGTAACCTGTAGGAATCTGCCAACTCTTGAAAGGACCTATCTTTATTTGTAACAAAATTAGCATACTCAGACATATTTGCCAGCCATTCTTCAACCAACTGAAGAACAGTTTCTTCCAGTTGCTTAAAGGATAAATTCAAACTATATAAATACTCACGATAATTTACATATTTTTCAGAAGAAATTATTTGTTTCAAACCAAAAATAACAGAAGTAAAGAAGCAATTGCCATCTGGCTGAGACGTCACGACCTCCATATTATATGAAGCTAATGTGTTTTGCAAGCGTTCTGCGTTAACCTCTTCATTCGCGTTCTTGTCGATACAAGTTCCAAAAGCAAATAGTGCCGGATTTGACATTAAATTTAGGTGGTTATGATTCAACATGCGATTGCGACCATTACTTCTTTCCAAACTATCCACGACACCAGCTAAATTTGTTGCCCTGTCTAAAATATTTCTAACGTCTTCTTTTCCCAAAATAAAATCCGAATTCTCTAGAATATCTTCTAAATCGTGTTCCTTGGCGTCCCAATCGCAGTCTGCAAACAAACCACAATATGATAATGGGATGGTATCGTCATGAGCATTAAAATTTCTTTCACTTGAAACACCTACACCGAAAGTTTCTTCAGGCTTGTTCTTGTCGAAAGTTTTCAATTTGATATTTTCGCATGAATCGATTACAGGAACTACTTTGAGCTTTTTGCCAGCAGCTCCTGATTTTCGTTTCTCATTCCATACATAAAGAAATGTTGTAAAAAGGGCAACAGCTAGATGTACGCCAATTCGAACTTTACAGGCACTTTTACGTAAACACTTATGAAGGTTTTCATTGCGCTCAGTGCCACATCCAGGCGGAATATCTGACAAGCACCCCTTCGTTATGTGTTTCCTTAAATTGACGATTTCTTTCAGTGCGTCTAAAGTCAAAACTGATTTTTCTTCGAACAGTACATCTTTCCAAGTTAATACAAACTCATCTACAATCGTGGAATAATTACATTGGGACACAGCGTATGTCAAGTGACTTATGTGCGCACGCGATTTAACTTTAAAATGTGCCCTCCACTTCCCCCTCCTATCAACGTTGCGACAGAATTTTTGTTTTCTAGGCCTTAGAAGTATCCCCTGGAAATCAACATTGATTCGTGGGGGGTGGGGAGGGGTAAAGCAACGTTATTTATCCCAAGATAGTGAAATAAGCAAGAAGGAAGCTAATTGATGCTTTAGTGTCCCAATGAATTATTCTCAGATTGTCTGAAATAAGCGCAAGTCATAAATATTAATACCAGGGTCACATTTTTATTGATTACACACTCAATGAAGGTCAGGGTTACTATTAACGACTATGGGATGACTATTAGTATCAGTGAAATAATTTTCCGATTGTTTCCGATTCGTATCGGTTGACCGGCACAGTACTCCACTACAGTACTCCACTAAAATAGGTCTATATTCGAAAGAACTGAGTCTTCTTTAGACAGTTTTTTTGTTGAAGTGATAGATATTTACTTAATCTTCACTGTAAGCGCTGAATTATTGCTGTCCAGACCCTTTTACTCAGATAAATAACACCACTCCACCAAATTCGTGATAATAATTAAAAGATAATCTAATTATAATATTATTTATGCCGTAGATGGAGTACTGTTAAAAATATGGTTTAAGTTAGGTATTTTGCTACCTCAATGTTACCAGCATATAGAACTTTATCTGTATCATAAGCGTGATAGAGACAGTTGTTATTTAGAACGTGTTTATGCGGGAAATACGCAGTAAAGGCATGGAGTACTGTGCAGGAGCCATTATAATGGCACAGCTAATTATAAATGCAGTCTTTACGCTTATTTTGTTAGGTTGTCATTTACTACGCGGGCCAAATAAAACGCAAGTTTCTACTGTTTTGTGCTTATTTAGAGCAACTAAAGTGGACACGGATAGCAAAAGTAAACCACTGACAACCTATGAGTGTGGGTTTAGTATTTTGTTTGACTCTCTTTCATCACACAGTCAATTCGGTTAGGTAGACGTGCGATCGTTTGATCAATTGTTGCGGTCTTCGCAACAGCGAAAGCTCGTTCATTGAAATGTTGAAATAATTCGTTTATAATTCTGCCGTGTAATTTTAGTTCCACCGTTTGCTTTTTATCCGTTATTTATTATTTTGGCAGGGGGTAATTTCAATTCATTGATATTGAATATTTTCAGACATGTCTGAAATAAGCGCAAGTCATAAATATTAATACCAGGGTCACATTTTTATTGATTACACACTCAATGAAGGTCAGGGTTACTATTAACGACTATGGGATGACTATTAGTATCAGTGAAATAATTTTCCGATTGTTTCCGATTCGTATCGGTTGACCGGCACAGTACTCCACTACAGTACTCCACTAAAATAGGTCTATATTCGAAAGAACTGAGTCTTCTTTAGACAGTTTTTTTGTTGAAGTGATAGATATTTACTTAATCTTCACTGTAAGCGCTGAATTATTGCTGTCCAGACCCTTTTACTCAGATAAATAACAGTACTCCACCAAATTCGTGATAATAAGTTAAAAGATAATCTAATTATAATATTATTTATGTCGTAGATGGAGTACTGTTAAAAATACGGTTTAAGTTAGGTATTTTGCTACCTCAATGTTACCAGCATATAGAACTTTATCTGTATCATAAGCGTGATAGAGACAGTTGTTATTTAGAACGTGTTTATGCGGGAAATACGCAGTAAAGGCATGGAGTACTGTGCAGGAGCCATTATAATAGCACAGCTAATTATAAATGCAGTCTTTACGCTTATTTTGTTAGGTTGTCATTTACTACGCGGGCCAAATAAAACGCAAGTTTCTACTGTTTTGTACTTATTTAGAGCAACTAAAGTGGACACGGATAGTAAAAGTAAACCACTGACAACCTATGAGTGTGGGTTTAGTATTTTGTTTGACTCTCTTTCATCACACAGTCAATTCGGTTAGGTAGACGTGCGATCGTTTGATCAATTGTTGCGGTCTTCGCAACAGCGAAAGCTCGTTCATTGAAATGTTGAAATAATTCGTTTATAATTCTGCCGTGTAATTTTAGTTCCACCGTTTGCTTTTTATCCGTTATTTATTATTTTGGCAGTGCGTAATTTCAATTCATTGATATTGAATATTTTCAGACATGTCTGAAATAAGCGCAAGTCATAAATATTAATACCAGGGTCACATTTTTATTGATTACACACTCAATGAAGGTCAGGGTTACTATTAACGACTATGGGATGACTATTAGTATCAGTGAAATAATTTTCCGATTGTTTCCGATTCGTATCGGTTGACCGGCACAGTACTCCACTACAGTACTCCACTAAAATAGGTCTATATTCGAAAGAACTGAGTCTTCTTTAGACAGTTTTTTTGTTGAAGTGATAGATATTTACTTAATCTTCACTGTAAGCGCTGAATTATTGCTGTCCAGACCCTTTTACTCAGATAAATAACAGTACTCCACCAAATTCGTGATAATAAGTTAAAAGATAATCTAATTATAATATTATTTATGCCGTAGATGGAGTACTGTTAAAAATACGGTTTAAGTTAGGTATTTTGCTACCTCAATGTTACCAGCATATAGAACTTTATCTGTATCATAAGCGTGATAGAGACAGTTGTTATTTAGAACGTGTTTATGCGGGAAATACGCAGTAAAGGCATGGAGTACTGTGCAGGAGCCATTATAATAGCACAGCTAATTATAAATGCAGTCTTTACGCTTATTTTGTTAGGTTGTCATTTACTACGCGGGCCAAATAAAACGCAAGTTTCTACTGTTTTGTGCTTATTTAGAGCAACTAAAGTGGACACGGATAGTAAAAGTAAACCACTGACAACCTATGAGTGTGGGTTTAGTATTTTGTTTGACTCTCTTTCATCACACAGTCAATTCGGTTAGGTAGACGTGCGATCGTTTGATCAATTGTTGCGGTCTTCGCAACAGCGAAAGCTCGTTCATTGAAATGTTGAAATAATTCGTTTATAATTCTGCCGTGTCATTTTAGTTCCACCGTTTGCTTTTTATCCGTTATTTATTATTTTGGCAGTGCGTAATTTCAATTTATTGATATTGAATATTTTCAGACATGTCTGAAATAAGCGCAAGTCATAAATATTAATACACCGAATTGAGGTTTGTAATCTTATTTTAAGTAATAGTTTAGTGTTTTGAACTATTTTTTTGTTTAGAAAGTGGTTTTCTTTACAAAATACGCTTGCCTGTTTATTTGCTTCAGAGCTAGCAAGTAGCAATTAAGTCGGTAAACAAATGTCTGGAAGTGACTGCCTGTGTATTTGTTTCTTTCTAGTAACGCGTATTATTTGATGATTTGCGATGATGTGTTAGTTTAACTTTTGATTTATTTCATGCCGATTAAACCCCAAGAAGTCATAACTGTGTCTGTTTAAACTAATAAACTTACCCGCTGTTGATACTGTTCACATGAAATATTCGAACTTTATAGTTTTGTCGAATTTGGGCTAATTAATGTTCAACCAGTTCAGATGGTTTTATTATGGTTACACTACAGTATGTATTTTGCCCAAGCCCTTGTCCCTTGATAGTATTTCGTTTTGTCTACAGTATATATATCTCAAACAAAATATGTACATACTGTATAACATTTTGAGTTAGTGGTAGTTTATTATGATTAGAGAGCATCTTACTGGCCATTAAGAAGTTACACCCAAGTTTGATTCCTACTCGACCAATGCAGTTTTACTGTGCATTTAGCAAATTAAAATTTTATCTAGTTCGCTGAAAGCAAGAAAAGTCTTTCCAGTTACATGCATCCAGGATTACTGTAGATCTAAGGATGTTACTTTCTGCAATCTGGATTTAACTCCTACTTGATGCACTTATCAGATTAAAATTTCACCTTGGATGTACATTAGAGGAGTGCTTCTAGTTTGACTCTACCAAACACCAGAGATTTCTTCTGGGTACTCCAGTTTCCACCTGTAGTAACACTGACAATGAGGGATGACTCTTGCTGGACCTCTAGGAAGAACAGTTTAGATATGACTGATAAGGTTATCCAGTGTAAAGACTGTTTAACTGTTACAGTAGTTTAGTTCAGTTTCCTTTGGATGCATGGTGACTTGAGTGCTTCCAGGTTGACTCTACCAAATAGCACAGGTTCCCTCCGGGTACTCCGGTTTCCTCCTGTAGTAACATTGGTCCTTAGATAAAGTTATGGTATATCCAGTGTAAATACAGTTACCTGTAGTTTCCTTTCCTTTTTTGTTTAGATTAGTTTTGTTTTGATTCTTACTGATGCTAGAAGAGGACAAGCTTATTCAATTTTTTTCTTATTTATGTACCAGAAAGGTTAGCTGTGGTTTCCTTTCCAAGATGGTAAAAACGAATTTTGCTGTAGCTTTTTGCAATGGACTTGATAAGAGCAAAAACATGATTTTCATCAACAAGAGAATCTACCATATGGTTGTCAAGCTCTGTGAAGATTGTGCCAGTGCTCCAGCCACCACTGGCGCTAGATAGTATTTAAATTTTTTTTGACATTTTAGTCCTTTGCAGCATTGCCTTTGTACTGTATTAGAGAAAACTTAAATTAATTTCAATAAAATTGTTTGTACTATCCAGAGCAGCTTACACTAGCTTCAATTGTTGATCAAATAAATATTAAACTAAAATCTTATAAACATCTATATGCATTGTTATGATCACTCATCTCAAAAAAAATAATTAATGACTGATCTTGTCTTCTGGCAAGATCAGCTAGTGATAATTTCTGCATAAAAAAGTTGTGTGGATCTAATGAGGAAAAGACATATAGATGGGTATGAAACCTAAAAAGTTGTATGATGCAAGATATTGAGGTATGATAAATGTAGTAAAGATTGAAACTTTTTCAAAAATAGTTTGAAATGAAAACACTTCTGTAGTAAATAATAGTTCGGAATCATCCTTCTCTTTGTTTATTTTAGGAAAAAGCTCATGACTTATTATCTGTTTCAAATATAAGTCTACACAAAGTACAGTAGTGTCAGCACAGTAAATTTTGGAGCGCAAAAGTTACTCCTGTTTGGGTCAAAAATTACTCTTAACGTCGGGGTAACAGATGTTGGAGTAAAACTTACCCCGGTTTGTGGGGTAGTTGTTACTACAGGGGTAACATTTGAAGGGGTAAGAAGGGGGTAACTCATTTGTAGGGGGTAAATATTTATATTGAGGTGATAATTACTCTCTACTGAGGGTAAAATTTGCCTTATTCAGGGTATATTGTACCCTAAATTGAGGGGTAAAGCTTGCCAAGGTAAAATTTACCCTCTTCGCTGGACGTATCCCTCGATTCAAGATGGCGTAACAATGGCGGATTTCGACGAGTGAAGCTTTTATTTTGTGGATAACGTTTGCTACTTAACGTTCTTGCCAAAGAAGATATCGTGAACTGATACCCTTTTGGGTAAAGACTTACGGTAGGTAAAATTAACACGTTTATATTTTCATTAAAATCTTCAATTCTGTGTACAATTTGTCGAGGACTCGAGGAGCGAAGCAGGCGGCAGGCCCCGAACTGATTTTCGCTTCTCGCAGTATGAGTAATAAAATACTATTTAGTAGATCCCTTTATATCGAAACGCTCGAACAAGTATTGCAGACAAAATATCTCGCATTTCCATTATAAACTATTGATTACAAACCAATATAAACGTACGAACAAAGTTAAACTATTGATTAATACATGCAAACCATTATATAAACGTACGAACAAAGTTAACAAATAAACAAACTTTATTTAATGCTATTAATTTCTAAAAATGGATCAATTATAGAATACTTGTCCACTTTTGAATGTGCTTTTACAGACACAAATACAAGTAAGAAATCCACCAAAACTCTGTTAAGGTACAGACAGTCAAAGGTTTAAATTGTATGTGCTTGTTGTTTGTGATGAAGTTCATCATGTGATTTTAAAGAACGAGGCAATTTTATATTGTGAATTTTCCCCAACCTAAAACTGATCCTACTATTAACGTATGTAAATCATGAAACTGGATGGGTATTCTATGATTGTACCGATTTTATATTTAATATAAGTAAGATGTAAGATTTTATATTTATGTTGATGGGTATTCATATTTAGGACAAATGTATGCTTTAATTTGTTCTCCAGAACCAGATGGATCAATGAGATGAAGAGCCAAGTAATATTGAAGTTGGGTCAGTTCTGTCTGTCTGAGAATCAGTGGGATTGAATTGTTTGGAAGAAGGACTTCATAAGCATGGAGGTGGCTATTATATGACATTGTTTCCAGGGGGTGTACAAGCAATACTGCATTGTTGACATCTCTCTCTGGTATGTATATTTGCTTTACTGCAGCTAAACATGACCACTCTTCTACAACTTTAATCCACAGTATGCAGTCAACTTTGTAGATTGTGCCATGAATAGAAATCCATTTTGATCTGAAATATATATAGTTGGCAGATATGACAGAATTAGTTTGCAGTGACACTATAAAAGATCAGGATACTAACATTATTTTACTAAATCTCACTTTGTTATATGCGACTCTCTTGTCATCCAGTTTATTTCTTTGTTAAAGCTCAAAGTGTCCAAGGTCACCAGCATGCACTGTTTTACTTAAAATGTAACATTCCATGTGTAAATGGAGATATGAGGCAACAAGTAGATTATGGTAAAGAAATGCTTAATTGTATACTGGTTCAATTTGACATTGTACTCCTCAACAGCAGTCTCAATCTGCTTCTACATCCTTGTAGAACAGTAAGTAAGTTTGTCAGAGCTTACAGTAAATTGGTTGACACGGCAGTTAAAATCGAATCAGTATGTACTGTAGTTCAGTGGTTAGATAATCAGATTAGTATTTAGAACTGACTTGTGTGTATTTGATCTCTTCAGGCATCATGTTGAGATTTACTGGTACAGTATGAGTTATATTAACCCTTTATAGCCCAAGCGTGCCTTTAGAATTTTACTCTGGCTAATGCCAGACAATTTTGCTCATCAATGGAGTGACGACTGGGCTATAGAGGGTTAAGGGACTATCTTGGTTAACCCTTTACAGTATAGCCAGAGTGTGCCTTTATAGCCTGAATGTGCCTTAAAAATTACAGTGGTACTTTTTGTGTAGTTATCTATTCAAAATATTATTATTAATTTACACTCTTTTTTCATACCAGGTCCAATCTCTATTCCAGTCTCCATGAAAGTTGATTCATTGCGTCCTGTTGACTGCAACTGCCAACTGATAACATATCCACTGCTGATGTCGCATTGAAAGTGTGTATGGAAGGTTTGTGTAGTTTCCAATTATTGTTGCTAACTTCTTAAAGTAGTGATGCTTTGCCTCATACCTCATGCACCATAATCTTACTAAAGGTCCCAACCTACATGTAATAGAGTATATTAAAAGTAAGTAGCCAGCCATTATTTTGTTATGAGGGAAAAAATCTAATTAAAGGATAAAGTACCACTGTAAAACAACATTTAACCCCCTACATCTTGAACAATTATCCCCCTCCCAAAAAATAATTCAGGTTTGATGATACAGTATAAGATTTATGCCACTGCACATAATCGCTGGTATCCATTGACTATCGAATATAAAAATTATGCCAGGCATCGAGTACTGAATTTCTAGTGGTTTAAAACTGTGAAAATTAACAAATCAATTTTTTAAACCCCATAAAAATATTTCTAATTTCTGAAAAAGAACTGTTCTCCCCTGTACAAGTAAAGATATATTATCTCCCCTGGACAAGTAAAGACTGATATATTATTTAAATAGCTGTACATTGGAATTGGTTAATTTATGGATTTGGTACATGTAGGCCTGCAACAATTCTTATACTATAGTCTTCTGAGAAAAAAACATGCAACAATTCTAGATTTTCTACAGCTTTTTAAAGGATAGCACAGTATAAACAGCTCATGTTCTACTATTATTATGTATAATTATGTACTTACCTTAGCACGACACTTGGCATGTGTACCATATAGTGCATCTTTCGTGACTGTCAATTATCACCCTTTTATATAGTTATCCAATTTCGGTGCGCGTAATCTTCAAAGCTTTCGTCATGATATCCAGCCTCCTTTTATTGTATGCACCAATCAGAGTGCATGTAAGGTTTTGGGGGCAAATGTGCAACAGCAGTTGTTGACCGTTCTCTTTGTCACTGGAAGCCTTCTGGTACAGACGCGTTGGATACTTCTCATCAGAAAGCGTATATCAAAGAGATACTAAGGTAAACGCACCTAACTTGTTATATATTCTTTCCTGCGCACTATATTGTGTGGCGGTTCAATCGCCTATTATACACGACAATGGTCATTGCCAACTAGACGCGCAAGACGAAAAACGATCATTAACAATACTCGCCTTACATTATGTATATTATTATGCGTTCTTGTTGCTCTATTTAAACTGTTACTATGTACAAACTGAAAGGATAAGAGTAAACTGTTGAAAATGCCATCATGGACATCGTTTCAATTCCTATAAGCCTTAAGGCATGCGAACACGGAACGCGTGCTTGCCGACATCATGTCTGTTGAGTAGTTTTGTTTTATCATATTTCGGACGTTTGAAAATGCTTGTGGGAGATTAGATTTGGACAGATTTAGATGAGAGTCAGTACAAGAATCAGTCTGTGTGATTTTTATGTCGATTTACGAATTATTACTATGGACACATGCCTAATGCAGTATTAAATGCATCGTAAATTATGTAAATTGCGTATTTGCGTGTGGTATTAAAATGCGTATGGAACAGTAATTCTCCTCGCATTTGTTTAATTCGGTTAGTATTTTATCGCCGGACGCCGTTAGTATTTTAATATGGTTTATCTGAGAGCTAATCATAATGATTAATACTGTATTTTTGAATATTATAGCACTACTTGACCTAATAATCAAAATTATACAGAATGGAGAACTTTGTAAAGCAGACACTTTTGTCTAATGGAGTTTCCAACGAAACTTGCTATTCTTGAAGATCAACAGGTAACAAAACAATCTATATTGAAAATACCTGTAAAGTCCCGGTTATGAGCCCCCTGTTATAATCCCCGGTTATACTGTAGGCCCACCAATCTGCTAATGTAATTGCCCACCCGGTTATATTAAGCCCACCAAATACAAGTCATTGTAATTTTGTTTTATTTAATACTATCATTGATTGGTAAAATAAAGTGAAGACATTTTTCATAAAAGTCATTTCCTCTGAATCCCAAACACTTTTTTCCTGCTGGTTATATTAGCCCCCCCACATATATGCCCCCTGTTGGTCTATTATAAGCCCACCAAAACCCCTTACGAATGAGTATAAGCCCTGCATGCAAGGCTTTATATAACCAGGTTTTTATGGTTGGTTGCGTCTTACCATGTTTATACCATGTTTATATCAGGCTATGCAAACATGGTTGTGATGTTGCAACATATTTCTTAGTCTGTGTTTATATAACCTGATGCAAAACTTGAGTGAGTTTGGGTGAACTTGAAATTACTTATGTAACCCATGTCAAATTATTTATTTATCAATAGGCGAAATGGGGGCAGCTGATATTTTATTTTGACGGTTTGATTAATTTTCTGCCTTGAGACATAGGTCATAACTCTTAATTTTGTCTCAATAGCTTGTAGATGTTCCTACTATTTTGGAGGTAGACATTCCCATTTTAATTGCTTGTGGGATTAAAGCTGGTCAAGGGATAAAGGTCAAAACTCTTTGCAAGAATTTGCCTAATCAAAGTCAAAAGTGTGGACCTAACTACAAAGACACACCAGGTATAATAAATTTAGACTATAATAGGTAGATGTTCTAGCTATCCTTGCGTATTGATTGTGCTTCGCCAAAATTTTTACTGCACTTTGGGACTTATCTCAACCGTTGAATTAAAAAAAAATTGTTATTCTAAGCCATATGTTGAACTTGAATTGGAGTTGAAATAAACTCTCCAAGTGCTGGAGTTTTGAGTTGGCACGACTTGAAACAGAACGTTGAGGCGGCACGCCTTGCGAAGGTGACAAACTTCATTACATAGTATCACTTTAATTTATTGCTTTTCCAATAAGTATTTTCATATACATTTATTTAAAAAAAATGTGTGAGGATATCTCCCAAAGTGCATAAGAATTTATATGCGTAAAATGTCATGAAGATTCACATAGAGAATTGTTATACATAACTAACAAGAATAGTTATACAACTATATGTAACGGCGGCTTTGCTGTTGCATGTGTGTGATTGTGAAACTGCCCATATGGATTACAATAGTGAATAGGACATAATCTATATGATATAATCACTATCACTATTATATTTGGAAAAATATATAAATATTAAGTTCCTATATTCTGATAGAAGTCGATTCCTTGAGTTTTATGAGAAGCATATTACAGCATAAAGTGTTTATGAAACGAAAATTTACCCCAGATCCTTATGTCATGGTTTGAAATATTCAGGCTGTGCACAGTGCCACTGTCTATTAGTTTCCTTGCTTTTAAAGTTTTTAAATTTGCATACATGTCTCAAACAAACTGTTATTATCTGAAATGGGAAGCAGGGAAACAAAAAAAAGGTGTTCCTTTGTTGTTTTAATTAAGTGTTCTTTCACATAAGACAAATTAATTTTTGTTTCTTGGGCATTTTAAGATTATTCTGCATAATTTTGTGTTTTGCTAAAGTGACATGCTAGTAGGCCTATTCCGTAGACGTAGTGGCATAAAGTGCAATAACTTACAAAGGAAATGAGATAAAACAATGTGATAAAGATAATTTTCTTATCATAAACATTATATTAGCCTTGATCTTGCGTATATAATTTAGGATGAGAATCAGATTCCTTCTACATTTCTGGTGGACGTTGATGAATGTAACTTAATCGATCCTTGTATCTCAAACGGCATAGTATATGTAACACCTAAGCAAGAAAGTTGCAGTCCAACATCTTCGTTACAATCTTCCTCAAGCTCAAAGACTCCCTCGCCATTTGTTTTCGAAGAGAAAACTAACCGAAATGTTTTCTCAAACTTCAAGCTTTCTGAATTAAAGGTTGGTATGCTGTTGTGGTGAAATAGTGAAGTACACATGTGTAGAAACTTATACTTATTTGGAGGTCTGTTAGCAAATCAACACTAGTAAGTTGTTTTATCAGGTTGAGCATGACATGTAAACTGAATCTCTAATTTTAACCTTCCTGTGCAATATTCAATATACAGCCGTCCACAATTATTGGCATAGCGCCATGCAGCTACAATCGACCAAGCGTTGTTAATTTATCTATTTTTTTCTTTTATTTAACACTTCTGAAGATGCTGTTTGTGTTCAGCAAGGGCGGACATAAGCAGTGTTTTCACTTAATTTATCTATTTTTTTACTCTCAATCATCCTTTTTACACCCCCTCCTTTTTTTGATCATCGACGGTGAGAATTGCAAATGTCTTTCGCATCTCATTATTGATTTGTTATTGTTATTTTGCTCTGATTGGCTAATTTTTTCTTATCTCATTATTAATTTGTTATTGTCAATTTTATCTGATTGGCTAATTTTTGATCACATGATTATCTTTCTTATATAAGCTCGTTGTTTGTTTACACTCTTCACATTTCTCTCTGACGAAGGGCCTTCACTCGAAACGTTAGACTCCTACGTTCTCTGTTTCGGTAGTAATAATGTCTAACCTAAACTATATTTTTCGATTGTTGTTTCAACACTGCCTACGCAGCACGCTACTTTTATTTCACTACTTTTAAATTGATTGCTTCCCTAGTCGCATTACGTTAACACACATATTTCTGGATATTTTATAGTTTTTGAAACGACATGTGCAGTTATCCTTCTTCCAACCCTTTTGAAAGGCAGAGGAACAAAGTCCTCGGAAGAGCTTGCAGACTCAACAATGGAAGTTCTGAATGTAAGTGTTTTTTAAGAAATATATCTGCATGAAAAAAATCAACAACATATATCCTGAGGTCGATGTATATAACAGACTTATACCTTGATTGAAGGAGGTTTTATAAAAATCATCGATTATTGGATGTGGGAGATTATTTTCTCTCTCTCTCTTGCTTATTATGGGCAAGGTCCTTGATAAATGGGGGTGTTGGTATAATAAATTGGAAGTGAAGCTCACATGTACAGAGATTTGACTTGCTTGACTTGCTAGGCTGGCTACCCGAGCCAGCTTGGTTAACAGTTTACATGGGCAAATTTCAGCCTGGACAACCAGCACCTTGTTTGACTCGTCACGTGAGATCCCGAGCTGCCCTGGTTCATATAACAGACCATTAGAGGCTCGCAACGAGTATGCATGAGTGCATGTGTACACCAGTATATCTGAAAAAACTTTAAACTGATATAGACAATATCAAGAAACAACTTCTACTGACGAATCTCACTAGCATGGTAAAGTAAAATATTTAATGCTGCAACTATAAAAATAGATTTCAGCAACATTTAAAATTACCATATTAACCAAAATTATGTATTCATGTCCTCTGTGTTTGCAGTGACTGCTGTAAAAAGCAACAATAATTCAACTTTGGATGGTTGATTTACTTTAATTATATATGGTAGTAAATTCAATACCATTGACAAATCAGCCAATAACTTTCCAATGACTTGGAGAGTTGTTGGCCGACGATGTGTGGAAACTGTTTTAGATCACACTTGACTACTAGTCATGTTCAACAGACTACCAAATTTGTTTTGCAATTATATCGTTCTCTTCAATATCAAATTTGCTAGTTACATCACCATTTGTAAGCACGTAGCCACTATGCTTATCGAATGTGTTTAGTCCATCCATCCATAAAATGTTAGGTTGTACTTTATTTCATGATGCCACGCAAAGTTTCTGTAGAAGAGACTAGGACAAATCAGTAGCAGAAAGACATGCTGAAGAACTCAGCTCTTACGATGGGTTTTGATTCATTTTGAAATATATAAAGCGCAGATACATGTACGCCCAAGCGTACTTATTTTTAACTGATAAACCTAGTTTTCTAAATATAAAGTGTTTCTCCTTCGAAGATAATCTTATGAATTTTAGTAATTATCAATATACTATTTAATTTCGTTTAAAGGATGACCTGGATGAAGGATCAGAGTTGGTGGAGGCATCAACATTTCCCAGACTGGTTGTTTTAGCAGCGGAGGAATTGTGCAAAATAGATGTGGTATCCCTTAGTGTTGAAGGAGAGAAGTTGTGCGATACACCTGCCATGGCATTAGACACCTCGTTGTTATTGTTGCACGCAAGTTATTATGTGTTTAACATTGCCTACCCCGCCAAATGGAAGGACACGTTTATTTTTATAGACTGTGTGTTGTTGGGTATCAAAGAAGCAGCAGTTAAAAGGATAGGGTTGCAAAAATTTGTATCAGGATTACACAAACTTTAAACTATACGCGTATTATTTAACAATTAAAAAATTAACAAGTAATAATATATGTTGCTTAATAATTACTTGGCGTTTTATTCTATGATGTTGTTTGCGATTCTGACCATTCCAAAGTTATAATCAAATTGGTTACTATAGAATAGAAGTATACTGTATATACGCACGCTGCATGGCGCGAATTTAATCGAGTTTAATCGAGTTTAAAAAATCGCAAAACGAAATGTAACATAAACATCTCCATAAAGTAACATAATACCGTGTTGATTATTCACTGAACGAAAATTGCCCTGGTCGTTTAGTGGCATTCTCATGTTCACAACATTATTTAATACCAAACTGAAGGTAATTTGTTTCATTGGTCTGATTATAATAAATAGAGCACAGCTATTTTTTACCCATCAAAAATTTACCCTCCACTGAGTGGAAATTTCCCCCCGTACGTAGGAGTAATTTTTACTCCCCTTTAAATTTTACCCCTCATAAGAGGGGGATTCTGAGGACAAAACTTTTACCCTTAAATTAGGGGTAAAAATTACCCTTTATCCTTAGGGGTAATTTTTACCCCCTCTAGACTTCTACCCTCATAAGAGGGGGATTCTGAAGACAAAAGTTTACCCCTAAATTTGGGGTAATTTTTGCTCTCCTAAGTTTACTGTGTGTAATCGTTTTCATCCCGGCAAACCGGGCTTAAAAACTGTTGATCTCGCTTCGATACGCATTCGTTTACTTGACTGTGTGAATAAATAGTGCTAAAAGGAACTGAAATAGAACATCAAAACGTTGTTTGTGTGTTTCGTGATCGTAGCGAAGATTAATAAATGAATAAGTCATCGTGAAGACTCTTTCGTGGGTTAGCTAAGACAATAACAATCTTTTTATTAACGACAGGCTTACAAAATAAGTAATAGACTAATTAGTGTACAAACGTAACTTTCCCCTTATTTATTTGATAATTGCGAATTTCTGCCTGAAATCATCCCGGCTTACCGGGCTAGCCCGCTCCATGTAATCGTTTCGTAAACTCATGTACCCCGTTCACGCGATGCCGGTACGAAATCGTGCCGGTATCAAATCATCACGGTACCGGTATCATTTCATTCCGTTACTATTTTTACAGTTTAGTTAACTCCATTTTTATTAAATTCCCGCGATCACGCTTCTTTCACGCCGTATTTTTTAAGCAGAGAAAAAAGTTTCGTAAAACCGTGATAAAATCATGACGGTAAGGTGTTTATGCCGATAAAGGAATAATTTCTTTACGGTTTCATATCGTTACGGTTTACATTACGGTTTCATATCGTTCCGGTTAGCATTACGGTTTCATATCGTTCCGGTTAGCATTACGGTTTCATGTCATTCCATGCCGGTATCGTGCGAACGCAAGCCCTAACCGTAACGACTTCGTCACGGTTTCATTTCGTACCGGCATCGTGAAAGGGGTCTAAGTCTTCGTTATGATCACGAAACACACGAACAACGTTTTGATGTTCTATTAATTTCAGTTCCTTTCAGCACTATTTATCCACACAGTCAAGTAAACGAACGCGTATCGAAGCGAGTTCAACAGTTTTTCAGCCGGGATGAAAACGATTATCTGGACATTTTCACCCCGGTTAACAGGGATAGCCTGCTTGTCATGTAACCGAAATGTTAAAAACAACAACATGCGTTTTATACATAAAGCGGGCCAGCCCGGTCCATGTAATCGCCCTCTTAATTCTTTCCTGTCCGGTCTTTGGTATTTTATTCTGGCTAACGCCAGACGATTTTATTCACCTCTGGGGAAGCCCCCGGACAGGAATCAGTTAAAGTCTTCTTTAAGGTTTGCAGGGTCATTTCGGTTAAACGCTCTCAATTCGTCAGAATTTATGCCCCAAAAATAAAATAGATATCGTTAGAAGCTATTAACTTGTAGAATACGTTGTCTTTAATTTTGCGATAAACACAAACCACTAATTATTGTAAATATTTCAAGTAAAACCAGAGGCCCTCACTCCGGAAGACTCAGTAACTCTTTCCTGTCCGAATCGGTCTTTAGTATTTTATTCTGGCTGACGCCAGACCTAGCCTAATTTCTAAGCCTTTCGTTTCCGCCATTGAGCTTGGCCGCGTAGTCGATTTGGGTTCAATTCTTGGGAAGACCGGGGAGAGGCTGGAAACGAGAAGGCCTAGCAACATTCGCAAAAAGATCCTGCCCAGAATCGTTTAAGGCCCTTCGAGTGTTCCTGGGAACTAGTAAATCTACCGTAAACAATACTGAGTGACAGTATAAAAGCATAAGAATGTCTGCGAAGATTTTACCAAAGATCTTGGCCATCGAAAGAAGGATATAAGGAATATATTCCAATTGGAGCCCGGAATGAAAATAAATGTAACTTTCAACTTTTGGCGGCTGCAGAAGGAAAGCTAGTGATAAGAAAGCTAGGCCAGTGATTCTTCGTCGATTCAAGATGAGTAGGCTTGTATAATTTTATGCAGATGGAAATGGTAAATGTCGGGAAACACTTAGGACGCCACAACATCACAATTCTTCCTGACTGATAAACAACTGAGCTGTAAAGTGAAAGTGTTTACGAATTTTCCTAGGCCTTCCCCAGCGGGTCCGTTCGGATCACTTCCGAAACGTGTCAGACCATTTTATTTACCTCTGGGGAAGCCCTCGGACAGGAACGAATTAAAAAGCGTTTTATTTGTATAGGTAATAGCAAGGTTTCGAGTGCAATTTGGAAAAAACATGCACGAGTGAGTTTTACAAAGACTATCAAAATTGCCCGAGTCCGAAGGACGAGTGCTATTTGAGGTCTTTGAAAAACTCATGAGTGCGTGTTTTATTAAATTGTACGAGAAAGCATGATATTACTTATTATAATACCATGATCGCCTCGGATTCTTTTGTTCTCCGAGGGAATGTAAACCTCGTATTTCCCTCATCGCTCATGCAAGAGGGAAATTTATCCTTTGTCTTCTAATTTTCCCGTGCATGTTGATGAGGGAAAATTAGAAGACAAAAAAATTATTTTGTCTTCTTCTAAATTTCCGGCTTGCATATATTATCTCTCGTCAACATGCACGGCAACTTCTCTGATCAACCGTGTAAATTTCCTGTCGGTAAGATTCTCAAAGTTTTCCTTAGGGATCATAATATTACACACTAATAACATGACTTTTCGGGAAATTAGCGATTAAATTTCCCCTTAGCCTCGGGCCTCACAAATCTTCCCTCGGCGGCGGGGAATTTAATCGCTAATTTCCCTGAAGTAAATAACATACATGAAAAAATTTAGCATAAAGATAATCTTTCTAATCAAAATGCTTTGTTCAAATAGCATACATGAAAAATAACAAATAACAGTAAGATCTTTTTTTCTAGTTAAAAATTATTTTTGTACAAATTTAAAAAAATAAAAAAGTTTGCACTGTATTTCCTTTTTTCAGCACTGTATTTCCTCAAAACTGCACTGCTCTCAACCAATCAGAATTGAGAAATTTTTTCATGTGTATTATTAATGTCGGAATCGAACTGCGAAAATTCTTTTTAACAAAATTGAATGGTAATTTGTTCTAAAGCCCTAATCAAACGAGAACGCAAGTCTTCGCAAGTTAGCAGTCACGCTATCTCAGCCAGCCGCTCTGAATAATTTCCTGAAAATATCATGTACCGTGACAAAGTTAAAACTTGTTTAAAACACTCATGAAACCTTTATTTTGTTAATTTGGGTGTTCGAACGACCGCCACAGAAATTCTGACTGCCAACTTGCGATGACTTGCGTTCTCGTTTGATTAGGGCTTTAAGTCGTCCCGCGTGAAGTCCTCTGGTTTTACTTGAAAAATTCGCAACTATTATTGGCTTGTGTTTATCGCAAAATCAAATACAACATTGTATTCTACAAATTAATAACTTTCTAACGATAAGTTCTGACAAATCGAGAGCGCTTTACTGAAATGACCCTGCAAACCTTAACCGAAGACCTTAAAGAAATAACTTTCAACCCTTTGAGGCGTTGAGCTCTGAATAAAATCGTCTGGCGTTAGCCAGAATAAAATACTAAAGACTCGTCTTCAGGCTTCAAAGTTTTAATCCGTTCCATATAATATAGAGAGTAATACATGGATGTGCGGAAATATGAAATTTATTTCTCGTGTTGACCAGGATATCTCACGAGTGAGCGAAGCGAACGAGTGAGATATCAGGATATCTCACTCGTTCGCTTCGCTCACTCGTGAGATATCCTGGTCAACACGAGAAATAAATTTCATATTTCCAAGCATCCATGTATTGTTCTATTTATTATATAAAAAAATTGTGCTATTGCCTTGCAAAAACTGCATTAAACTATAAAGCTGATTCAGCGGTAATCGTCACATGTGTGATTATTTATCACATGTGAGATTATCACTTTTATTAGTGGCAAAAAATCAATAAAACACTCTATTTTATATAATAAAACACTCTATTTAAACACTCTATTTTAATAAATACACAGGTAATTATACAAAATCACGTGCGCTGATTCGTCGAGCTACTTCGGATTAATTCTCGATAATCACCTACAGCGTTTATTCAAAATGGCCGCCAGCCAAGTTTTCAATGCGACAGACGAGGAAATTAACAATTTTAAAGAAAATGTTGTTCCTAAAAGTACGAAAATGTGTATTTTTACTAAAACAATTATTCGCCTCAGGTTCAGTGAATATAGGTGAATAATAACCTCGACTTCGTCTCGCCACCGTGTAATATCCCCTTTATAATAACCGAGAAGATATGGATTTTATGTTCGAGTGGCGAGGACAATATATATGAGATATTCCTCTTACCACGAGAACATAAAATCCATATCTTTGAGCAACCGTGTAATATTCTATTTAGTATATGGACAATGAAATTATGCGTGGAAGGGATGTTGATAAACTGGGTTTAATGCGAAAACTACAACCGCTTGACCTAAAACTTTTAGAAAATCAGATGAAAAATACAACAACTTCTCCGAATACGTCATTTTACGTGAAAAACTGAATTAAGACAAGTTACTGGGTCAAATTTACTTGATTCGAAACTTACGGCAAACGGCGTAAATTTTGACTTGTCGATATATCACTCGCGAGCGTTACATACGAGAAATACGCCACTCGGTTCCCGGATGTAGAAAAATATGGATTCCACGAGTGTCTTAGTTGCTAGTATAATACTCTTTTCCATGTAATAAACACCGATATTCACCTCGCCTTCCGCGAATAATTGTTAAATAGTGCATTTTTATTCATACACTCACACAACGTATATACTTATCAACATTAATTCATAATTTCGTTTCCTTCATGTTTTCATCTGCAATAACACTTTCAAGCAGAGGTGTTTTATTCTTATCTTTTGTGATGGGTTGACTTGCTTCTTTGTAAAGAAGCCATGACAACATGTAGAACAATGATCCAAGTCCTGCAGAAAAAAAACAAAAAAAACAACAAGCTATTACTACTCTAATACGAACACGATCTCGAACACGAAAAACAGCACGAACTTGAACACGAACGCGAACTTGAACACAAAGTCAAACACGATCTTGAACACGAAATTGAATACGAACTCGAACACAAACTCGAAACCGAACGCGAACTTGAACACGAACTTTAACACGAACACAAACTTAATTGAAAACAAACACGAACGTGAACACGAACTTGAGCTCGGAAACAAACTCAAAATCGAACACGAACTTGAACACGAACACACGAACTTGAACACGGACTCAAACACAAACTCGAAGCGAAAGTCTCTAAATTTCACGTACCTGTCAGTATGCTAGTAATTGTTGTAATCATTTTCATTTGTTCATCCATATCGTAAACCAAACAATAACCAATCTTATCACAAACATTTTGCCAAATAACGCAATTTAAATCCACAACATGACCAAACAGTACTGGAGCAAAAGCAAATGAAATATCTTCTGGGCGTAGACACCTGGAATAATCCCAAAAATATTATAGTTCAACTGTTGTTAATTGTTCAATCAGAGTTTAGTCTAGGTTATTAAAGTGCCCCTATACTCGAGAGTTTTTATTGTCTTACTTGGAAGAACTTTTAAAATGATAAAGTAACTTCTTTGGAAGATTTTCGCTTTGTTTTTGAGATATTTCATTTTGTTTGATATGCAAATGTCCGGAATTTACGTCACACATGCATAATGACTTATCAGAGAATGTTATGTATCTTTGCGTTCATCAAATAAAAACACTAAAGTATGAATAACATGTGTGCGTGTTTCTCCCACAACACCAAAGTTCTCGATTTTAAAGGATTTCGTTCGAGAATGAAAGAGATACACAAACTTCTTCGATAAGTCATTATGCATGTGTGCCGTAAATTCCGGACATTTGCATATTAAACAAAATGAAATATCTCAAAAACAAAGCGAAATGCGAAAATCTTCGAAAGAAGTTACTTTATCATTTTAAAAGTTCTTCCAAATAAGACAATGAAAACTGCCGAGGTTAGGGGCACTTGAAAAAGTATTATAGATAAGTTTTGTGGAACATCACCTAAAATATTTCTTTACTAAGCTTCGGCCTGTTGGCTTAGGCCTTCATCAGAGCATTAACAACAAGCTGTTGGCTCACGTCATTTATAAATTAAGCAACTGATCAATTAAATCACGTAAGAATACAATGGCGTATCACGTTAATTTTATTAATTAAAAAACAAAATCAAGAATGTTCTCCGAATAGGGCACACCACGTGCTGTTTAATGGCTGTCCCTTTTGAGAAATAGTGCGATCTCGACTAGATTCTCCTGTTCTTCGCGTGAAGTATTGCTTGTCGCTGGGTAAGAGTGACGACTCTTCCCATTTAATGGTCATACTTCCAAGCGTGTTTGGCAACAGCAGATTTATCATGTTGGGCTTTTATGCAACATGTCTTGCTCTTTGCAACATCTCGTGCTCTTTCAGGCGAGTTGAAAGATTCCTTCCCGTTTCCCCGATGTAAACCAAGCCAAGATAAGCTATCCACCTCATCTTTATGCGTGAAAAGTACCTTGAACGATTTGTGTTGACTGCTGTGAAATACCTTCATACCAGCACGATTTAGAATCCTCTCAATCTTGTGAGATGCTGGTCCGATGTACGGAAGAGAAAATGAAGGTGGTTCTTGCTGGGGCTGAGTATTCGGCTCCGGATGTACCGAACGTGTCATAGAAGCTTGAATCATCTTCTCAGGAAAACCATTGTTAGTTAAAACCAACTTCAGGTTATCTAATTCATCCTGAAGATGTTCTTCGTCACAAATTGTTCGCGCTCGATGAACGAGAGTTTTGCACTCAGACGGTTTGAGGCTTGGATGGTGGAATGAAGTGTAGTTAAGCTATCTGTCAGTGTGTGTTGGTTTTCGATAAACAGTATGACTTAAAGTCCCATCTTTGCTTAGTCCAATCCATGATCAATTGCTTAGTTTATAAATGACATGAGCCAACGGCTTATTGTTATTGCTCTGATGAAGGTCTGAGTCAACAGACCGAAAGCTTAGCAAAGAAACATTTTACGTGGTGTTTCCACAAAACTTATTATTACATTATCGCCCTGAAAACTTTCAAAGAATTAAACATTCGCAATGTTACTTTAAATTCTCGGTTGACTGATCAGTGTAAAAGGTGTATTTTGTGAAGTACTTAATGTATTTTAAATATATCTTATCAAATCATTAATAATGTATAAGGAACTAATTCAAAATAAATGATGTTTAATGAATATTTGTAAATACTGTTCAAACATTGATTAATAAAACATCAATATTTTATTAAAATTATAATACATTAGTGACTCAAATTCAGCTTTTTCTGACTTTATCTAACCTTTCCTACGACTCTTAAACAAAGAGTTCGTCATTTACATTTAGAATTTGATAACTTACTCGCCTTCAGCTCGCCATTGTAAATGCCCATAAAGATCAGCCGTTCATATTTTAATTACTACATAGAACCCCATGTTTATTATTTATACTTTTAAATGAGGCTTAATGTAATTTAGGCTAGGTGAAAAAGGAGGCAATGCTAGTCATTGGCCACTCATTATAATATGGGGATTATCTCAGCGCTCATCAAAGTCTTGTCAGCGTGGGCTGAGCTTCACTGGTTTTGCGCGCGCTATCTATTTATTAGATATTTGGGCAGTGGTCACTCATTTATAATTTGTGGGGATAATTTCAGCGCTCATCAGTCTTGTCAGAGTGGTCTGAGCTTGACTAGTTTTGTGCGCGCTATCTATTTATTAGCAATTTGGTCAGTGGTCATTCATTTATAATATGTGGGGATTACCTCAGCGCTCATCAAAGTCTTGTCAGCGTGGTCTGAGCTTGACTGGTTTTGCGCGCGCTATCTATTTATTAGATATTTGGGCAGTGGTCACTCATTTATAATTTGTGGGGATTATTTCAGCGCTCATCAGTCTTGTCAGAGTGGTCTGAGCTTGACTAGTTTTGTGCGCGCTATCTATTTATTAGCAATTTGGTCAGTGGTCATTCATTTATAATATGTGGGGATTACCTCAGCGCTCATCAAAGTCTTGTCAGCGTGGTCTGAGCTTGACTGGTTTTGCGTGCGCTATCTATTTATTACATATTTGGTCAGTGGTCACTCATTATAATTTGTGGGGATTATCTCAGCGCTCATCAGAGTCTTGTCAGCGTGGTCTGAGCTTGACTGGTTTTGCGCGCGCAATTTATTGAGTTGATACTTGGGGATGTCTTACTTTGCGCTGTGTTGACCCACCTACTCCTGATAGAATGCAAGGTAAGTATATATTTCCACTGCTTGACAGTGTGACTGGTGCCTGGAGGTGGGCTGTGGCGGGGTTGCCATGGTCACCTCTGATCAGGGGGGTGGCATCCCCCTTGGAGCTTGGCACCAATCCCCCAATAACGTCTATTGGGGAATTATTTTTAGAGCTGTTTATTACGCAGAAAGATTTCTAAGTTCCCTAGTGGGACTTGAACCCACAACTTTGAAGACAATTTCTGCCAATAATTGATAGTACCAAAAAAGATGGTGGCAGTACATTTAACTAATGCTTTGCAACGTCTAATCAGCCCAAATAACAACTAAACATTGTTTATCATGCTAGATGTATTAAGTAAGCCAGAACTTCATTCCTAGTTTCCTACCAAAGTTGATCACTTTAACACTTTGAGGCCTGGACCTCTCCCTGTGTTGAATAAAATCGTCTGGCGTTAGCCAGAACAAAATACTAAAGGCTCGTCGTCAGGCTTCAAATTGTTAAAGAGATAGGTTTTAACACTTTGAGGCCTGGACCTCTCCATATGCTGAATAAAATCATCTAGTGTTAGCCTGATAAAATACTAAAGACTCGTCTTCAGACTTCAAATTGTTAAAGAGATAGGTTTTAACACTTTGAGGCCTGGACCTTTCCCTGTGCTGAATAAAATCGTCTGGCGTTAGCCAGAATAAAATACTAAAGACTCGTCGTCAGACTTCAAAGTGTTAAAGAGATAGGTTTTAACACTTTGAGACCTGGATTTTTCCCTGTGCTGATTAAAATCGTCTGGCGTTAGCCAGAATAAAATACTAAAGACTCGTCGTCAGACTTCAAAGTGTTAAAGAGATAGGTTTTAACACTTTGAGGCCTGGACCTCTCAATATGCTGAATAAAATCATCTAGTGTTAGCCAGATAAAATGCTAAAGACTCGTCTTCAGACTTCAAATTGTTAAAAAGATAGGTTTTAACACTTTGAGGCCTGGACCTTTCCCTGTGCTGAATAAAATCGTCTGGCGTTAGCCAGAATAAAATACTAACGGCTTAAAAGGGTTAAAACCATATTTTCAAATATTTCTGAAAAAAACGATATTTACTGCATGCATGCAAAGGATTGTGATTAAATGTACAAGTTGTCATATTTTTGGTTACGGTTAATTTACCTCCAATCGCGAGGTCATTCAGGTTTCCTTTGTATTGACTAGAGTGGAAAAACACTCGAAGCTCTTTGTCAGCACACTCGATAAAACCATGTTTGCTACAGACAAAAAAACAATGACAAATTCAGGGCATGAGATTTGTGGTATCCCGAGGATACCAGATTTTAAGTTTGGATACTGGGCATCATAAGCTCAATAATCCGTGGGGATACCATGAAAATTGAGATAGTGGACAATTATTGAGCAGCTATCCCAATTAATGTTGTCGTTCTTCGCATCTTGTCTGCGTATGTTGGCAGTGCGCGCAAAGATTAAATGATAGGCATACATGAAGTAGTACTAACCAGCAGGCTCTGGGAACGAGAATAAAATATACGATCTCGGTGTTTAGTGCTGAATTTGATGGATTTTGACAATGCTCTTTACAATTATGTTCAATACGTAATAAACTAAATTATTAACACTCTTATCGATGCGTTATTGTACAGCTAGGCATACACTAGTGTAGTATGAATAACTGTCACTGCCAGACTGGAAAGTTTGTAAACTGAATGCGCAACGGAGATTTGTATATTTCTTATATGCGAGCAATTGTCAGCCTGAAGGCTGAAACTGCGCAACGGAGATCTCCTTTATAAACTTTCCAGTCTATTGTTGTGTTAAATAAAAGTTAACCTTGTTTGGATACTGCTTATTGGAATATTTACTATCCAAATGTGGAATACTAATTTTCAAGGAGGGATATGCAATTTACAGTTAAAATGGAAATACCTTCCCACTTCTTCTTCTGTAGTTCGTTGCGTATTACTGTATTTCTGTAGCCGCTACCAAACCCTGAGAATATTTTTTGTTGAAAACTGTACATAAATAGGATAATTTAGCTTTAAATGGCATTCATTCATAATACAATGGATATTTATCCCAAATCAATACCAACAGATGAATATACATCAAGAATTGGTGACTTTTGTCACTACACTTTCCTCACGCTTCAGTAGTGGCTACAGAAATACAGTAATACACAACCAACTACAGAAGCGGAAGTGGGAAGGTATTTCCATTTTGACTGTAAATCAAGAGCTGGGATGGCCCCTGGGTCAAACGTTGGAGCCAGCCTCTGGTTTTCTCAACCGGGATCCCGGCAAATCCAAGACAATTTTTCTGATGTAAACACTCCGTCCCGCCTTGCCGGGACGATAATATGCTGACTTTGCAAGATTTGTCATGTGATGCAAAAACAAAAATGGCTTCCACAGAGAAGAGGAGTGCCTAGTCGTTTGCCTAGTCCGTCTACTCCGAACGTTTTCTCAAGAAATAATCCAATGTAGAAGTTATAAAATATATTGGCATTCACCTTGCTAAAACATACGTACAGTTTATCCGACAAAATAGCTTAGTTTCCCTAAAAAAAGAGAAATACCGAACATGTCCAAATTATAATAGCGGCCGCTATTATGAATTTTTTTTTAGTATCTATTATAATCTGTCTTCTCCGAATGTTTTCTCGTGAAGTAAACCACTGTAGTAGCTTCAAATATACTGGAAGAAAGATAATTCATATGGCTAAAACATACGTACAGTTTATCCAACCAAATAGCTTAGTTTTCTTAAAACTAGATCCCAAGGATAGTGCAAAGTTTCTAGTCAAAGATAATAACAATTTTTGCCACATGCACGGACAGAGCTGCCAGCCCCCCAAGTTAATTTAATACAAGCCTAAACTCAGACAAACAACCCAAAACACCCCAAATTACGATTGTGTGATGATTATGTTGCTAGCTTCACGGTTTTTAGCCTTGCGAATCGTCTGCCAAATCACCCGCTAAGTACACACAGGTAAAACAGATACATGTGGAACCTCGTGTAGAACTTAAACATTCATGTTTATTGCCAGGGTTATTCGTACAGTTGTTTATTGAACGCCAAATCAAAATGCGAAGACAGTCTACAATCTCCAGTCTTCAGAATTTGTTACTGAGCTGCAGGCTTTTAGCCAAGCGGCCGTCCAGCCGTTCTATGGACGGCCACTTTGGAAAAATCAGGTTTTTGGATGGCCACTTTTTGTATGGACAGTCATGGACGGCCTAAGCAAAATATTCTCCTCAAACAACAACTTACAGGTTTTTCCCTTTCTGATGTTTCTAGATTTCTGTTAGCTGCTGTTTACTTCAGCTACTGTGTAGGCTTTGTTACTTATTTTTGCCAAGGCCATGCAGATATGACGATTGATTGCGCCTTGCGAGATCGATTTAACCACGTATATGTATATGTATATGTAAACCATTATGTGGCTCTAACATGAAGTACAATCATGGAAATTAATTCGTAGACTATCTAATAATTTCCCGAATGTTCCCCCCTCCCCCCTATACAATGTTGATGTGTGCGTGAAATCACATCCAGAGGTTTATGTTATGATCAACATTGTGTTTGGGGGGAAGGGGGACTATTTCAAACTATTTTGGCAGTGAATATTTAAATCTTTAACAACTGGCATCCAACAATGCTAAAAGGACATGCTTTTCATAAGAAGTCTACGTATATTAATTCCATGATTGTAGCAACCACGTTGTTTAATAAAACCGCTCTTCAATAAGTTTTCAAGCTCACTTGTTCCAGACTCCTCGCCTCGTCGGTCCAACCACGCGATACAATATAATGATGTTTTAATTTAATTTGTGTTTTTTATTTAATTTCTTTATATTTTTCTCAATAGTGCCATCAAAACGCGGGAAACGCTGTTTCAGAGATCCAAAATTCCAAAATTTTCCGGGGGTAATCCCCCGGGCCGCCCCCTTATAATTTTTTTGGACGGCCATTTTTTAAATCCTGGCTAAAAGCTTACTGAGCTGACGTGCAAAACTGCTCGAGCGCCACTCGTGTAAAATATAACAGACACGAACGAACAACACTCTACAAAGCGACTTCACAACATCGTCATTCGTCAACATGCCAGACCATGGCCATATTAAAGTGAAATATAAAGTTTTTAATATTTATTTGCATCTTCCGCTAGGCAGACAATAAATCCTTTCGTCCAGACCATATTTAATTAGCCATGCAGCTAAGCCTAGAAAAATCGTTGTTTCGAGAAGAAAATTGATCGCAACCTCGTCCCCAGGGCCATTTGTGGGGGCTGGGCCAAGATGGCGGCCAAGAACAAATGGCCCTGACGCAGGCTGACCTATCACCACATCTGATTGGTCGAGATAACGTTGGATGTTTTAGGTATTCTGATTGGTGGAAACAAGGCGGGCGGCAGGCTAGCTCGCGGGCATCTGTTTATAGGCTCAAATTATATTAAATAAGTGATACCAGAATTGCCGGCTGTTAAAAACAACTTCAAAATGAATGAAAAGCTGGCGAAACATTCGTAAAAACGTCGGAAGAATATGTAATGATGGGTCGTGTCATCTCTGTGCCCTGGCTGCCATACAACGAAGTCCATGGGACGGAAATTTAGAGTGCTTTCTAAATCGGGCGAACAAAAGACTTGGTGAACAAAGTCAAAATGTATTTTGGCTGCGAAAGGAAAGTACACCACAACGCAGAATTTACGTGTTTGGCCATTGAGAAGCAGGCTTTTTTCAAACAAGAATTATCGACTAAACGAAGCCTAAATGCTTATCAAAACGCTGAATTGAATCCACCGTAAACTCACGAAAACAAGGTGGCCCGGCCAGACAACGGCAATCCAGTTTCTTGCGAATTTGGTACAACGGTAAAGCAACTGATAAATACTGAGCATTTACAGATATTTATTAAAAGTCTATTTATTTTAATAATTCTACAATGTATTTGGAAATGAATGTTTTGATTGTTTTCAGTTTGGGTCAGTCAAGCTGAACTAAAGTATTCAGAAATTTTTTTGCCTGATCACTAGGCGCGATAAACTTAGTGAAGCCTGGGTCCGAGTCCAAAATTATTCAAAATATGGCTCATTTTTTTGCAGCCTGTGCCAGGGCCATTTGTTCCCGCCATTTTGTTTTTGGCCGCAATCTTGGCACAGCCCCCACAAATGGCCCTGGGGACGAGGATGAATTGATCGCTCCTTTACGTTTCTCCGCCATTGTTGTATTGGCCAGCCGTAAACAAAACCACGCGTGCGCAGTGCTACTGCTATTCTAATATATTCCCAGGGAAAACTTCTTTCATGCTAGGTATATTAAGATATCCACGTATTTCAAGAAATATCCATAGATAAGGTACAAACCTGTCTGTTATCTCTCTTTAGGGCTTACGATCGCTTTAAGCGACATAAATATTTGTCGTCTATGAAAGACTGATATTAGTGTTTCACATTTTCACTGGTTTTAGCCTTTCAGCTACGACAAGTAGGTATGTCGTTAAACCTAGTATGTTTACCCCCCGGAAAGTTTACACTATCTATGTATCTATGTATGTATCATGTGAATTTTCGCAACTCATCACAATCATAGTCAATCTAGATATGGTCTGGAAACTCAGCTAAAGTCTTTGGTCTATCTTTTTGTTCGCCTTTATGCATTTTTGTGCACGGGGCACGGTCACTGAACAAATTGTATTTTAGTGTAATGAACGAATTGTCCAATAGCAACGTTTCAGTTCAATCACTCAACCGTGCTATTTAAATATTAATAAACCTAAAACAAAGGATGTGGACGGTGTAAGGTACGGTTCAACATAAAATCACAGCTCATTATAGGCGCTTTGAAGTTTGCCGAGTTTCCAGACCATATCTCGATTGACTATGTCACAATACTGCAACGTTTCTGGCTTTGCACTAAAAAGCGAAATACCGAACATGTCCAAAAAATAATAGCGGCCGCTATTTTGAAATTCTTTTTCGTATGTATTATAATCTGTCTTCTCCGAATGTTTTCTCGAGAAATAAACCACTGTAGAAGCTATCAAATATACTGGAAGAAAGATAATTCATCTGGCTACGACATACGTACAGTTTATCCGACCAAATAGCTTAGTTTTCTTTAAAAAAGCGAAATACCGAACATGTCCAACACGAACTAGAGATGCTTGTTGAATGTCCCGGGTATTCCAGGGTGAAATCGTCCCGGTAGAAACATTCTCATGTAAACCCGGGATGAAAAACGTCCCGTCCCAGTAAACGTCCCGTCCCGCCTCCAATGTAAACAGCCCCTAAGAAAACTCTACTTGGCCCAGCTGGGATTCGAACCAGCGACCTTTGGTTTACTAGTCCGATGGTCAAGTTGGGAGCTGAAGGTCGAATGATAGTATGAAGACTGTTATCTAGATATTGAAGAAACTAGTCTGTTTCAAAATTTCAAATAGCCTAAGTTCTATCATTCGACCTTCAGCTCCCAACTTGACCTGTAGCTCAGTTGGTAGATCATCGGACTAGTAAACCGAAGGTCACAGGTTTAAATCCAAGCTGGGCCAAGTAGACTTTTCTCTACTTGCCCAGTATGTGATAAGTATTGTTTAATCAAAATCGGTGTTTTATCATATTTAAAAATCCAAGCACACAGATCCTATACCATTAGTATTCTTTCTGATATTGAAAAGATATAAAACTATGGACATGCTACTGATTTCCTTTGTGTTTTCCTCGTGAATTATTAATGAGTGTTTAACACTTGAAACATATGTATATATAGTACAAATTTTATTAAAATTACCTTTTAACTACTCAAATTCTTCACAGGCAATAGAAATTTCTGTGGCAGTATCTTCATTCAAATTAGAGAAATTCATCTTCATCTTATTCTCCAGGGCTGATATTTGTTCCTAGGAAAACAAAAATGTACTTGTTTTCGATGATATATATTTTTTTTAAACTTGAAAAATATTCGTTGCATTAACCTTCAATGTGGAGGTGTTGGTGTGATCACATACCTCGTAGAGAAAAGCTAGATATTCCTGCCTGAGCTGGTAAAAAATGGCTCCTTTATTGTTTTACTCTGTCTAACACCAGATGTTAGGGGGCGCCGAGCAAAGAGCCTGGGTACGAGGTTGCTCATATCCTACTAGTAGAGAAAAAGCAAGATGGCTGCATGTTTTTTTAAACTGCCGAAAAGAGTTGAAATTGACGGATTTTTATACAGAAAAACATCAACACCCTCAAACCAATGTATAAAAAAACAACATTGTGTAAAAATACATTAACAGATACACAATTTAGCATGCTAAATGGTAAAATTCACCTAAAAATTACGTCTTTTTACTTACATTAATTTGCTGCCAAACAAAGAAACTCACGGTTAAAATCAAGCTTACAACACACATTTCGTAGGAGATTACCAGTAAAGAGACTTTTTTTTTATTTAGATAAGCATTAGGAGTAGTAAAAAGCATGTTCTTTTTCAAAAACACCAACGAGGTAATTCAATAGTTTCACTGCCGAAAGTGTTTCAGTTTCATTTTTGCATGAAATCAAAACCTTTTTCACGACAGCAACGCTAATATAAACAACTGACTCACCTTTTGACTTCATAAAGTTACCTTTTAATCTTTTTTGTTGATCTGCTTAACACATTTTTTGCCTCTCGGGCAACATTTATACAACATTTCGAAGCTGTAATACCGAACAGCTCAGCGAGAATCTCTATGTGAATGCATCATTACGCATGGCGGAAGTATTAGTTGCCTATGCCGGAAGTTTGTTCTTTCAAACATTTCGCTGTAATTTTATCTCTTGTACAGTGCTTGGCTATATAATAAAACAGTTATACCATTCGTTCTCGTCGTATTCGAACTAATAGCCAACTCGGCGAAGCGCCTCGTTGGCTATGAGCTCATATACGACTCGAGCTCATGGTATAACTGTTAATTATATATATATATATATATATATATATATAAACTATTTCCCAGATTTCGTCTCCCTCGCTTTTTCTCCACGCGTGTAAAGTGGACTACACGCATGTCGAGATTAGCACCCTCACCGGGCTCCGGGCCTTCGGCCCTACGCCCGGGCTCGGGGATAAAAGATTCTAAACCTTACTATTAGTATTAAAATAGTTTCTTTAGACTCCATTAAAGAAATCAGTATATTACAGAATTTTAAAGAAAATAAGGTTAAAAAAGTTTAAAGTCCAACGTCGGGTTATCTTCGGGAAAAGCCGAGTATATGTAATGACGTCTTCATTACTGATGTCTGTCCGGTCACGTGTTTCCAGTATGAGGCGCCGTGTGTTGCAAAATTGATACTTTTGGCGTAAGTGGTCCTGAGATGCTCACAACATGTGTTGAAATAAACAAAGTATCCATCGCACATCACAAAATGCACACATCATACATTGAATCTTGAAAAATCGTATTGAAATGCGCAATGTTACCACTGAGAATCCATTCTCAGTATACTTTGCTTACGAGTTCTCAGTAGACTTTGTGCGAAAAATCTCAGTATACTTAGCGTGGGAAATCTCAGTATACATTGCATGCGAAATCTCAGTATACTTCGCGTGCAAAATCTCAGTATACTTCGCGTGCAAAATTTCAGTATACTTAGCGTGCAAAATCTCAGTATACTTCGCGTGAAAAATCCCAGTTTACTTAGCGTGCAAAATCTCAGTATACTTCGCGTGCAAAATCTCAGTATACATTGCATGCGAAATCTCAGTATACTTCGCGTGCAAAATCTCAGTATACTTCGCGTGCAAAATCTCCGTATACTTAGCGTGCGAAATCTCAGTATACTTAGCGTGCAAAATCTCAGTATACTTCGCGTGCAAAATCTCAGTAAACTTCGCGTGCAAAATCTCAGTATACTTAGCGTGCGCAATCTCAGTATACTTAGCGTGCGAAATCTCAGTATACTTAGCGTGCAAAATCTCAATATACTTCGCGTCCAAAATCTCAGTATACTTCGCGTGCAAAATCTCAGTATACTTCGCGTGCAAAATCTCAGTAAACTTCGCGTGCAATATCTCAGTATACTTAGCGTGCGAAATCTCAGTATACTTAGCGTGCGAAATCTCAGTATACTTAGCGTGCAAAATCTCCGTATACTTAGCGTGCGAAATCTCAGTATACTTAGCGTGCAAAATCTCAGTATACTTCGCGTGCAAAATCTCAGTAAACTTCGCGTGCAAAATCTCAGTATACTTAGCGTGCGAAATCTCAGTATACTTAGCGTGCGAAATCTCAGTATACTTAGCGTGCAAAATCTCAGTATACTTCGCGTCCAAAATCTCAGTATACTTCGCGTGCAAAATCTCAGTATACTTCGCGTGCAAAATCTCAGTAAACTTCGCGTGCAATATCTCAGTATACTTCGCGTCCAAAATCTCAGTATACTTAGCGTGCAAAATCTCAGTATACGTCGCGTGCGAAATCTCAGTATACTTAGCGTGCAAAATCTCAGTATACTTCGCGTGCAAAATCTCAGTAAACTTCGCGTGCAAAATCTCAGTATACTTAGCGTGCGAAATCTCAGTATACTTAGCGTGCGAAATCTCAGTATACTTAGCGTGCAAAATCTCAGTATACTTCGCGTCCAAAATCTCAGTATACTTAGCGTGCAAAATCTCAGTATACTTAGCGTGCAAAATCTCAGTATACATTGCATGCGAAATCTCAGTGTACTCCGCGTGCAAAATCTCAGTATACTTAGCGTGCGAAATCTCAGTAGACTTAGCGTGCGAAATCTCAGTATACTTTGCAAATATTTGAGGTATACTTCATGTAAACCAAAACAAATAAACCAAGACTCAAAGACAACATGGCGGAATTGTTATTGTTTTGGTTTTAAGTATTTCTCGTACTTTGTGTATGTTCTCGTGCCCTCTGTGACGATGAAGACGTTTTCGAATACCTTCAAGCTTTGAAGAGATCGTGCGAAGAAGCAGATAGGCTGTGGCTGTCAATGGACATTAATTTGATTGAGCACTTGCATAGGAAACTTCAAGACCACTTAAACGTTCTTGTTTACATTGTGACAAGCTGTATCGATTCTGGTGACCGTGAGCTAGCTGGAATTCTGCAAACGCTATACAATGGCGTCCTTAACATATTTCAACATTATTCCTCTCTTCTTGAGAGACAGGAGCAATCAGATGAAGAAAGAGCATATCAGTCGAGTGGAGAGAACTGGTGGACGAGGGCGAGCAAGGTACAGTATCTATGAAACTTAATAAACTTTATTAAACCTTAAAGACAAACCGGGTGTTTGACCCGTCTCCCTGCAACATTGATAGTAACATTGCAATTTCTCTTCATGATGCTTCCTCGCAAATTGCTCAAAAGTCCCATTTGAAATGTAGAACTTCACATGTGATGATATACTCAAAGTTAATTAATTAATCTACTCAAGTTGAACATCACACTGTGTGAATTTTGACATTTGTAGCATTCCACAATTTCTTTCAAACCGTGACCATTCCGCACTGGGGGAGGGTGTACCTCTATATAGCCCTCTTTACTCCACCAACCAACTCGATTTTATGATCAAATTTTGCAGCCAATTTCTGGCCAATTTACCAACAAGTCACGTTTCCGTCTACCAAATCTCCAAATTAATTACCAAACATTACAGTGTTGCTAAAAATGGGGGTGTTGCCTGATCGACGATCCAGTATGATCTAAGTCTAAAATTCATGGCAACATTCTGGGCAATCACCATTCATTACATGTAGGTAATGACATCACCATGGGTCAATTGCAGCAGTTGCATAGTACTGGCATGACATGGTCAAGCACTGCTGAAATGCTTGGTGTTAACAGGACAACAATATACAGAAGATGGAAATTATTTGGAATGAACACAGATGAGGCATACAGATTTTCGGACATACCAGATGCAGATCTGGATACTATTGTATACTTACTTCATTACTCCATCAAAGTCCAAATGCTGGTGAAACATATGTGCAAGGGAGCCTTAGGGCAAGAGGGATAACAATACAGAGATGGCGATTACGGGAAAGGCTGCAGGTAATTTCTTTAGCAGTTGCTAAAGGATCAAAAGATTAAAGCGCCACTGCGATGAAAAAATCATCCATCTAATTTTGGTCTTAATAAAACATCATTTCAAAATAAACCATCCAGGTGTTTTTGGTTTCTCAATATCTTGACTTGTTCTCGAGATATTCACCTTTTCAAAATATGCCAATTAGCTGTCTTACAAGTGATGTCATTTGCTCACACATACTAAATGAGATTTACAAAATAATAAATATTTCCAAAAGTAACTGCCAGAATTTATTCAAACTTTTCACGAGTATATATTAATGGAGTAAGTACATAATATATTCGTGCAAAGCTTGAATAAATTCTGCCTGTTTCTTCAGGAAATATTTATCATTAAATTTGTGAATCTCATTTTGTAAGCGTGAGTAAATCACATCACAAGGTGGCTAATTTGTATGTTTTAAAAAAGTGAATATCTCGAGAGCGAGACAAGATATTGAGAAACCAAAAATGCCTTGATTGTTTATTTTGAAATGATGTTTTATTAAGGGGGCAATATACCTGAATTATGTTTATTTACGGTATTGATAGTTTGGTGTGCTTTATCTTAGGAAGTATTGAACCAAAGTATGGACAACTATATATTTTCTCAAACTACAGGAATTAAGCAATATATAAAGTTAAATTGACTTGGATTATTTACATTATAATTTACATTTGAGGCGATCAATTGTCAAAGTAGCCTCACCCAATATTATGTTCTCAAAATTTTAACTCAAAAACACATCACCAAGTTGTATCGAAAAACACTTTTTAAAGTAATTAAGTTTAGGGGTAAACCTAAAATATGATGATGGAAATTTGTAGAATATTTCTCTGTTGCCATAGCAACCAAAAGTAAATAATTATACAGTTTCTGATTCCACTGACTATATTTCAAAAACTACATCCCCCCTTCCTAAATAATTGCTATCATCATTTTGCTGCAAATATATAAAATAACAAATGCTGAAAATTTGAGATAAATTGTTAAAAACTTTAGGAGTTACAGTATAACAATTCAAAGTTCGTAATGTGTGAAAAATGATTTTTCAAAAATCCCATTTAAAGTCCAGCGGGCTTTTCACTCAGACTCCGCGTGAAAATGTAAAATATCCCCTCTCTCGGGATGGTAGTTTTTGTCAAATTCCTAACCCACGGTGGCATGGAAGTTGTCAAATCCCCTTGGGGATCCTCAAGTTGTCAAATCCTCATTTTAAGTTCCTTCAAAGGGAAGTAATAAAATTAATTGCAAGTTAATATGACTGGTCAAAATGACCGGCGTAATATACAAATTTGACCGGTCACATTAAAAATGTGGCTGGTAATTGACCGGTGACCGGCCATTATTTTGAGCCGTGGTACCACTGCTGAGATGGCAGTCTCATTCCCAACCTGCATTTCCATGTATGCTGTGCCTTGTGGTAAATATGATTTTTCTTTTTCTAGGTGGAATAAGTGATGATATTAGATCTGATGTTTGGATGTTTCTTTTTGGATTTTATTCCTTCAGTTCAACTTCAAGGTGAATAATTACTTCCTTAACTCTTTCCTGTCCGAATTGGTCTTTAGTATTTTATTCTGGCTAACACCAGACGACTTTATTCACCTCTGGGGAAGCCCTCAGACAGGAATGAGTTATAAACTATCTCTCTAACTCTTTCCTGTCCGAATTGGTCTTTAGTATTTTATTCTGGCTAACGCCAGACAATTTTATTCACCTCTGGGGAAGTCCTCGGACAGGAATGAGTTAAACAAACCACTGAAATATTTAGCCAAAAAGACAATTGATGTATTTTGCAGAGCCCTTCATCAGAGTAATATGGTTTACTATACAGTATGTACGACATGTCATAAATATTACTGTAACTTTATTTCAGTCATAATAATAATAATAATAATAATGGAAACTTTATTGATTAAATTTAGTTCTTACATATACAATTGTAAATCTCACTTATTAAGGTAATTTACAACCGGCTACTTGAATCGATGGTACACTCTAATATATAACTATAAAAACACATAACAAACTTATACAATACAACATTAAAAAGTTAATAAATCTGGGTTTGTCCATTCCTTATTTCGACAACAGAATATATAATACGTGGTTCTGATGGCAATTGTCGTCATTCGTTTCACACAATAGTTTTGGTGAATTTTGTCAAAATGAAGATCATTTAGCATTTTTAGAAATGTTGAACATTCTTTCGCAAAGACACCAAGAGAGCTAATTGATAAATTTATAAATTTTACGGATATAAATAATTTCCTTTGTTCTCTAATTAATTCTAAATATTTAGTTTTTTTTACGTTCCACATTCTTTTGAAGATTAGATTCAAAACCAGCAGTTAGTTCAACAATGTATAAGCATCCACTAGTTGTTGTCAGGAGCAAGTCTGGACGGTATGAGTCGCCGGTTAATATGGATGGACTTTTGTATCCCGGAAGATCGACATAGAGATTTGAACCGCTGACCGTCTTTAGCTTTGACGCAAGAAAGTTCAAAATTGAATCATGTCTCCACGTAAACCTTTCGAGATACGATTGGCAACCTGCTACGACGTGGAGTAGAGTTTCTGGTCCTAGACAAAGGGAACAATCCGGTGTTGGTGATATACCCCATCTTGCAAGGTTTTGGCGTGTGGGTAGAGAGTTATTCATGTAACGTATCGTAAAATTGAAGATATTCTTAGGTAGTTTAGATTGAGCCGCGCACCATAACTTCGTTAATTGAGAGAAGGAGAACTTTGTAATGTTAGTGAAAAACGAGCCTTGACAGATTAGATGGTTATGAAGTCTATCCTCGTGCTCAGAGCGAAAATCTTTAAGAACTTGCTTGGTAGAGGTATAGACGTCATACTGGATGTTTGAGCTGTTGCTAGTTGACTTCCATAGTTCATTGATCTGTTTGTTGGGAGATGTTTTAAGAGCTGTTCGAAGTACTGTTTGGCATTGGGTGAATTTGACTGATGGCGGACAGATACTAAGGCCGAATTTGTTTCGGGTTAAGAAAACGGTACTTAATGTTCCCGATATTGGTATTTCAAGCCACTTCCGAATGTAACTGTTCACTACGGAGTCGATATTTTCTGATATCCAAGTTTTTGACAGAGAAGTAACGGTGAAATGCCAAGAGATTTTGGATAAAACAAAACGAGTGTACAGTAGGATTTTATTTTTTGGATGGAGTGGCTTCGAGTCAATATCAGTCATTAGTTCGTCAATGAGCGTGGTAAGTTCAGATTTATGTTGCTGGTCTGTCATCTTAAAATCAAAATATCTCCCAAGATATCGAAAACATTCTCCAATTTTGGTAGCTGGAATTAGCTGGTTGCCAATAAGGAGTTTAGGTAGGTATTGGATAGATTTTGTTACAGCTTTTTTAATGCCAAAGGAACTACATTTATCAACCCGGATAATCATGCTGGACCATTGGCACCAAATAGCGAAACGGTTCAAAAGATGTTGGTTTTCTTTTTCTTGACTAGTTATTACGGCAGCGTCATCGGCAAACTGAAACCAGTGGATGGGATTTATAAATTGGAAGGAGAAACCAAATTGACGATACTTCTCATCTTTGATATGTTGAATAAAGGTGTTAAAACACATATTAAATAGAAGAGGACTGAGACAATCGCCTTGCAATACACCACGGCCAACAGTTATGAACGGAGTACGGAATTCAGGTGTGATTATTGAGGTCTTAAAATCTTTATACAAACTTTCTATAACTAATTTTATGTGGTCAGGGATATGGTGGTACTCGAGAACGGATTGGATTAGGTTGTGGTGAACTTCGCCAAACGCATTCTTGAGGTCAAGTAGGGTGATGACAACAGAGCGTTGCTTAATCCGTGCTTTGTTGATAATGTTGGCCATTTGAGCTGTGTGTTCTAAGGTGCCAGACATATTAGGTGTGAAGCCTTTTTGGATGTTATGTTCTATAAAGTTATTGGCGGTAAGGAATGAGTACATTGCGTTGCGTAGACATGAAGTAAACACTTTTAAGGGAATGCTTTCGAGTGTAATGG